>OY787662.1:16699690-17299690 GCA_963678985.1 Spisula subtruncata | reverse complement strand
GTAAAAGCTTAAAGAATTCCCAGCATCAAACAAAAGCTAAGAATTTTTTAATCATGTTTTTGCTTGATATTCATGGAAATAATATGAAGTTTGAACCCTGGGAATTGTCAGCATTATAATGATTGGAATTTTAGTCAAAAATGTACAAGCAGATGTTATATTTTGCTTTCTGTAATTTCAATTTAATGAATATTTCATGTTGATCATTTTTTTCTCAGCAACAGACTTTCGCCATAATATCGAACAGTGAAATCATTGAGTAACACAATAACACATTGAAGAAATTGTGAATGCTCCGATGATCAAGTTTGTGAGTCCGCCTTGGGAGCAGGACATGCCGAGTACCAAACAAAGCTACAACACCAAAATTGTTAGAAAGGGATGATTTATGTACATGTACGAGGGCCCATCAATAATTTCGTGAACTAATTTTATGTAGCGAGTATAAATAGACTTGCACACTTTTAGCCTCAAGACCTTATTAAAGTAACATCCCGTGCACAGTTTACATTTATTCCATTGCTCGACCCATAACCGGAGCACGTGTTACAGGCCCTCACGTGACATTTCCCGCAATATTTTGTTTATGACGCACCCAACTTCTCTCGGGGCTTGTATTTCTTACCATGCAGGCTATTGTTGAGTTTTGGAAATGGCCATAAGTAGCCCATAGTCTATTCTGGGTTATAGGATGGGTGTTGTAACAGTTTGATATTCAGGTCCTAAAATTTGTCCGAAACAACGCTGCGGCTACGGATTGGCGAGTGTTCATGGTATATAAGAATTTACTACATTTGAAGTTGAATGTGCTTTTATTTGATAGCCGATAACAACTGAGATTTAATTATTGCTACAATAGTTTCTAATAACAGTCGCTTTCGGAGAAACAAGTAATTATAAGTTATTATTTGTATGTCGCAAAATATTATGGTCAATACACTTTACCGACCGCCAATTTTAACAACCTTTGGCCGACGAAAATGCTTATCGTCTTTGTTTGCTCCTCTATTGTCCTTTACGTACTTCTTCAACAATGAAAATGCACTATTCGATTACCTAGAGCCCATATAAACTGCATGCATTTTTTCCTGAATGTAGAGGACATATTGCCTGAGTAATGTATTTATCTTTAATACAAAACGCACCTCGATCATACCAGGCGACGCCATTGTTAATAACGAACGCCAATGGCATGACGTTAGAATATTGCTATGACGTCATAAATAGTGACGTCATCAATCGCTTTTTATGTTTAATTAATTGGATAAATAAATTATCTTTGACTTTGCAAAATTTCAATAAGCTATGTCAAAGCGTTATGAAACAGTAGACTTAGTTCACGAAATTATTGATGGGCCCACGTATGGTTCCTAGTTGCTTGTTGCCCAATGTAAAAGGATGAATCTATGCATGGACCAGGTCCACTGCACCATGTTCATGGTGATTGGGTGAAGTCTACCCCCACAAAGAACCAAGAAGTTCAATCTTGAATTACCTTGCTGAACTACGAACCGGTATACCATCACAGTTCCATGACGACAGATTTTTATTTGATGACACCTGGTCAATTTGTTTACTACACATGAAGCATAGAACTGTAACTGCTATTTCTAAACAATTGCGATATTTTATAATTAAGGGCCAACAATTTTATTATACAAATAATCTCAAACCAATACCGGATATTTGTTTTCTAATATCTAATGCTTGTTTTGCGACCCTTCAATTACTACATGTATAGGAGGCCTTCATCTTCAACAATAACAGAAATCGACACAAATGTTTGATGCCCATTAAAAATAAAATCGGTCACACACACAATATTTACCTAACATATGAGCCACAATTCGTTGTCAAGGAATTTTGGTTACATCTCAAATAAACACGTTTTTCTAAAGGTTCTTGGTTGTTTTGAATCAAAATGCAACATCCATCAAAAAAATGTACGGCCTGTTAAATAAGTCATGGTGTTTCCTTTACTTTTGCCTTCTACTAAAGCATAAATAATCAGTATTTTGTTACGAAAATGTTGGACATTTTTGGGGCAAAAGTTATAGTGGTCAGATAAGCGTCTTAAATTTGATGAACCCGGTTAGACATGACTGGGTTAAGAATATAATTTGATTACAAGCAAGCATGTTCTAACTAATGATGTAACTAGTGTAGCATATATGTCAAACAATTAAAATATATCTACGATAATAGTCTGTCCATTTAGACGTAAATTTCCGTTTCCATTAATTACGTCTCCAAACAGTCTCGATTTCTATAGGAAGGGTTCAATACGTGCGTGTCGCGTATGATGTGATTGCGTCATGTTTGTGTTGCAAAACTATTGGTAATTAATTTTATCCGAACAGTTGAAACAATATGAGTGAACTGGTTGGAATGAGAGCATGGTTAATTTCGTTTCCAGACAATTACGTCTCAAATCGCCGATAATGTGTCGCTGAAAGATACTGTACTGTACTGATTAAACTAACGAATCAAGCACGCATAGCGCGAATGACAGGCACCTACTATGACGTAGTACACAGGAAACACACGCGGCTATTTTGAGGAATATGGCGGATGCAAATTTATCAAAGTAAGTTGATTTAAAATTACGTCTAAATAAGAGTCAATGGCCTTAGAAAAAATGTGTTGTACGGTTACTTGATGTTCGTTACGTTGTAGGCAGTTTTTGTAATCGCACAATCAGAGATTTTATTTGTAATTTGTGTTGACAAACCGAGTTAGAAACGCCACTCTGACAATATTTTGGCGTTCAAATGAAGCATAGCACATTTAAAGTTCGTGTCTTAGCTTACGTCGCAAATAGAAAAACGTCATTCGAGTTGTATTTAAATAATTATATTATTGTTTTTGATAAAAGTAAAACAACTACCACATGTTCTTGTGAAGTAAATGAAAGACACACTTTGTGAAGCCATGTTTTTGCGGTTACCATTGAAAATGGAAAATGTTTTCAAGACGTAATAGAGAAACGATATTTGACTGTGGAAATCGATAAAAAATATGTGTCAAAATTACGTCCCATTGATGTGTACCAGTCACTGGTTGTTCATGAATGATAAAGAATTGCGCTTTTGTGTAAGCAATTATGTTGATTTTTAAAACAATTTAATTAAAAATAAATGGGACTGCCGAACTTAAGGCTGAACAGAAATCAGCTCAGCTTTTAGATGTAAATTGGACGCCTAACATTGCGTCCCTGTTACTTTCAATTTTTTCTGCCTGTGTCAATGTTACGTCTTATTTGTAAACACATGGTAAAGAGTGACAATGTTTAAAATATTCAAGGTTTACATTACCACATTGGGACAGAACACCAGTACTTTTGATTCATTAAAAGTTAATCGTTTTACACATTGTTTATTATGTTTTAGTTAGTTTGGCTGTTTGAGACATAACTTTGATACCAAAAAAGGATTACTGTTACTTTCAAATTGTGGTCTTGAAGTCAACGTTACTTCTCAAACATGAATTTAATTTTTGCATTCAATAGCTCATCAACCGGATTTTGTATAACCTTAGTGAATATCAGGAATATTTAATAATTGCTGTGTAATAAAGGACGACAATTTTGTTCTGGTAGTTTTTATGTAATGTGTTAGTTTCATTGGAGACGTAATTTGGACCAGATATGTTGTGTCCATGTTACTATCAAACAATGATATTGGAGTCAATGTTACATCTTATGTATTTATTTATTTGAATCGTCATTCCTTTGAACATTTGCTGAAACTTGCATGTTAGACACTTACATGCAATGTTTTTGTTTCTTAAAAGTTAAAATTGCCTGTAAATATGTTTGCTTAGTTAGAATTTCGTTGGTTGACTTGGAGACATAACTTGGATGCCAAATATTGCGTCCATATTACTTTCAAGTTTTGTTTTGAAGTCATTGTTACCTCTCAAACATACGGTTACATTGACTTTGATTCAATTGACAATTGCGGTATGATTTTATGTTTGAATAAATTCTGTAACCTATTGTAGTTGTTGTTTATTAAAAGATGTTAAATATGTGTGGTAGTTTTTGTTTTATTTTAATATTTTGCGTAGAGACGTAATTTTGAATTGAAATTGTGTGTCCATGTTATAGTCAAGTAGATATATTGCAGTCAATGTTACATCTCATGTATATTTTTTCGGCAGCTCCATCCCATTGTACATGAAGAACATTTGACAGAACAAGCACGATTTGCACCTACTTGCGTTGCTGTTGTTTCTTTGAAAATATAGTCTACGGATATTATTATGTTTCTTTCACAGGTTTACTTGTAGATGTTACTTGGACACCAACAGTTGTGTCCATATTACTTTCAAATTGAAATGTTGAAATCAACGTTACATCCTATATCCATTTAATTATATTTTTATTTCGGTGTAAATTAACTACATTAGGAGGATGCTGTCAGCATTTTTAACACTAAATTTAATCTTTTGTTTCTTAATAATGCGAATATATGTACAGTGGCTATGTTAATTTCACTGACTTATTTGGAGACATAACATGGATACTGGAAATTGTGTCCATGTTATTACCAAAATGTAAGGGGAGTTATCGTGCATTGAATGTAGGGATAACTAATTATATAATGAAAGATCGTTCTTTGAAATACAAGGCAATTTGTATTTCTTAACAGAACCAAGCATGTACACTAAATTTGATTATTTCATTCCTTTGCTTTGAGATGTAATTTTGACTCCAACATTGCCTACTAAAGCAACTATGTTGTTTGAACTAAAATAAATGGTATAACTGACTTTAAAGGGTCACTTATTGTCAGTAATATAAATAAGTAAATTACAGTCAACTCTCGTTATCTCGAACTCGCTTCTATCGAATTTCGAATCTATATGAAATGCTGTCGCTTATGTCGAAGGTCCCGATTAACTAATTCGCACCTTAAATCTATTGTTCAACTCGAAGTCGGATCGTATCCGGCCGGCGTCGAATGTTTTTACACCTTTTACCTGTAATTTTCACACGTTCCATTGTTAAATTAAGCGGTTTCACCAATTTGCGCATTGACCGTTTGAAGGCAGTAGCTATATCGTCAACTCTTATATGTTTGTGATGGTATTTGCAAATAATATAACTTATGCCTTCTCGTTTGTGTTTTCTGGTTGACAGTTGCTCTTGAATGCTGCTTTCCCTGTCCAATATCTTTATTCTATTTTAAAATTGATGAAACATTATGTGTTACACAGTAATTCCACATTGCCACTTCTCCCTGAAACACGGAGATGGATTTCCTCAGCATTGAATGGGGTCGACATCGATAAGCATGCGTTCGTAGTACAACTTGTTCGCAATGAAACTGACAACAGTGGCATAATTAAGTTGCGCATATTGCTTTGTCGTTATGGTCGAATAATGTTTCATTTTCTTTGATGATTTTTAACATGTAAAATAGTTTGTCCGGACTTAAGAATCGTCAGTTGATTTTGACAGAAATACACTTGGGTAGGTTTCTGTAGTAGAAAAGTACCTGACCAGGTCTGCTTTTACCACATAGAATATTGCAATACTCTCGTGAGATTTTCATACTCTTTAAGTCGGGTAGAATTATGCTACAGAAACTTAACCCATGTGGATTTCAACTGCCATTGACCGTTTAGTTATGGGAGACATATACATTGGTCATGTGACAAAAACACATATCTTGTTATTGATGATTGTATATGATATTGTGACTCATCTCCTTTAAGGTATTCTTTGCGGGTGAAGCTGAAACGCTCGAATCCAGAAAGCGTGGATGCTGGGCAAAGTAAGCGAAAAAAGTCAACGAAGGACAGCTATGATGAATGGCGTGAAAGACTAAAACAAAATGAAAGTCTTTATGACCAGTATAAGATCAAGGATGCTTTAAAGAAGAAAGATTACCGCAAGTCTTTAACAGGTGAAAAGCTAGCCCTCTCGAATGAAAAGGCAAAGTTGCGAATGAGAGAATACAGAGCAAGACAACTAGAGAAAGGAATTACTGTCGCAAAACCATCGACCCGAACACAAATAGCAAGGACGAGAGAGTATTGGAGACTTAAGAAGAAAGAGCAAAGAGAAAAAATGTCAGATGAAGACAAGATAAAAGAGAAACAAAAGAGAAGAGAAAAGTACCAGTCTTCAAAAAAGAAACTATATTTTGATAAACCATCTGAAATTCCATTGCAGGAAACTTCCAAAAAGGCAGCAAGTAGTAGAAAAATATATCTACCCAAAAATCCAGAGAAGTTTGCTACCAAAGTTGATAATGCAATGAAAAATGCAACACCGAGAAAAAAGAAGGCATTACAAAAACTAAACCCAAGGTTGGATTTTCTATATTCTAAATCGTCGATTGAGACAAATGCTAAAATAGTAGCAAGGGTGAAAAGGGCATTGAATGAAATGAAAAGACAAAACACAAAGGCAGGTAGAGATCGTTATCGTTTATTAACTCGTACTCTTGTCGGGAAGTATACCGTTGAACATAGTTTAAGGAAAGCACTAGGTATGAAATGGGAGCACTGGATTAAAATGTCTCAACTCGAAAGAAATGGAGAATACAATGTGAAAAGATCGGATGCCATGTCGGATGACACATTGGATAGTATACAAAGATTTTATGAATACGAATCAGTTACTCTTCCAATGAAGAGAACCGTAAGTACTAAGACATTAAGCCAGAAAAGAGTGTTGACTGAAAGTCTTCAGCAAATCCACAAAAGGTTCCTGCAGGACAATCCTACATTGAAGATATCGCTAAGCCACTTCCAAAAACTTCGACCTAAAGAAGTACTCACTGTCAAACAGCAAAAGTTCTACTCATGTTTATGCGAGTATTGTTTAAATGTTCAGTTTAAATTGGATGTTATAAACCAGGCATTTAAAACTCACCATATTAAAGCCAACATTGAAAGCAAATACCATGCAGTAGATTTATCCCTTTGCGAAAAAGACGAAAACGCTGAATTCCACAATCTGAAGTGTTTAGAAAGAAACTGCGATGAGTGTGGAACAAAGAAGCTGCGAACCTTCCTTGAATGTCTTATGGATAGTGACAAGAAAAATACAACCTACACATGGAAAAGGTGGAAGCTGGGTACTGTTGGGGCTTCAGTTGGAAAGGAAGTGAAGAGACAAATATTAACAGAGCAGACTGGAACCCCTGAAGAGTTGGTACAGGAATTTGAAGATGCCATCGGTTTTCTAGCAAGCCACCTGTTCATCGCAAGATGGCAATATAAACAATTCAACCAAATTACAAAGTCTGTTCCTGAAAAGCTTATGGTGACAATAGCCGATTTCGCTGAAAATTACCGTTGTGTGCATCAAGATGAGATTCAATCGGCATACTACAACTACAGGCAATCTACGGTTTTCCCGATGATAGCATATTATAAATGTCCCGACTGTAGAGATGCAGTTGTTCAGGAGTCTGTTGTATTCATCTCTCCAGACTTGATTCACGATGCTATGGCAGTTAAACAATTTTCAAAGAAGATGGCTGAGCATGTTAAAGATCATGCACCCATCAACAATGAAATACAGTTCAGCGATGGCTGTGCTGCACAATTCAAGTCAAAAATACCATTTCTGCATGTATCTGAGACAACCACACACAAAATGCAAAGAGCATACTTCGGGTCAAGGCATGGAAAATCACCATGCGATGCATTGGGTGGTATAATAAAGAAACAGGCCGAAACATATGTGAAGAGCCGAAAAGGCACTATACAGACTGCTAAGGCATTATTTGACTATTGTACGGAAAACCTCACCAAGGTACAAGGTGGAAAATGTGATCACAACAGAAGAGTGTTCTTTTATGAAGAGACTATTAAGAGGGATAAACCGCTACACGACCTGCAAACTTTGAAAGGGACGCAGAAAATACACTCTGTCAAGGGCGTAGAGCCAGGTACTGTACAAGCCAGACGTTTGAGTTGCTTTTGCAACGTATGCATTGGTGAAAAGAAAGGAAACTGTTGTAATGAAAAGTATGTGGGTGATTGGGAGGTACATGATATTGTCAAGGGTAAAAAGTCAGAAATTGCTCAGGAAAGCAAGAAGCAAAAGAAAGAAAGTAAGAAGCAGAAGGAATGTCTGAACCAGAAGGAAAGTAAGAAGCAAAGTAAGAAGCAGCCAAAGGACAACATGAAGCAAAAGGAAGATATCAAGCAACAGAAAAAGTCGCTGTCACAGTGCTCAACAATGAATGAGTTAAAGAGAAGCGTTGCAGAAATGCAATTTAATACGCTGCCACCAGTTACCCAAAAATCCCTTTTTTCGACGGGCAAAGCTGTGGACAAGAACAGTATGTCACTAATGCCAAAAGATATTCCCCTCTCCCCTGAAATGGAATTATTCCCAGCTGTTATATATGGAGATGGGAACTGCCTACCACGCTCAGCCAGTGTGTTAATTTATGGCTCTGAAGATAACCATAAAGAAATGCGGGAAAGAATAATTAGTGAACTTGTTGTAAATGAAGACTTATACCTGGACAACCGATTAATGAAAAGGGGGAAAAGTGAAGTGGGTGGTGATAATGTCGTAAAGACAATGGCATTATATTCCAGTCAGTACAATGGACAAGGACAATTATATAAAAAAGACATTAGGAAAGTGTATGAAAAAGAAGTACTGGAGATTTGTAGAAATGGAACATATATGGGACTGTGGCAATTAGCTAGCCTTGCTAACATATTGTCATGTCCGATTGTTTCAGTGTGCCCAACATATGGATTGCACACTGTGCGCAATGACATGCATAGGGTCTTTTATCCATTCAAAGAACACTGCAGCAAAGGAGACCCACTGTTCATTATGTGGACCAATATAAATGGAAGGAGTGCACAAGAAAAGGACTTCTCTGTGAACCACTTTGTGGTGCTTATGCCGCTTATGGAAAATATTGTTGATGTCAATTCAGACTTAGACATGTCTATGTCTTTCGACTCATTTGGTGAGAGTGAGGAAGTGCTCGATGATAACATTATGGACATTATTAGTAATTTTGAAATGTCAAATACAGTGATTGAGGACAGTGTTCAGAAATCAGAACTGGAGAACTATGAGCCCAAGAAAGAGATCTGCACTGAGGCCAACCTAGAGTCCACTGATTGCAACCAAGAGACTAAAATGTCGAATCCAGAAAACACCGAGTGTACAACAGAGACCACTGAGGCTACCTCGAAGCACTATGAACAACTAGAAACGGTGTGTACCCTCAATTTGTCTTCTTGTCATACTTGTAAATTGTCAGCTTGTCGGAATTTTATATCACATTACGTAATACGTATATGAATTTAATAACTTTTGGTAATGTTTTGTTCTTTGTACACAGACAAACCCAGATACCGCTGAACCCAACCCAGAGATCACTGAGCCAAACCCAGAGATCACCGAGGCTAACCCGGAGACCACTGAGCTCAAGTTGGAGGCCACTGAAGTAAACACTATGAACTATGAGACTGTATTGGTATGTGTACTCAGTTTTACCTTTTTTGTTAATTGTCAGCTTTTCCGAATGTTGTCACATTATGCCTATGATTGTCATAATTATTGCAATGATATGTGTTTTGTCTTTGTCTACAGACAAACCTAGATGTCACAAAGTCCAACCTAGAGACCACTGAGGCCATCCCAGAAACCACTAAGCCACATCCAGAGCCCACCGAATCCCACACAGAGACATCTGAAGCCCACACAGGGACCACTGAAGCCCACACAGAGACCACTGATGCCCGCACAGATACCACCGAGTCCAACCCGGAGATCATCGAGCCCAAGTGGGAGGCCACTGACGAAAGCCCTATACACTATGAGCCAATATCGGTATGCGTCCTCAGTTTTACATTTTTGGTTAATTTTTAGCTTTTCCGAATGTTGTCACATTATGCCTATGATTGTCATAATTCTTGCTATGATATGTTTTTGTCTTTGTCTACAGTCAAACCTCAATGTCACAAAGTCCAACCTAGAGACCAGCGAGGCCATTCCAGAAACCACTAAGCCCAATCCAGAGCCCACCGAAGCCCACACAGAGACCTCTGAAGCCCACACAGGGACCACTGAAGCCCACACAGAGACCACTGATGCCCGCACAGATACCACCGAGTCCAACCCGGAGATCATCGAGCCCAAGTGGGAGGCCACTGAAGAAAGCCCTATACACTATGAGCCAATATCGGTATGCGTCCTCAGTTTTACATTTTTGGTTAATTGTCAGCTTTTCCGAATGTTGTCACATTATGCCTATGATTGTCATAATTCTTGCAATGATATGTTTTTGTCTTTGTCTACAGACAAACCTAGATGTCACAAAGTCCAACCTAGAGACCACTGAGGCCATCCCAAAAACCACTAAGCCCAATCCAGAGCCCACCGAAGCCCACACAGAGACCTCTGAAGCCCACACAGGGACCACTGAAGCCCACACAGAGACCACTGATGCCCGCACAGATACCACCGAGTCCAACCCGGAGATCATCGAGCCCAAGTGGGAGGCCACTGACGAAAGCCCTATACACTATGAGCCAATATCGGTATGCGTCCTCAGTTTTACATTTTTGGTTAATTTTTAGCTTTTCCGAATGTCGTCACATTATGCCTATGATTGTCATAATTATTGCAATGATATGTTTTTGTCTTTGTCTACAGACAAACCTAGATGTCACAAAGTCCAATCTAGAGACCACTGAGGCCATCACAGAAACCACTAAGCCCAATCCAGAGCCCACCGAAGCCCACACAGAGACCTCTGAAGCCCACACAGGGACCACTGAAGCCCACACAGAGACCACTGATGCCCGCACAGATACCACCGAGTCCAACCCGGAGATCATCGAGCCCAAGTGGGAGGCCACTGACGAAAGCCCTATACACTATGAGCCAATATCGGTATGCGTCCTCAGTTTTACATTTTTGGTTAATTGTCAGCTTTTCCGAATTTTATCTCATAAGCCTGTGTTTTTGATAGTTCTTCCAATGTAATACTAGTATATTTTTTCATTCACAGACACACACATATACCACTGGGTCCAACATAGGGACCATTGAGCGCAACCCAGAGACGACTGAGGCCATCACGGAGACAACCAATCCCAAATTGAAGGCATCTGAAGAAAACACTATCAACTATGAGCCAGTATCGGTATGTGTTCTCAGTTTTACTTTTTGTTATTAATTGTCAGCTTTTCCGAACTTTATCCCATTAAGAATGTTATCACATTAAGCCTATGATTTTCATAGTTCTTATAATGTAATGTTGTTTATCTTTGTCTACAGACAAATCCAGAGACTACTGACACCAGCCCAGAGCCCACTGAGGCAATCCCAGAAACCACTGAGGCCATCCCAGAGACCACCGAGCCCAACCCAGATACCATTGATGTCCAGTCAGATACCACTGAGTCCAACCACGAGACCACTCAGCCTAACCCGAAGATCACTGAGCCCAACCCAGTGACCATTGATGTCAACCCAGAGAAATCTGAGTCCAAACCAGAGACCACCGATTCCAACCCGGAGATCACTGAGCCCAACCAAGAGACCACTGCAGAAAACCGAGTGAACAATGAGCCATTATTGGTAAGTACTCTTAGTTGACCTTTTTTGTCAGCTTTTCTGAATGTTATCACATTAAGAATTTTATCAAATTTTTAAGCCTCTGTTTTTCATAGTTCCTAAAATGTTTTTATATTTGTCTACAGACAAACACTACTAAGAGTACTCAGCCCGACCCAGAGACCTCTGAGGCCATCCCAGAGACCACCGAGGCCAATCCAGATACCATTGAGGCCAACCCAATGACCACTGAGGCCATCCCAGAGACCACTGAGTCCAAGTTGAAGGCTACTGAAGAAAACACTACGAAATATGAGCCAGTATTGGTATGTGTATCTCAGTGTTACCTTTTTTGTTAGTTGTCATTTTTTCCTAATTTTATCACATTAAGCATATGTTTTCATAATTATAGTAATGCAATGTTTTTATCGTTGTCTACAGACATACCCAGAGACCCCTGAGCCCAATTTGGAGACAACTGAGACCATCCCAGAGGTCATCCCACATACTACTGTGCCCAACCCAGAGACGACTGAGCCCAACCCAGATACCACTGAGCCCAACACGGAGACCACTGAGCTCAAGTTAGATGCTACTGAAGACACTATGCAGTATGAGCCAGTATTGGTATGTATTCTCAGTTTTACCCTTTTTCTTAATTGTCAGCTGTTCCAAATTGTATCACATTAACCCTATTATGTTTTTCATAGTTCTTGCAATGTAAAGTTTTTGTTTTTGTCTACAGACAAACCCATATACCACTGAGCCCAACCTGGAGACCACTGAGCCCAACCTAGAGACCACTGAGGCCAACCCAGAGATCAATGATACCAGGTTGGAGGCCACTAAGGTCAACACAGAGACCAATGAGCCAATCACCACTGATATGTGCAGGTAATCATGTCATATACATTGTCATGAAATAGCTTCAGTGCTATAATTACATGTGTACTTACATTTTGTAGTAGTACATTCATACTAATTTAAATGTAGTAGTTGTCATTTTTTTAAGCCTCGGTTTGTTTCATCTTTACATATTTATTAATAGTAATGCTATCTGAAATTATGATGTAAGTATGGCACTTAACCCAACATAAAGCAATCAATACATATATAACAGGTATCCTGTCGGATGTCATGTTTTGGTAATTCATGGAAAACAAAACTTTCCGGCTGTCGTAAGTTTAAGTTGTAGCAATTTGTTATTCCTCAGTTGTTTCATTGTTATTGTTACTTTGTTTATTAACAAAACAATTCAAAAATATTTTGTCATTCTACACCAGTATTACTAATAGATTAATGTTTTCTTAATGAGTGTACAGTACTAGAATCTGTACACATGGCGTTTAACCCAAACGTGGAAATTAAAGTGGATTATAATATGACAAAATGTTTTTGATTGGTGTTGAATGTTTTTGCTGTTAAATTGATTGTTAGTTTTAACACAATTACAAATAGTGGTTGGGTCTCAGGTTGTGTGTTTTAGCTTACCTGAGCACTAAGTGTTTCTTATCACCCATCGTATGCCATATGTATGTCCGACATTGTCCGTCAACATTTAACATGATAGCGACTACAATTTTGTGCAATCTTAACAATAGTGTATATGCCCCGAAGCAAATCAAGAATGTGAAGATAATCTTCACAGATGCTGTATCTGAATGTTGCGAGTTCGAAACCCGCTTTGGTCTCGTATCTTTATGTGATGGTAAATGGTCACCTCTGTGACATTTCTTGTTTCCGTTTTAGATGGATGAATGGCCTTGGATCAGATATTTCTCAAAAAGCAGAAAGAAGAACACATGGACGTTGAACGAAGTTAGACATAGAATAGATTCAACCGACATTCACTCAAAGATCAACGCACCAGACATAATTAGATGCGGTACCAGACAATGGTATAAATTCAAAGGTGTGTTGTATTTTCTTTAGGACAGCATGTTTTAAAATCTTACCTTGGTATGTTGTTTATCATCCCTGCATTTGGAGGGGCCTCCTTGGCCAAGAGAGTAAGGACGCTGTCGGTTGTCAATAAGTGATACATGGAATAGTTAAATACTTGTTTTATTAGTTCAAATTACATTAATAGATAATGTCAAACAATATCTGACCATTATTTCACAAAAAAATATATGTTGTTTGTGAACGGTTAAATGTATAGTTTATGTATTCTTTTCAGATCTTTAACCACATGACGTCTGGAGTCTGAAGATGGTTGGATAGTCACCAGTTTCTATTGTTTCTATTGATTGTATTAAGCAGTTCAAAATACACTGTTATGGTTTAAAATGACTTGTCTTTTTTTCAAAGAGGTATTGTCCTGGCTTCATGTTCGTTATATTACATGCATGAACCATACATTTTGTGAAGCCTCAGTGGTCCAGTGCTCCCTTCATAATTGAGGGGTCGTTGGTTCGAGTCTCTATTATCAGAGCCATTTATGGCGGGGGATTCCTTGTGTGACACACATTATTCAACATTGCATTTTCTCTTTCTGAGGTTGATTCCATCCGGCAGTGTCTAGAGAGCGATTGATCTATGTTTTCAAGCCATTTTTTAATAGAGAATAAACAAATTAGTATACTAAACTACCCATCATCATCAATGGAGGACATTATTTTGACAAATAATGCATACCTTTGTCTTAAACATTGTCATAGTTATAACTTTTTCTACTTGGAAGACATCAACTGTCTATTTGGGGTCCATAGTTACATCCCTGGTTCACAATAATGTTCTACGATTGCTTATGTAAACTGCTTGTGATGTTTGTATTAATTTAAAAAACATTCACCCTTAATTTAAAGTCAAGATAAACCATAAATATGCTAATTTCGCATTCATGGGATAACATACAGCCATATACGATCGTCATTTGGTGTCCAGTTACATCTCTACCTGAAACAGCAATTTCTGAATTGCACTAAACAGTCTACAAATTAAAATTAGGCTATTCTTCTTACTAGTTAAGAAAGCAAATGATACAATTAAGCAAATGCATACAATGATAGCTTGTTATAATATTATGATGGATATTCTGCCTTGAGTCAATGTTACATCTCAATTTTGAACGTACACAAAAATGATCGTAAAATTGCCAGCTTTTCATATTTTGCATTGCTGTCTGAAAGTACGATACATTTCATCATTCTAAATGTTTTACAATGCAAATGACGATCATTGACTGGTCTTGAAATGTTGGACACCAACCATTTGAGATGTAACCAAAATTCCTGGACAACGAATTGTGGCTCATTATACAATATCCTAGCACGGAGCCAGATTTTCTAATTACTTGTTCTCACAATTAGTCAGACAGTGAAGCAGGGAGAAGAGAACCAAACATAATTATGAAAATCAATGAAAAACGAAGTGAAGTTAAATTCCCCGAGGACTGCCTTAAATAATGTATGACACACATAGACTCTTGTTGGTGAAACCATTTTCTCTAAGTGAGACATTATTTCTACCTGAAGTATTTTGTCAACAGTTTTAACAGACTTCTACATTTAGTAAAATAACAACACTCTATATTGATACTGTAATGTGAGTCTTAAATAATCAATGTTTGATACTTCTATGAACCTTCTAACTCATTTTCCAATCTACTGCAATGTTTATATATTCTGTCTTTTTATTTTGTTGTAGTATAACTATATTATGCCATTTTTCAGCTTTCTTTCGTCAGTCGCATAATAAGCAGTATTAACCTATTAAACCAGTTTTTCTTTGAATGCTCATCCAGAATTGTTTGAAGTTCCAGAGGTCAACAGTTTTCAGTCATATGGACACTGCATTATCCTGATATTAGATGAACCAGAAGTTGTACCTGAAACTAACGGTGTCAAGCAAGGGAGACATAGTTAGTTAGTATCATTTCTATAGACTATTGTATGTCATAGTATCAGATTGAACACAAGACCTCTTACATGAGTGAAATAGACACTCCACCACTATAGGCTTTTATGGCTGATACACTCACCTAAACATTAGCAAACGTTAGGGCACAAGATGATATCAGAAACATTAACATTGTTTATGGTGACCCTGCATCAACCACAGTAAGAAGCCAGACAGAGACAATCCAATTTAGACAATACAATACAAGTATGACCAGTCAGCTAGGTGAGAACACAAACACAACATTACAATCTGATCGAAAATCATTATTGGCATAACAGTGGACCTCAACATAACATTAAGTTCAACATCCAATAATTGTGCAGTACAACCTCTGTAGAACAACACCCTTTGGGAGCATCCAATAGTGGTTATGACATAGATGTTGCATATTTGGAACCCACATTGGCTCCATTACGTAATTGCATCGTTAGAACCCACATTAGCTCCATTACGTTGTTGCATCGTCGGAACCCACATTGGCTCCATTACGTAATTGCATCATCGGAACCCACATTGGCTCCATTACGTTGTTGCATCATGGGAACCCACATTGGCTCCATTAAATTGTTGCATCGTCAGAACCCACATTGGCTTTATTACGTAATTGCATCATTGGAACCCACATTGGCTCCATTACATTGTTGCATCGTCGGAACCCACATTGGCTCCATTACATTGTTGCATCGTCGGAACCCACATCGGCTCCATTACATTGTTGCATCGTCAGAACCCTCATTGGCTCCATTACATTGTTGCATCGTCGGAACCCACATCGGCTCCATTACATTGTTGCATCGTCAGAACCCACATTGGCTCCATTACCTTGTTGCATTGTCGGAACCCTCATTGGCTTCATTACGTTGTTGCATCGTTTGAACTTACATTGGCTCCATTACGTTGTTACATCGTCGGAATCAACATTGGCTCCATTACGTTGTTGCATCGTCGGAACCCGCATTGGCTTCATTACATTGTTGCATCGTTTGAACTTACATTGGCTCCATTACGTTGCTACATTGTCGGAATCAACATTGGCTCCATTACGTTGTTGCATCCTCGGAACCCTCATTGGCTCCATTACGTTGATGCATCGTCGGAACCCTCATTTTCTCCATTAAGTTGTTGCATCATGGGAACCCACATTGGCTCCATTAAGTTGTTGCATCATGGGAACCCACATTGGCTCCATTACGTTGTTGCATTGTTGGAACTTACATTGGCTCCATTACGACTTGTTTAGATTGCTCTAAAGAGGGCTGCTCTGGTACAAGACAAGTATTCAGACATATGTTATTTCAAGAAGTAAATGACCATCTTAAATTTTTTTTTTATTTTTACAATTCTGTAAAGTAGGTCTATTCTTTAGGATAAGACCTGTATCAAAATTAACATATCAATGCCAATAACGCAAGTGTCTTGGAAAAAGCCAATTATGGAAATGTGCACTTACAGTCGTTCCCACATGATATTCTAGTTTGGTTAAAAAGAAAAACTAAAATATCTAAATAGATCTATCGCAAAAAAATGTGATTTAAGTGAAGACAGCATCACGGTTAAAGATAAGCGTCACCATGGAAACAAGTAAATGTCATGCATAATTGCATACATAAGGACCTATCAACCAGCATTATCTTAAATTTTTTATTACATTAAAAAATATATTTAAGTTTAGAGTAAACAGCTGTGGACAAGTATAAGTATGGCATAGTTGTAGCAAATGTCATTGGAAGACATGGGTAAGGAAGCAATTTAAAACAATTAACATGCATGTGGAAACAGGTGAACACTTAATGTAGTCAGCTTATGATACTTTGACTTGGGCATTCACATGCCTAGTTTCAGTCTCGGTAGCTCAGTGGTTAGTGCGCTTGCCGTCTAATCTGACAACCCTGGTTCAAATCCAGGTGGAGGCGCATATATATGCCTGCCATATTTAAGCAGAAAGCTGACTGGCAAAAAAAGGCTAAGCTCAGCATTTAATTTTATTTCTGATAACTGTTTTTCTTTATAATATTTGTTCACACTGAGAATAGACAATTTAGAATAGAAATGTTTGATAAGCTTCATGTTATACAATAGGAAATATATAAGAAATGGATTTTCGTGATGTTCGGTCATATGACTTACCTTGGTTTGGACAAAAAAAATGAAAAAAATCGCCCTCATAATAGTATTATACCATTGTCAAAGATTGTGTTGCTACACTAAGATTATCATTCAAATGACTAGTATCTAAGAAGGCTATAAACACATGGTCAACATTCTGAACAAACACATAAAGTACAAACATCCCACAGAATTGGCTGAAAAAATGATGACATAGAAACTGGAGTAGCAATATAAGCTCTAGCGCTGGGAACAGAAACGTCCTGGTAATGAAGATATATATATTCTATGATAGATTTGGTCAGTTAATTACTTGACCAGTGACCAATGTATTGAAGATATTAATCTTCTGGGTCAGTTTAACTATTCCATCAATCAATCAATAGGAGAGATCAGGGGAGATCAGATTTGAGTATACATTTGGGGGCAAACTCGGGGAGAAGTTGTGGGGGAGAAGTTATTATATATAATCCGTAGAATAATCATAACAAATAATCCATAGAATAATCATAACAACAACAGTTATATTATTGTCCAGTAGACACCATGGTGATAATGTCAATAAACCACTCTGCCATTGTAAGGGCTCCCGCAGAGCTACAGAAAATAAATTTTTCACAGACTTTCTTGTCACATTCCAATTTTCTTCTGACCCAAAGGCTCCATGTTCACAAAAACTCAATTAGAAATATTTCTGACCCAATCTGCACAAGCATCCAAAATGAACATCTCAGCTCAATTTAGATTTCGCTCAAACTAATGTTTTGTTTGTGTGACAACAATACCAATATTGAGTTTTTGCGATACAATATTTGAATCTCAATCTTTACAATCACAAAGACTTATAAGCAACATTGGAAATATTAATTGTCACTTATTAGACAAGTTTAAGCCAACATTTAACTTAGAATGAAATGTCTTCAGGTCATGATTGTTTTATTAACACTTTGAGCATAATATTTGAGAATGTCAATGCCTGAATATCTCAAGGAAAAAATTAAATCAGAAATCATGTGAAAGGAGGAAACGTCAGATGCGTGCTACCTTGTCATTGTGTGGTGAATTTATCAACATCATGGCATTTCTTAAATTACATTATTTAAAGCTTGTTTCATGATAAAATGTAAAATAGACGTTTAATCATAAAACATTTCCGTGCACGATTCTAGCAAGACGTATCATCTTGCTCCCACATATCTTTCCTCAGATGTATCACGTTGCAAGAGTTGCAGCTAGAATTATAGAACTTGCTAAGTGGTCTCCTAGATATTTGCGCTATATGCGTACCTGAACCACTAAATGCCTCCGCGAACCAAAATTGGATACACTTAAATAGTCCCTAAATAAACTTGTGATTGTGTTTAAATGGTAGTATGCTTTGACAAGGTGGAACTGGAATCATCTAATTGGGTTTGCAGGCTTTGTATACATGTATGTGATGTATTGAAACTGTTTTATTTTACATATTTTGAGATTTTGGCCAAAATACCAAAGCAAAAGTAGTGTAGGGTAAAACCCGGATTTGGTCGGTCCGCGCGCCTGTAAAAATATGTTCACCACGTTGGTCGGACAAAATTTTTCTTATATGATACGTGACCCCCCTGTTTTTTTGTATTTTCTTAAAGCTGTTAGCCCCTTCTTTTCATTGATATATGTCTGCCACCTGGCCATAGACTTTAACATGTATCAACCTGGGACTGACTATTGTAACTTTACATTGAGCTAAAGAACAAATTTATTTAGTGGTTTTGACCAGAACTGAAGAGAATGCCAGGAGACACTGAATAAAAGCTTCCTGGAGAATTTGGTGACCATTTTAATCAGAATTTTGATCTAAAACAAGACAGCCAAAATAAAACAAAAGGTATAAGTGATGTAGACTGCATATTGGTAGCTAGGTGACTTATTATTAACAAGACTGAGCTGAGACAGTAAACACTTATGACCGGATGAAAGCCTTGTCCATAACAAGTAGTTAAGTCATTCAGGAGTCATAATTTTGTTTAAATGTTGGACAGTGTAACATGGCGTTGCCAATATATTGTGTTTATGATGGTAAACAAGTATGGGAAGTTTGAAAGCAATGCCTAGATGGACTGTTTCTTAAGTGACAAAATAATCTAATATATTTAAAATATTTGGGAGAATGCACTTTATTTAAGTCATAGGACAGGCCAGTGTTTAAGTCCTTTTCTTTAATTCACAATCAAAGAGAGATATCAGCAGTTTTGTTTTTGTACCTCAATTAATTCCATTGTCTTTAATATATATAATTATTTGGAAAACTTCAAGTACTCCTTGTATAACTTCCTTTATAGTGCATTTTTCATTGTGTATAAAAACATGCAATGGGCCTATAAGAGTTTCTCGAATGTAGCATAATTCTAGGGTACCTTAGGGAGGCATCAAACATCATGTTGTCTTTTAAATTTCGGCCAGAGAGAATTTTGCTGCATGATATTATTTATATAGGGAACAATATGTGATGAAATATTGCATAAATACAGCAAGTCCATATCTAAATATAGATGCCATACAAATCTTGTATAGCTTGTTATTTCTGTGAGGAGGAAATTTCTGCTGTTTCCTATTCCCAAATCAAATTGCAGAATTCAAGTTACCTATAACTGCTTTGACAACTAAACCATGCAAGTACATTTACATGGAAGAATCCTTTGATGAAGTAATATTGCGTAATTATTGAAGTCCATAGATATAGATGTTTTATGCTTGTTTTTTTTTTGCGAAATGGAAATTTCTGCCATTCCCTATTCCTAGATCAAATTGCAGAATTAAAATTTTAATACCTAACTGCTTCAACATCTAAACTGTGCAAGAACATTTACATTGGATAATCCTTCGATGAAGTATTGCATAAATACAGCAGTCCATAGATAAAGTAGTTGTACATAAAATAGCTGATTATTTGCCGAAGGGAAATTCTGCCATTGTGCTGTCCCTGATCAAATTGCAGAATTGAATTATGTTACACGATACTGCTTTGACAATAAGACCATGCAAATGCATTTACATTGGCAACATCATGTGATGAAAGATTGCTTTAACAATGAGGTAAATGACTCAAGAGACCATCTTCAGCACAGTAAAAACATGTCTTGATATTATGAGTAAGTCTTAAAAGATTGACGCAAAATTATGAGCCGCAAAAACATTATAATATAAATGGGCTGTGAAAACAGACTTTAAAATGGTGTTGTTAATATTGAGATGGTCTTTCTATACTATCAGTAAAACTTTGTGATGACAGCATGATAATACGAGCATTAAAAAAAATTTCTATGTCAAGCAAATCTTTAAGTCCCCACGAATTTGTGCCTTTAGGATGAGCATCAGTATTACGAGCACCTGGTTTATATTGAGCATTTTACCTGTTCGATCTCTCCTGGTGATAACAAAGTTTTACTGTATGTGGAAATGAAGTGTGGTTTTCTGTTAACCAGAAAAGTATATCTAACCCTTGGATACAGAACTATGATCATGGAATATTATCAACAACGTAACCCTTGGATACAGAACTATGATCATGGAATATTATCAACAACGTAACCCTTGGATACAGAACTATGATCATGGAATATTATCAACAACGTAACCCTTGGATACAGAACTATGATCATGGAATATTATCAACAACTAAGATATCTACTTAAAACCTTTAGGGAATTAAAACAACAGAGTAGATTACCAAACAGACATCACACACACTCATGTGTTTGCATACATAAATATTTGCCGTCTATTTTACAGTCTTGTAGTGGTAGCTCTAGCACTTATATATAGCCCTAGAAATTATGTTTGATATGTTAGCAATGACCAATAGATGAACAATCTTCATATGGAAATATACTGTTACGCATACCATGTCAATATCATAGTAAAATGGACATTCTAGGCAGCAATATTTTGGAAATTGCCACATTTCACTAAAGCGTACACTTAATTCTTAGAATTACAAAATTGTGCACTTATTAGAATTACAAAATTGTGCACTTATTAGAATTCTTTTTGTAATGTCAACATGAAATAATATTTCAGGTTTGTGACTTGACTTTACTTCAATAGACAAGCATTGTTTAATTAGATTCACATACATTGCATTAAACATGTTTATTCTGTCACAGTAGTTTTTTCACTTTCCAAGAAAAAAGGCAAGTGTATGGTCTTGTGAAAACATTTTTCCCTGTCAGGTTGACCAAATACCTCAGACTTCCAGAGGATTTCAGTAATCAAGACGATCAAAACATTATTGTCATACAGAAATAATGAACATAATAATTGACTTTCAGGGAATATCAGTATGTAAAACCATCATATATATTTATATAATTACACAGACACAATGAGCAGACACAGATATAGTTACATTATTCTCCAACTAAAACCTTTCACAATGTTATACGCTAGATTCAATTGTAAACAACCGTGGAGACATAAAAATCCATTTCATTTGTAACATGTCTCATATAAAATGTTCATATTGAAAGCTGATATCAATATCATTATGCTATGTCAACCATAATCATATAATAATCCAACAAAAATTGCATGTGCAACTATTGACAAATAAATACCATCAATTAATAAGCGTAATTAAACCTGAAATATTAAAGCAACATAAACATGAATCATGATCACATGATGATCAAGCCAAAAATACATGTGCACTTTTGACAATAGTATAATCAATAAAGAGTTAATTAACCAGAAATTCAAATTTTAAAGCGAAAAAAAATATGTATCGTAATCACATAATACCAAATAATTAATTCCAAATTGCATACAACCTATTGACTAGTATCATTCATTAATTTTAATTAACCACTTATTCAAATTTTAAAGCAGCAAAATTTGTTAATCAATATCATATAATACCAAATTGAAATTGTCTAGTCACACTATTAACTAATATCATTGATATTTAAATTTAAGTGTAATTGCCCTGAAATTCAAATTTTAATACAACAAAAATGGGTATCATAATGAATCATATAACAATTACGTTAAAATTGCATTTACACCTGAGATTGACTTAAAATTCAAGGTAATTATACAATAATTTGAATTTTAAAGCTACCAAAAATCACCTGTAATTAATACACAATATTTTTTAATGTCTCACTAGTAACTATTTATTTTAGGTGCATACAAACATACAAACAGTATTAATAATACTGGTATGAATTTTTTATAAACAAATTTTGTTACAATAATTTTTATTTAGGGCTTTGCACCAGGGAAATTCCCTATTTATAATAATCAAATTGCCAAGTAACACTATTTTGCACTAAAGGCACTTTGACAACAACAACTTGTACGAGAACAACGGATGTCATACCTCTAAATGAGACTTTAGCCAGCCTATCTGCCCGTCCAGGAAGATTCTCCGCATACTTTAGATGCAACACTAAAGCCATTTTTTACGCAAAATGAAAAATTATCCAACCACAGTGCAACTTCAATAAAGGTTCAACTGATACATTTTTACATTTATAGTATTCTCTAAGTCCATTTTTTATAAATAAAATACAATCCACAATTCTGTGTATAAAAATGTAGTTGCTTATGTTAAAAGCTTTTATATTCCATGAGATGACATAGATACACTTGTAATACGGATTGGAAAACACTGTGGCAAGTTACCCATCACTTCCCTATACAGAGTTTCCCTTTTCTCTGAATCAAGCTTCCACGAGATTCCAATTCTAACATTCTACCAATAAGGCGAGTTAATTCCTGTAGCTTGTTTCAATGAGGACACGGTACATGTCAGCTTATCAATAAGCGAAACAATACAAACCATTATTGTCACAAGTCAACGAGGACATCGAGCCATAATGGATTCCGAGATGACAATGGGATGCAGGGCAGTATTGCAACAATTATATCCAGTAAGGTAATGAGAGTGTAATAAACGACCCGTTGAATAGCCGGTTTATTTAAAATTGCTGAAAATTGAAAATTATTGGTATATGGTAATAATGATATAACAATACAAAGTCAGTCAATACCAATTTCATCCACACCATTTGTTAGCAATCATAACATCATAGCTGTCATATATATAGTATCAAATTGACATTGATGACAGTATTACCCTAGGGGAAACGAAACAATTAGTTTGTTTTGTACAAATTTGTTGCGGAATTAGGAATTCATAATTGCGTTTCTCAAAGATTGCCAAAAGGAGTGTCTGCATTATATGCATTATGTAGAGTCATTTGCTGAATATTGCAATATTGCGAAAGTTTGTCATGCATAGCATGTGCACTTTACAAATACATTTGTGACGCTATCGACAATAGAGAGAAATCAATAAACCACAATATGATTGGAATATTTGATTGACAATTTCAAATATTAGCTATCCATTTAATTTACATACCGTGCAATCTGGAAAGTGATTGAATTTCCGGTAAATCATATTTCATCTTGCTTGTTCAAACACTCAGTGAAAGTTACTCCCAGTCATTGGTCGAAGAGTAGCCCACTCAGTCAGATCAGTTTCTGGGCAGAACAGTCTACAGTTATTGGAGAGATCAAGATTTGATCCCCATGGCTGACACTGGTTCTTTCATGACCATTGGATATATTCATCTCCTCCACATGTGGAAAACGTATCACTTGATTGTGGAAGAGCAAGCTACATGCAGCCCCACGCCCTCCACAGGTGGATCAGTAGTACATGTACACCACTTGCCTGTGGACGGGTAAAAAAGTGGTTAAAAATACCAATTATTAATTTTCAAGAAAATTGTCTGCCTTATTATAAATGATAGGAAAATTATAGATAATTTCAAGAAGGAAAACAGTCTGCCTCATTACGACTAAGGAAAATTAGAGAAAAAATTGCATAAAACCTAAAGGAAGAAAACTTAGAATCAGTATAATGTTGTTAAATCAATACCTTTAAAAACTTTGGATCGATTTCTATGCCAAAGAGGTTCAAAAGTTATGCAATTGTAATAACATTTTACTTACCAGTAGTCTGTCTAGCACAAGACAAACTCTGAACAGCAATACTAATACTTCCAGCAATCTATAAGAGTCCAGAAATGTTTATTATCATTCAAATTGTTCTAAAAAGGCAAAGAGGGAAGTGTGTTTTTTTCTTTATTCTTTTATCAAATTTCAAACAATGGATAACTGGTCAACTAACAGTCTTACAAGAACTGACCAAGTACCATGAAAATACTAATAATACTTTCAGATTTCTTCATTTTGGTTTGAAGTCCATGAACCAGCCCCAGAGCAAGTGAATAGGCTGGGAATATGATTTAAGAACTACATTGAATTTTGTACTCTATTGTGGCCTTAAGTCTGCATAAACTTTATCAGCTTTCCGGGAAACATCAATAGAAAAACCAGTCCATCAAATAATTTTTATCTAATACAAATGCAGCAAAGATTTATTCATAATTGTTTTCTGTTATTGATTCAAATTTTCCATTAAATAAGTCATTTTTCAAGTCCACCTTTATAAGAGCACCAACCATCAGACAGTAAATATATTTCTTGTCGATAACAACATAATTCACACTCAATACAAACACATTGATCAGCAAGAATTTTAATAACTGGTGAAAAGATTATATTGACAGAATTCTATTTGATAGCACTTTCAATGCATGCATTTCTGTGGCATCCCCATTTGTTACATTGATAATTTCAATGCAGGTGAAATATGTAAAATCTGTATTGATAATTACTTCACCAAATTCATTTAAATCATCAATATTATAAGCTGAGTGTAGCAAGACAATTTGCATTGTCAATATTCTATGCTCCAAAGGGAGTTTGTACCCTGAACCCCTCCTGGCTATCTTTTGTGCCCTTAAGATCTGTGAGGGCAGGGCTTTCCGTTCATACAAATATGAAACTGAATCTCCAGGGACTATAGAAACAACACAAGTACAAATAAGGATAAGATCCATACTGAAATTTGGATAACAAGATTTGTGCAAAGGGAGGAACCAATGTGGCTGTGACATTACAGTCAATCACTCGCCAGTCATTTTGTCACCTTATAAACATGTTGCTTTAATAGATTACCAGATGAGTTCTTACTTTTCTATGCCCATACATGCTTTGTCCTGGTTTCCCATCAAGTCCAAATGTTTTATCTAGGATCTGAGTTTGTAGATGGCATTACCTTGTAAATGTGATACACCATAAACTAAGTTTTTCCTTGTTTGGCCTTTGTTCCTCCTTTCCACTTACATTTTACTGAAAGCAGCCATTTTAACCAACAATAACTTAAAACTGAAAGTGACCATTTAAACCTCCAAGAAGTGTCAATATTAAAATTTTAACAGAGAAAAGCTTTCATTCTCAGCAATAATACACCTCTGAATCAATTCTACAAGCTGCAAACAGTATATGCTCAAGTGAAATTCTTACAAGTCAATGACGTTTATTGATCCGCTGTATACTTTATTTTTCCACAGGTTTGGATTATGTTTCCCTCGGGTGACATTTTCCAAGTCACTGCTACTGATGAAATGCTATTAAATAATGCATCAGACAACACTCATATCTATAATTGATTTCTGCTAGCATGTTTGACCAAACTCACTTAAACATCAATAAACTACACAACTGTAACAACTTTTTGTTACGTTTGGTTTTTACATGAACTAATTTGGTGGAACGTACCGGTACATTCTTCCTAGGGTGAAGATCTCTAGATTGTGGAGGTAGAAAAGAAGACCATGAATTTTTCATCACTTGGCATCTTATCAACATTGCAATTTATCTGGATGAGGCCAATCTAAAGTAGAAGAAGCAGAACATCTTTGTTATCTAATGGATAAATAATAAACTTGGGTTCTCTACCTGGTAGGTGTGTTAGCTGTCTTCTCGGAGTGCCAGTCACAATGGTTTATCAGTCACGTTCCCCAGTGTCAGTCACAATGGTTTATCAGTCACGTTCCCCAGTGCCAGCCAGAATGGTTTATCAGTCACGTTCCCCAGTGTCAGCCACAATGGTTTATCAGTCACGTTCCCCAGTGTCAGTCACAATGGTTTTTCAGTCATGTTCCCCAGTGCCAGCCACAATGGTTTAACAGTCATGTTCCCCAGTGTCAGCCACAATGGTTTATCAGTCAGGTTCCCCAGTGTCAGTCACAATGGTTTATCAGTCACGTTCCCCAGTGCCAGCCAGAATGGTTTATCAGTCACGTTCCCCAGTGTCAGCCACAATGGTTTATCAGTCACGTTCCCCAGTGTCAGTCACAATGGTTTTTCAGTCATGTTCCCCAGTGCCAGCCACAATGGTTTAACAGTCATGTTCCCCAGTGTCAGCCACAATGGTTTATCAGTCAGGTTCCCCAGTGTCAGCCACAATGGTTTATCAGTCAGGTTCCCCAGTGCCAGCCACAATGGTTTATCAGTCAGGTTCCCCAGTGTCAGTCACAATGGTTCATCAGTCACGTTCCACAGTGCCAGTCACAATGGTTCATGAATCAGTCACGTTCCCCAGTGCCAGTCACAATGGTTTATCAGTCACGCTCCCCATCTTAGAGTGTCAGCCACAATGGTTTATCAGTCAGGTTCCCCAGGGCCAGCACCAATGGTTTATCAGTCACTTTCCCCATCTAGGAGTACCAGCCACAATGGTTTATCAGTCACTTTCCCCATCTAGGAGTACCAGCCACAATGGTTTATCATTCAGGTTCCCCATCTCGGAGTACCAGCCACAATGGTTTATCAGTCACATTCCCCATCTCAGAGTGCGAGCCACAATGGTTTATCAGTCACATTCCCCATCTCAGAGTACCAGCCACAATGGTTTATCAGTCACATTCCCCATCTCAGAGTGCGAGCCACAATGGTTTATCAGTCACATTCCCCATCTCGGAGTACCAGCCACAATGGTTTATCAGTCATGATCCCCATCTCAGAGTACCAGCCATGGTGGTCTATCATTCATGATCCCCATCTCAGAGTACCAGCCACAATGGTTTATCATTCAGGTTCCCCATCTCGGAGTACCAGCACCAATGGTTTATCAGTCACATTCCCCATCTCGGAGTACCAGCACCAATGGTTTATCAGTCACTTTCCCCATCTAGGAGTACCAGCCACAATGGTTTATCAGTCACATTCCCCATCTCGGAGTACCAGCACCAATGGTTTATCAGTCACTTTCCCCATCTAGGAGTACCAGCCACAATGGTTTATCAGTCACATTCCCCATCTCGGAGTACCAGCCACAATGGTCTATCATTCATGATCCCCATCTCAGAGTACCAGCCACAATGGTTTATCAGTCACGTTCCCTAGTGTCAGTCACAATGGTTTATCAGTCACAATCCCCATCTCAGAGTGTCAACCATGATGTTGTTTCAGTCTTATTTCTCGGTAGATGGAATCTAAACTTCCCATCTTAAGTCTACAACAAACTTCATATATTATGGAAGAAAAAAATGGAAGAAAACTATTATCTTGTCTAATATAACGCATTATTTCCAATTAATATTGATTACCATCATTTAATTTCCCACTGGAATTAATCTTCAATGTAGTATCAGGTAAATTAAATAATGAATTTCTTAAGAGACTGAAATTGAGAAGATCGAAAAGCGTATATTGGTGTATGTAATAAAAGGAGGAAAATTGTAGATTCAAAAAACAAATAATTTGAAATGGTAATTGTCATATAGGATTGGAGAATTCTTATGATGATTAATACCCGTATAATATGGCCCTCTCATGGAAGTATGGTAACCACAGGAAAAAAATGCCTATAATGCAATTTAGGTTGCTTAAATAAATTGGTTGGTGGCTAATGTCCAAGTCTAAATTTGATGGTGTATTATCAAATATTATTGCAATCTGTCAACTATGTTTCAACTTTACATGCAGACCAACATAAATTTCTAGGAAGTTTTATGACAGTATCTGGAATACTTTTAAGCAGGTGCATGGCTATATCCCTCCGCATCAGTAAAGAAATCTGAGCTCACATATACTATGTTTGAGGATGCAAAGGAAAATAATTTCATGAGAAAAGAGTAGACTAAGGAGTTGTCTTTCTAAACATAGAGTATGTTAGAAAGACTAACCATTACCATACTCATAGTGTTGCATACTCACTGATATAGTTGGTTAATGAGACGTCAAACCACACACATATTCCAGAACTATCAATACAGCTTAAATAGAAGCAATCAATTGTCAGTATCATTAAACAATATTCTCAGAGAGGCAAAATCTACATCTGTCAGATCAACTTTTATACTTGTAAAAACATATATCTGATCCTAAGGCAGTACAATATTTAATCAATCACTCATTCAAACCTGCTTCTAGAGTTACTAGTGAGCAACAAAGACTGCAAGTCTTTCTGTGAATCCCAGTCTTATGTAAGCCAAAGACTGGCTCAAACCTATATACTAATGTACAATGAAGTCTTATTTGAGTTTTTCAACCACGTTGCCTTATATGTAATTTTATCAGTATGTAGATGCAGACTAACAGGCCGGCGTGCGTGCGTGGTTTTACTGATTTTGAAATACATGTAACACAACAGCTAGCCATTGTATGATATTATAGAGTAATACATGCGTGGCCAAGTGACACTGATCTTGTCATAATGTAACTGGCACCATTGTACAGATATTGTGAGTTATTGATCAGACAAACACCATATATAAATATGTTACAGGAGTCTGGGACTAGGTGATCATCATCATATCTTGTCTTCCCTTGAGATCACAATTATCACCCGACCATACTTACATTCTGCTGTGAAAATTGCATAAATAGACACTAGGCAATAAAAAAAAATCTACTTTATACTCTCTCCAGAAACACAACTTCCAATAACAAAAGGAACATTTGTATCCTTCTGAAATAATATTGAAATCTATGGAGCATCAAAGTTCAATATTTAATAATTAATATTGTCATCGATTCTATATATAGGAACATGTAATAGCTATTTATGTACATATTATAATTTAAATTGATAAACAATAGTTTCAAAATCATTATGAACTACATTTCAGCAAATATAGGATTGTTTTGGCCTTATTTTGTCATGGTAACACAAGACCTTTGATAGCCTAAGTGGTAGTAATATTTCCTCAGGACATGGAAGTTTAGGTTTTTTTTCTACTGGGCTTTTGATATTAAAGACAAACTAAAAATAATTGCTACAATATATTTATTCCTTGTTGCTCTGTATTAACCAGGAAACTGACTTCTAAAATTCTCCTCTATTGTCATGGTAAAGGATACTCTCAAGAATGATGCCACAAGAATGGATAATATAAAGGTATTACTTTATTAGAACGTGTTCCACGATGTCAAGGGTTGACACTATTTTTTGTAACTGGTCCAACAGTAAAGAAGCATTAAATTGGTAAAGAAAACAGTTACTGGTCCTTCATGATTTTCACTGGTCCTTCAAGATTTTCACTGGCCCCGGGTCAGGTGACCAGTGTTAGTGGCAAGCCCTGCAGACGACCATAAATTATTTGATATGACTAAAATGGTAAGTTGTAACCGAGTTGCTTTCTTCGAAACCTTAGTAACGTACCCAGTATACTTATGCAAAAATAGGCAAATCAATGAAATATCATTGCATACGATGATATTGAATTGATGATTATTATGTATATTGTACAATATAAAGTGACCTCGCAGTGTATTATACCATCCTATAGCATAGTCTATTATACAGCAATAATATTATACGGTACACTCAATTCGGTGCCAATTATTCACAGACACTATAATAGTTTCCATTCATCAATTAATCATACTTTAGGTAAATGGCATTGCAGGGTAGTCCAAGCACTATTGCTCTCTAATGACAATTATCTAAGTAAGCTTCAGACTGAGAGCCTGCGCTTAAACTGACTGTATATAAATGACAACTTATTTATAATAATAGTTCTTTGCATATAAATGGTACTTAATTATTACTATTTCTTCAACCAGGGTGAAATGGTCAGCATTATACAGGTCAATTCCTTCAATACATTTCCTGAAGGACATACTAAAAAAAACTGTGTAAATTGTTCAACAATTAACAAATAAATTACCAATTAAAGCACCTACTATTATATATATAAGCATTGCCATATGGTCATTCTGTCAATTAAAATCCTGCAAACAATAAAGCATACAACAAATGTCCTCAATTTTCAAACAGAAGTGGAGATAATTACCACCTAGTTAGAAACCATCAACACTCGTTTCTCCATATTTATAACTTTGACACATGATGACATCATTGTCATGCAATGTACTACGGTAAGGTGTCGGTACCCCCGAGCACAACAGTCTTCTTTTGTATTACACCAGTAAATCAGGAATACTTGGAAGTTACCAGAGAAACGATATTTGAGTCCAGGAAACAGGAAATAATTTCTTCATTAATTTTTCTCTAAGAAATATGTTGACTGTCAATATGTAGAATCACGAGATCACATTATTTGAAATAAATAACGTTCGCACTCAAAACATTTGCGATTTCGTCCGCTAACGGTGAGTTTTTTCTTGGTTATAGCGATTTGATCACGTGATTCTACACACTGACTGTTTCAACTGTGTAAAAACTGCAACTGTTAACATGAATTCACCAGGAGTAAATCAGGAAATACTTGGGAAGAAAAGAAACATAATTTAGTACAGGAACAAGGAAATAAAATGAAATCTTCAGAAATTTTTCTCAAAGAAATATGTTGACTTTTTCAACCTCAGTATAATAATCTGAAACTGAGTTGACATTGATTCATTTGAACAGCAACATCCCTAGGGCGTGGTACAAAAATCTAATTACGAGAAATCAATAAAATTGCTAGTGGATTTTTGCATCTTCCTTTCGCAAAGTGTGTCATTTAAATGATCTGTAACACTGTGACACATTGAAGCAGACAGGTACCTTCATAATGTATGTAATGAAACTAACAGCATGACTTGAAGGAAATACATAAAACACTGAATAGCAATACTACATGTACAGAAACGGACACTAATTAACAGCAAAAAAATCTGTGTCATCTTATATAACCTGGAACTTTTAAGTGCAAACATAATTTTCAATAATCACTGAAGAAATTCTCACTATTACTATTTTTTTAGTATTTCAGCAGAATGTCAATAAAAGACAAGTATAATTTTATATGGCATAGACAAGATGAAATCATAATTGAAGATTATATCCAGCAATGATATCGTCATTTACTGTCACAAGTCCTAGATATTCCAGACGCATGAAGAGTTAACTCCCCAGGGGAACAGCAAGAAACGTATATATATAATATTATGTATATGCAAGTAAAATTGGATCAATCATCGACAGTTAAATAATCTTAAAATAATTCTAAATTTCTTATAGCAGATCCATTTAAATGTAAGTAAAATTGGATCAGTCGTTGACATTTGAGCATTTCTAGAAAGTTCAGTTTCCTACGTGCGTTTCTTCAAACTTATCGTAAATAAATCTTCAAATTATTCTTACGATATTTGAATGGAGACATCATTGATGAATCTAAGATGTCAAAATGTATTTGTTCAAAATGGTTTAGAATGTCAGCACATATTAAGATAGTGGGGAATCACAGGATTCAACTTGTTCCCTAGTAAAATCATCTTCAAAATATCATGGTATATTTTATGCAAAACTAACCATTGCAGCATTGAATGTTTGCGTTCGACTGAGACAATCTTAAGTGCATGGTTATTCAGTTTTTTCTTGGCAGATTGGCCAATGACCTCCGTCTTTGATGGTCAAGAGACGCTACTGTAAAATCATTAATTTTCGTGGGGGGGGTTTAATTTCATGGATTTCGTGGTACACCTTCAACCAAGAAATCTAAACCCATCATACAATAATTTTGACCCTGGTATTAATTAGTTGACATGCAAAATCCACAAATTAATGTCCCATCGAGACAGTATTTTTAACCAAAACCTTGAAATTTCGTCCAATCTAAATTAAATGATTTTATAGTATCTTACCTTTTGTTTTATTAAACTCCTTACTGATATACAGCAGGCATTATCACCCCAGGGTTGCAAACTACCAGTTCATCTCCAGTTGGGTCTAGAAAATAACTAATTTATTACTACATAGGATTGATAAAGCTTGGTTATTTTGACATGAACCTGTCCTTGGATAAACAAAAACGTATCACAAGGTTCTTGCTTTGAATATATCAATTTTCGTAAGCAAATCAAGCGATATCGGTATTTCAAATTTGTGTTTGTATTACTTCTCGGGCGTCTTCGTGATACTCCCCGATTATGAAAACATACAATCGGTGTTGTATCATAGGTAATATATCGACAGTTAAATTATGCTAATCAAAAGGTCAGGCTTGTGTCAAATAAGCAAAGCTATGTATCGGGAGACGAAACAATGGAACACTTCATACTGGTTTGTCCTGCCCTCCAACATGTTAGGGACCCGATCAAGAGTGATCTATGGAGTGTCCTGTTCTCAGCTGGTAATATACAGACATCCGTCCAGTTGTAACAGGTCATTACTGACTGCTCGGTGACAATTAAGAGCAGTCATATGAAAGGAAGCAATTTTAAAAAACTAGAATTTCACATACGGAGACTTTTATTCAAGCTAGATACCACCAGATATAAACTGTATCAAGATAATATAACCTAATATTAGTTCTAAAACACGTGGTCAGTAGTGCATGTATATGTACCAAACCGAACTTTTGTATGAATTGTTTTCTTATGTATTTTCACTATTATTGAATGTTGTAATTTCATTTATAACTGTGCATGTTTTGTGGTAATGGGTTATTCGCTGTATTAATGATTGTATTGAGCTTTCCCAGCATATATGCTGGGGTTCGCCATTTCTGGCGGTGCAGATAATAATAATAATAATAATAAAATATACCCTACAATAACACTACATGGTATTTGTCAGAGTAAGTGCAACTCTTAAACAATTATCATCAATCAGAATGAAAATTGCATTTTTACTCTGGACCCATTAATATTCTTTCATATCAATTGTCCAAAGTTTTAAATAGGGAAATGATCTTGTACAATATTCCAACTGGATTAACCTTTTAAAGTACTGTAATATCATTTAATTTTGATGGGACAATTTCATGGTTTTTGGTAAAAAAGACAATTTCGATGGGGTGTTAATTCGTGGATTTTGCATTTCAGGTAATGAATACCAGTGTCAAAACTATTGTTTGATCCGATTTGATTTTGTAGTTGAAGGTGAACCACGAAATCCACGAAATTAAATTCCCCATGAAAATTAAGTATTTTACAGTACATTATAAGGCTAAAAACAATGTGAAACATTATTTGAGCAAATTTGAATGATCATAATTACCCTTTGTCTTTAATTACTTTTCAGGTATACAGTTCATTATACTCAGTGTCTTTGTATCTACACACTGCATGTCGATGCTTGAAGCCTTCTGACAAAGCATATCTTGGAAGAAGAAATATGCAATATTTAAGAAAATTCATAGAATTCGTAAAAATAAAACAAAAAAATCTTTTTCTCAATATTTCAAAGAAAAATTCAGTGTTTTCTCCTCATTTCAAAGAATATGCAACATTTCAATATAATGATCACTCTGGTATTGTGCCATAATTTAAGCAATCAACAGACTGGAAGACTCCTGTTATCCATAAAACAACTAATTTATGTCTTAAGATTTGTTGACAAAATAAAACAAGAAGATTAACTGCAATCTAAATCATGGTAATTTAGTTCTCTGTAGGGAAATCATTGCAGTATAATGTTGATTAATTTGAATATAATCACAACTTGAACAATGATTAACAAATTATAATATAACTAGAAATCATCAATCAATCAAACGGCCAGAAATAAATAGCGAGAGGATCAAAATGGCCGTAAATTGCATGCCTGAGTGTCTAAAGTTTAAAGATTGAAGCACAAAATATGTTCTCCATTTTTTCTGATTTCACTCAGTGACCTAATTGTTTATAATATTTTTTAACAGATGGATGAACCAAAGGACATACAAACGAACAACAGACCGGACAATCATCATATGTCTCCTGAATCAGTAGATGCCGGGGCACAGAAGTCTATGATTCAACAGGTTAAGTACTTAACCCTTTCAACCACAACATTTGCATACCAAAGTGTGTTACTGTATAGCGGGTATATTTCGCGGGGGTTTAATTTTCGCTATATTCGCGGTCAACATCGAATGCGCGAAATCTAAACCCCGCAAAATAATCACCAAATATATACAAAGGGAGACAATGCATCAAGGAGCTTTAAGAAATAATCCAACATTACTTTGCAAGACGTACAAAACGACACATTGTGTGCTTCAGTTAAATACGGTAATAATAAATAGACTACGACATGTATAAAATATGATTAGAAATTGGATATTTGTAAAGAACGTGTTTAAATCTCTATGCATGCATATCAATATCGTTTGAAGGTTTGAATTGTAAGCTGTTTCATTACACTTGCTCAATTTTAATAAAAGTTTTGTTTGCGGAACGTGTAAATGTTTGCCGAAATAATTATTTGTTTGTAAATAGATCTACATATTTTTCTTGTGTTAGCAGTTAATGATCAGTATGTTTGGTTTATTTCGTTTCTTTATCTTCGCAACTGGATAATCCTTATGGGTGAGGCCTCCAGAAGACTTTTAGTACTTTTAGTGTTTGGGGGATAGTGCATGATACAGAAGATGCCCTAATTCCAGAAGCATCCCTGGTTCTTTTTGCATGCCATTTGCCATATGTATAGCACCCATACATGTTACCTCGGTTTAAAGTCTCATACGAAAGACTATCAGTAATTTTGGTTGGCCAACCCGGGATTCGAAACCACAGCCCCGAGATCAGTAGTGACTATTATACTCGTGCTCTAGCGTTTACCTCCCCTTCCATGTTTACCAACAAGGTTTTAATTTCGCGGTCAAGGCCGTTAGCGCGAAATCAAGACACAGTGAATTCAAAAGGATCCAATTAACGCGAAAATTGGACACCGTGAAATATACCGGGTATACAGTAATTAAAACAATCAAGATCGCCATGACATTTTCAGAACTATCAGTGACATTTAAATTTCCAATTATTTGATTAAAATGAGATAACAAGATTAGATATAATTATCAACTGACTCCTAAATATTGCTAAAAGTTTCATCTCTGAGAATATTATGTGTCAAGCAAACTATCACTAGTTCAAGCAAAAAGCGAAGATCAATAACCTATAGCATTATTAAATTTGTCTCAACAATCTGAATGTCAATGAACTTGGTGGCTTCAATAGCAGCATTTATGTCCAGCAGGGAATGCTCAATAAAAGATTATAACATTAAGAGGGGTGTCTAAAAGGTTCGTGTACCATTATTTAACTATTTTGCTCTTATGTTAACTGGGTTGAATCTCCCTCCCTCCCTACCATAATATTATTTCAACCACTCATTCATGAATGCATACCAACACTAGGCCAACTAGTCCTGGCTCTACCCTGATCAGCAGAGCACAAAACAAGGGAGTTAACCTAATGAAATTATCTTATTTCCCATGAAGAACTGCTGTGTGGCGACACAGCAATCATTCTAGTGATTTTAGAGCGTACGGGTTCAAGCCCTTTCACAGTATTTTCTTGCCTTTTCTACAAAACTATATACATAGTAAACCTTGCAGTCAATTAATGAATGCCAGTTCTTACAAACCTAACAGTCAACTTTAGCAGTACACAACTAGATCTGTCACACTTCGGCAGACTAACACACACCACATGGCAATAACCACTACAGCTAATTCATTCTTTCGTGCACATCTACTTCTCCATGTTCTGTTCTGTTCTGTTGGTTGGTTCCCCCCTTTCTCTTGGAGGCCTCTCCTATCGAATAGGACAATCAGGTCAAATATTATGATGATGATGATGATGATGATGAATGATGCATGTTAATCTGACACATCTGAAAGGATGAATGCAATACATGTGCAATACTGCAAAAATCAAGAAGAAAACGGGCATCCACAAGATTTATTTCATGCATAATATTATATACATGTTAGAACAAAGAATGATAATTTTGGACATAGTCATGACAATGCTACATTGCAATTAACTTTACGCAAGAGCAGAGATCGCTCCACCTGATTGTTTGTCTCGGAGCTTGCTTTGCGAAGGTTTTCAACTTCAATCCATTGGACAATGTGATTATAATTTACCGTTAAAACCGATTTAAAGGGTACTGGCGTAATGTCAATTCTTTCTATCATGCACAACCATATGTAAATTGTGTTCATTTGTGAAAGTTTGAAAGAAATTGGTTATAATTGGCAATTATCTAATGAAGCACAACAGCGTTTTCAAACCCAATGATGAGTTTGGAATATTTCTACTGTTTCACAACTGTTGAGTGATAAGAACTTTATGACAGGGTATTATTTTACTTACGAAACAACTCAATGATCGATGTTATCGCACATTCAGAACCCAGGGTGTCATTGATATATGAATATTAATACCAAAATATCACTAATTGGCTGCTACGTCTGCATCCCGCGGTAAGAGAAGCGCCACCTGGAAACGTTCGGCTAAAGTTCTTTTTTACGGACCAGAGGCACGGACCGCTTGCGCTGATAACTAGTTGAGCAATCTCGACGTTCAAAAGTCAGAAATTAAAAAATAAATTCTAACAGACAGCCGCTCGTCTACTGGTTGTCGCTGAAAACAGTGGGAAGTCCGAAACTGTTTGTTTTATTCAAAATATGACTTTTTAATAGTATGGACTTGGTTACCATGGTATTTGCTCGTTGTACATACCACCCGACCCATGGACATTGAACGATTCTTCTTTATGTTGCTGCTCTAAATTCTTCTAAAATTGGAAACCGTCAGTAAAACAATTCTTAGATGATCCAAGAGCAATAAACATGTAATAAATGCACTCCTGTATATTTAATAATATTTATTTTTTGAAGACTGTACGGTATGCTAAGACGAAACTCTACGATTCAAATAGTTCCGCAGACCGAACGACTTAAAATCGTAATCTATACTCAAGTTCGAATTATGATTCAAATACTGTATGAACGCCCCTCGTATATAGTAGGCACACATCTACGGAAGGTTCAATCTTTCTGATAACAAAGAATGAGGAGAAAATTGATGGAGTAATGCTTCAATGATGCTTTCATTTATGTAATGCAAAAAACAACAGACAATATCACGACAAGCGATGCATTCAAATGAACCAGAGAACGATTTACAAACGTCATGATGTCAAACTGAACAAATCGTGTATAAATTTGCTATGGCATTAGAAGATATGCATACATTGCAACAAGGCATGCTTTATTCAGAGATTTCAAGGGACAAATGAGAAAGCAATGCTTGCAAAATGGCAATTTGGCTAATGGAACATCGATTGTTCACAAGATTGAACAATTTGTTATTATCAAATTGTTAAGTTCAAGTGGAAGTCATTTTAAAAAAATGCAAACGGTGATATTATGATTTTTTTTGGTAATTCATACCAACCTTTTCCACGCTTTCTTATAAACGCAGATATAAATATATATATATATATATATATATATATATATATATGAACTGTATTCAATTTTGTATTGTCATGTAACCCGCTCTGTGAATGGCGTGTTGTAGAGGCTGTGGCAGAGATGGCACTTCCGGTATCTACAGAATTTACTTTACGTCTTCGTGCCGACAGGAACATACGACAGTTACCAGGGTTTCACATTGTTGTCCGTCTTTCGCAATCTCTTCAAGTACATGTACATTCCGACAGACTTTGCCATTAGTATTTTTTCTACACAAAAAAGAATGTATAGAACACTAATGGTTATTATAAATAGAGCGTACATGGTGTTCTATATGGATCTGAAATGATAAAAAAAATATATTCTATATGGATCTGAAATAATAATAATAATAATATATATATATATATATATATATATATATATATATATATATATATATATATATATATATATATTGTGAAAATAAAAAAATGACTTCTCACGCTCGCTGTATTTTTAGTATTTTAATTTAAGATGTGCACAAACTAGTTTCGCTTTATCGGCTCGTCAGTGTGGCTATAAACTGACGAGCCGATAAGGCGAAACTAGTTTGGGCACATCTTAAATTAAAATACTAAAAATACAGCGAGCGTGAGACGTCATTTTTTATTTTCACAATATCTTTTTCCCGTTCCGGGTTATTTATTCATTCTTTTTATATACGTATAATTTTATATACAAAAATCGCTTTACAGCGTCAAAAATTAGCAAAAATGAGTAAGATTTATATCATCAAATTAGCAAAAATGAGTAAGATTTATATCATTATACCGGGGGTTCTAGATCTATTTATTATTTTATTTCAACATATTAATATCCTGAGTGTACATGGCAATTTGGCCATTTAAATGCTATATAGATACTTTCATTTCAGACACAGTTTCGTCGATTTAATAAACTTGCGTGAAAAATCCTTTCAGAACTTATAATAGATCTAATTAGATATATTATTAGTTCTAAAATGAAATTAGTTTTTTTTCATGCAAGTGTTTTAAATTGATGAAACCGTGTGCCTGTGATGACACATGCCGAGATTGACCCGGCATGAACTCGGTGGCTGACACAGTCACGAATTGAAGGTCGGGTGACGTCACGTTGTCGTGTAGGACAGAGTTCACTTTAATATCATGATAGTTCCTCTCGGTTCAATGTCAGCACTGGTATATGCCTTTCAAAGTAAACTGTCATATCAATAGGCCTATATTCAAGTCAATGCCGAATTCGTTCATGGACACGAGAAAAATGGTGCATTTTCCATGCACGCACGTGCAAAACATTAAACTTAACTAGTGCTCCATTGCGCATTTAATTCGAATTTTGAGGCAAAACGACCAAAATAAATAAGTATAAGTTACTATAACTAAACGCATATCATTTCAAGAATCGTCAAGTGAAATTTCACGTTAAAACTTGGTGGGTTTTTTTACAAAACCGGAATCAAAATATCATGTATAGGCTAGATTCTAGTATATGCTAGGCCTACATGAACATTCTATACATGAAGCTAAATTAAACATACATGGAGTCCTAGATCTATATCTATTTGAAGCCGTATCATGTGGGAGCATTTCGATTGAAATGTTTGAATCTCCCTACTGTATGTGTGGATGTAGATATTGATGGACAACCTATCATGATTTTATGGATACTCAGTAAAACCTTATTTCGCACGTGCATTTTATCTGGATAAAATGAGATAGATCTAGTGGGGCGTATTATTCTTCGGACAGCACTAATTGCCTAATTGCCGTTTCGTACACTATCGATACATATTCACATCACAAGCAAATTGCGAAATAGACACATTTCATGTTTACATACCGGGGCATTCATATGCAAATTGATATACCAAGGAATTATTGGTCAGTGACTAGTTTGTATTGTTTATTCAGCCAATAGATTTCTGGTGGAAGATTGGTGGCGATTAACATATGAGGCTGACACATATGGATAGTTTCGTCATACTGAAATGTGTCTATCTGTATTGATCCAAAGAACTAAATTACACAGATTGGAAACATGTACCAAGTATCACGATATCTCGTGGCAGGTCCTTTGAAATCTCGCGAAATCTCGTCCGTTTTTAAAACCTTATATCTCCTGTTCTAATATATTTATGAAAATTCTAATTAGTGTATACAATAGATTTATTATTCAGCTTTAACATGATACCTCATTTATTGAAATCAGTCAAGGAATAAAACAGTAAACCCCGAAGAGCCAGCCCTAGTCTCATTTTCATCAAATTAATGTAAATTCCAAGTCTATTCGAAAATACCTTATTTGCCTCATTCAAATCCTAATTTTCTGTATTTTATATATAAGAGGTAGAGGAGAATTAGTTACTTCATTTTGTAGGAGAAACATAGCTCTTCAGCATGACACATTGTCCATTAAAACTGGATGACTAAAAAAAGTTTTATTCACAATAACTGAATCTGCTGTCTGTTATTTTTCGTTTTCTCCAAATTTTCAGTGGAGTGTCCAATCTGTGTAATTTAGTTCTTTGATTGATCTTATAAATAAAAACGATAAAACTGATACAATTCAGTGCGTGCATCTAGTATAAAATAACTTCTTGTAAACATGTTCTACGTTCTAAAGAAGGGCCTCAAAATCAAGATGTAACGGCGATTTTAATTGGTTTAGATCTTAGGGTAGTGTATAAAATCCGGTAACGTTGCGGCGGTGATTCACCTTCGTTGTTTGTGTTTATAATTGAAGTATCTACTTATGATATAGCAATACTCCATGAAAGTGCAACGAGGGTCTAAGACAACACATTTCCATTCAAATGTGAGCGCAAACATTTTAAAATTCCTCCTTGCTGAACACATCATTAGCCGGGGCTTGTCACGTTATCGCAATTCATTGTTGGTCCGGATACTGGCATTTATCATATTCTCGTAGCGCGAAAAAGGAAAATGTCAGGCGTAATTTCTAGACAAGTGGAAAAAGAAAATTCAGCAAGTACTGAAAACGTCAAGGTAAGACTCGGGTAACCAATTGACAATAGTCTCATCATGCTGCTCTCTCAGTTTTTCTTCTTTCATGTGAACAGTTGCCGAGTTAGTGGAGTTGGTAGTCAAACAATCTCGACTCTATTTAAGCTATTTTTAAACGATCTTCCAGACCTTTTTTCTAAAGATGATGATCAATTAGAACTAGGTAATTATAGGTTTAACTGCTTATTGTATGCAGATGATCTTGTTTTACTATCATCTAGTGAAGGGGGTCTGCAAAACTGTCTTAATAAGTTAGCGGAGTATAGCGAACAAAATGCATTAATAGTAAATCTTAAAAAAACTAAAATCATAACCTTTTGTAAATCTGGGAGATTGTCATCTTACAAGTATTTGTATCAAGGAAATGAAATAGAACATGTTAAAAGCTACAAATACCTAGGCATATTATTTTCATCCTCTGGTACTTTTACACATTGTCAAAATGATCTTTATAAAAGGGCTTTAAAAGCAAAATTTAAATTAACCAAAAGCTTTGGAGAAGTATTGCCAAGTGTTAGAACTTTGTTACATTTGTTTGACCATACAGTTAAACCAGTGTCATTATATGCTTGCGAAATATGGGGAACTATTAATACTAATTCTGTTAAAACAAAACAACCAAATTATAATGTATTTGGTATGGATCTCATATGTGAAAAACTACATTTGAATTTTTTAAAGTATGTACTTGGAGTTAATAAGAAAGCTACCAATGATGCCATTTATGGAGAATTAGGTAGATTCCCTGTACTTATTAACGTAATTACTACCACTGTTAAATACTTTAGTAGATTGATAACCTTAAATTCAGATACATTATTAAAGAGTGCATTTATGGAAAACAATATGTTGCATGAATCAAAGAAACCTTGTTGGTTGGCCAGCATTAAATTTCTTTTTAAACATCTCGAAATTAGCTCTGTGGATGAATATAAGAAGAGTTTATATAGTATTGTTAAATCTAAGCTCATAGCCATGTATAAAAAGCAATTCACGGATAAAATGTTAACCAGTTGTAAAAATGAAACAGGTAAATTAAGAACATATGCCTTGATTAAAACTAATATAGTAAAGGAAACTTATCTAGATGTTATCCAAAATAGAGATATCAGAAAATGTTATACAAAGTTTCGAATCAGTACACACAAACTCAGAATTGAAACTGGGAGATATCTTAAACATGACAAAAAGAAATTAGAGGCAAATGAAAGAATATGTGAATTTTGTAGCTTAAATGAAGTTGAGGATGAGATCCATTTTATTACATCCTGTGAATTTTATAAAACAGAGAGACAGTCATTGTATAAACGTATCGATACAAAAATGATCAATTTTGTCGCCCTTAGTAATAAAAATAAATTTATTTGGCTTATGTCTAATGAAAATAAAGACGTTATAATATATCTATCAAACTATATATCTGATTGCTTTCAGAAAAGAAATAGTATTACACACATACGGTAGATTGTAAAATTGAATTTAAATTAGAATGATATTGATATACCTCCTGATCAATGCTTTGGATTTTAACATTTATTTGTTTACTGTTTTATATGTTCTTAGTTGCAGTTATTAGTGTTGTTTAGTAGTGTAAGAATCGTTATTTGTTATCTGTTAATGTATATTTCAAACTTTAGGCCATGTAAATTACAAAATTGTATGCCCATATGTGGGCCCAAAATTGGAAAATAAACTATATCTTATCTTATCTTATCTTATCTTAGAGACTTTGCTACGCACTCGTGATTTAATTTTTCCACATCCGAACTCCTGCCCGTGTTTTATTCACCAACATGCGCATGCGCACACCTCGGCTTACGCACCTTAATCATGGTTTCCGATCAGGCTACTCCTGCGAAACACAACTAGTCGTCACTGCTCACGACCTTCTAGGCTACTACGACAAGAAAAAACAGGTCGACACAATGATACTGGACTTCAGTAAGGCATTCGACACCGTCCCACACCAACGACTACTCCTAAAGCTTGAGAACTATGGTATCCGGGGCCCCCTACTAGACTGGATTGCCAACTTCCTCCAACAGCGTGAAATGTGCGTGGTGGTGGAAGGTGAGAAGTCCCGACATGTTCCAGTAGGATCCGGTGTACCACAAGGCACGGTGTTAGGGCCTCTACTGTTTCTCTGCCACATCAACGACCTGCCCGAGAGGGTTAAATCCCACATACGTCTGTTCGCTGATGACTGTCTATTATACAGAACTATCAACTCGATTAAGGACCACGAGCTGCTTCAACAAGATCTCACGAATCTCCAACAATGGGCGAAAGACTGGGGCATGAAGTTCAATGCCAAGAAATGCTATCTACTCAGCACCAAACAGAAGTCCAGCTATTTTTACACCATCGACGGCGAAATCCTAAAACAAGTTCAAGAAAACCCCTACCTTGGAATTACATTCTCTGATGACCTGAAATGGACCACTCACATATCGAAAATCACCAAACGAGCAAACTCTACCCTCGGATTCATGAGAAGAAACCTCAAACACTGTCCTTCAAACTGCCGGAAGAACGCCTACCTAGGCCTGATCCGCTCCAAACTGGAATACGGATGTGTTATATGGGACCCCTATCAGCAAGGCGAGATTGACAAGCTTGAACGCATACAGCGATCATCGGCACGCTTCATCAAAAAGGACTATAGATCCCGACAAGATGGATGTGTGACCGCTATGCTGAAGGACCTGGAACTGGCACCACTTCAGGAGAGACGACGCCACTTGCGGCTGACGTTCCTGTACAAGGTGGTGGAAGGACACGTACCAGCTATCAATATCGAACACTACTTAAAACCACTTAGACCCTAAACGAACAATTAGAGCTAAAAAGTACGAAGACTATATACACAAAAACATAGTTGCAAATCAAGTGAACAATAATTCCAAGTGTTTTCAATTAATCCAGACAACAAGTGAAAACTATAAAAACTCCTTCTTCCCAAGAACAGTAATTGATTGGAACAAACTCAGTGAAAATACTGTGAATCAAGAGACGATCAATAGTTTCAAAAGTGAACTCAAACTAACATTATCAGTGTAAATTTCCGCGCACACCTCCCGTTGTATGAAAGCCAGTATTGGTGACTTCAACGTATTAAATCAGATTCAGATTCAGAAACAATAAACGCGAACAGATTTTTATTTCTTAAATAAATAGACTTTGGCTGCATTATAAACGAACCATTACGGGCGTGGATCACTTAATGAATTTTAAGATAATCGCGGATAGTGATGTGTGGTCTGCCGATGTATGGTCTACAGAAATACAGAATTCGATATTTTTTTTGCTATTCTGACCGTAAGGTCGGAAGCAACTTTGACCGAAGATATTTTTGGTTTGACCTTAAAAATAATTTATCCGACCGCGTGACTTTCATTCATGGAACTGTAAACAATGCAGACGTGTGAAAAAATATTCGATTACGTTGCACATAGCGTTTACTGGGGTATTTCAACTACACGACTTTTTGGGAATAGTGAAAATGGTATAGTTTTATGCTTTTTTGTGAAAGTAATCGAAAATTACATGTTATGACCTCGTATTTTCAGAAAAAAATATTCCCGCTAAAAAAATACTATTTTGTAAACATTTTCTCAAGATATGCGCGCGCATCGTCCAAATCTCACGATACTAGAGCCAAAACAAAATGGCGGTCGATTCGCAGGTCAGAGGCGAAATTAGGGCTCTCTACGATACCAAATCTCACGATATCTCGTGGCAGGTCTTCTGAAATCTCGCGAAATCTCGTCCCATTTTATTACCTTATATCTCCTGTTCTAATATACTTACGAACAAACTAATTAGTCGGTGCAATAGATCTATATTTCAGCTTTAAAATGATACCTTATTTATTGAAATCAGTTAAAGAATAAAACAGTAGACCCCGAAGAGCCAGACCTACTCTCATTTTCATCAAGGATTTACATATAAGGATTTGAAACTCCCTATACAGTACACTGACGAGATTAGATTATCCTCGCCGTAGAAAATATCGTCTGCTTATAAACTGATAAGAGTATGCTCAACGGGGCGCAAGGAATTTAATGAGCGTAATCACTAATAAGCGGAAAGATAAAAAGAGCGAAAAGGATTTTCACGGCATTATACAGCTTTTTATGCGATCGCTAATTTAATGTATAGATCTACGTGTTTTATTACGTGCGTTTATTTATTGCGCGGTGATTAATAATAGATTATTGAAATGATTCTTTTTATGAAACCTTTCCGAAATTTTGGCCGAAATAAATATAGATCTAGTTACGTTTTTTCTTTTCAAACATATTTTTGCAGATAGATCTAAGATATTTTTTTTATTCTCCTGAAAAGTTGCGATTGTGCATTTATGTGGTTTGCCCGTGGGGCCGATGATATTCTCGTCATAAATAATGTTTAATTCTGCCTAGCCATTTTTTTTTGTTTACTTCTAAGCAATTAAATTACCAGTGCTGTATCCGCGCTTAATAAATTCATTTATAGGCCCGCGGTGCCGGGGTATTTGACAAAGGTGTTAAGTACTGCCTTGTGTTTGGTACCTCTGGAACGTTAATCGTTAATTGATAGCCCTGTGTTGTATGATAATTAGCTATTGATCAGTACAAATTGTTAAGGCAATTAACAATTGTTAAGGCAATTAACAATTTAATTTCAATTTAATCGTCCATAATTTTAATTATGCGATAATAACTCCACGCGTTCTTTTCACGAGTATTCACGTGGGACATTAGTAAAAAAAAAAAACAATAGGAACGAATTTAATATCATTTTCCAAAGTATCCGTCATACAGTTAGGTATTAAGATTTCAAATCCACTAAATAATAAATTACGACTTACGGAAAAAGTGATTTTGTTGATTTTGAGGGCCTTAATTTGGACGATCTCCTTGGTGAGTACACGTGCAGTGAAATAGATTCCGACTACGAAATTACAAGTAAACCATCAGATGTAAAAGTGAAATAAAAAATTTACCAATGTAATAAATGTGATAAATCTTATTTAACTATTTCGGGATTGCGGGGACATCTTCGAACAAAGCATGGTGTGTTCAATGTCAAAGGTATGTACGTTGTATGTATATGATACTGTTTACCTTTTGATATATAGTCTGACAAAGATTACTACCTGTGTTACGGTCCCAATTCTTGAAATATGTAGCATTCTTTTTCTCTTTTCCCCACAGGGACACATTTGGTAATTCTTCAAAAATTAAGAGTTTACATGTACTTAATTCTTGACATTGTACTCAAATTGAATTTGATAGGAGTTTAAACCCAAACAGTTTACACAGTGGGGTTCCAGTAAGGACCAATATACAACCAATCAGTATATGCTCTCACCATCTGTCACATTTATACAGTAGCTATGATTGTGATCAGTAGCTTATTGTAATATTTGTTTGATATAATTAATTAATAAACACATGCTGTGCCAATTAAACACTATGAAAACTGATTAGATCAGATATAGATCATGCATTTATGGTTGCTATGGTGAATGCACATGAGATGAAAAGATGCAATATTGTTGAATTACAAACACAATAATGTTACATAACTAACTGGTTGCGTGCAAGTGTATTATGTAGATACAGGGTTTATGGAATTATATAATTATCGAAAATAGGAAGGTGTGTAATATCTGCATTTGAAACCTAGGGGGTCACGTGACTACTAAAATATATGAAACTGCTATCCTCTGAAGTTCTCTCTCATGGTGATAGTGTGTGTAAGTTTTGTTTATGAATAAAAACCATTTTATTGCCAAGTGCTGGTTCATTAATTTTGGATTGTAAATCATCAATATGTAAAGTTACATTGCAACATTTCTAGAGCAATACCTGTTTTCAATGAGAAAACTTTCGTTTTGTGTACACTCTCGTCTATATATTAGATAATATTGCTTGAAGCAGGTTGTTGCTCTATGGAGGTTGATCGCAGAGAAAGCTAGATTTCTATATGAAGGAATATTTGACACCAATTTGTCCTTATTGGATGCCATTATGCTCTTATTTGAGTCAATTTGGACACTGTTTATTTCACCATTAAAAATGAACGATACCTTAAGAAAATGAACAGAAAACATATCCATTGCAAATATATATCTATTAAGTACACATACAGCGTGTAATTAATCTAAAGTATGCACATTCAACATCACTAGATGCGTTTAAATTTTATCACCTCTTCACTTTGAAGGTCTCGGCCGCCATTAACGATTTTCATCGACTCTATTTTTTACAATTAATTGTGAACAGTAACAAGCGAATTAACACATCCCTGACCAAGATACATGTATTAGGAACAAATGTAGCAGGTAATTGATTTAAATACTGCACCCAGCACTTCACAGTTTGCACTGCAACATTATGACAAATTCTAATTGCCGCCATTTAATTCTGTCCGCGGCGGGCCGATTTATCAAGAGATTTAAAATGCACTTTATTTTGGTTTTGACGTGTTAACCATGACTAATTCGTGCGGGTTTAACTTTAATAATTACTCAAATATGTTCTGTTACAAATAAAACACACAATATAATTAGTAAATATGAGTTAACTTGTAAAAACGATGTTTCAGGCCGCTTCGTTATGAAATTACAAAATGGCGCTGATTCGATCTCCCGAGGCGAGGATAATCGGGAAGTTCATCAACATTCACCTCCCTTTAGTTATATACCTCCGTGTTTTCATCAAATTAATGTAAATTCCAAATTTATCAGAAAATACCTGATTTGCCTCATTCAAATCCTAATTTTCTGTATTTTGTAAGAGGTAGGCTAAAACGAGTTACTTCATGTGGTAGAAGAAAACTAGCGCTTCATTATGATACATTGTCAATTAAAATTGGATGACTAAAAGAAGTTTTATGCACAAAAACTTAATCTGCTGCCTGTTACTTTGCATTTTCTCTAAATTTTCAGTGGAGTGTCCAATCTGTGTAATTTAGGTATTTGGTCAAACGATCTCGACTTAGAGGCTATCTCCTCTACTCTACTTGACTCGCTACTGTAGTGATCAGTGCACAACTAAAAGGCTTGATAGCAAGGACACGCTAAATTTTACAATAGAAAATTTATATTTCAGAAAGCAACATTGACGGCAGGAATGACTGAGAGGAAGAGCTTGAAGACCTTACAGTTGTCTTCTGATGGTAGACTGCTTGGCTTAGAGGTAATTAGTTAATCGGTACATGCAATTTTAATGGGACTAAACTCCATTTCGATGATAAAAACACGTTTTATAGAAACTTTAATAACACAACTATGTGTTAAGAATACATAAAGTATTGTTAAGAATTCTTACATCTTAGCTTACGATCAACGGCGCTATTGGTAAAAACTGTCGAACATGTTTTACTGTCTGTTACAGCTTTTCTCAGCATTTTTACACTCCAACATCAAATTACATATCTTATAGCGTTAGTCACGCAATAGATTTTAGGGGTTGAAAAGGTAATTAACCGACGTTATGTAATTTTTTTCCTTATAGATGAATTAGTCAAGACTTATACTGGCAAAGGAGTGATGACCGGCCGCTAGTAATGACCGGACAAACGATCTCCTCGCTTTGTTTAGTATAATAAATCGTATATTTTTGTATCAAAACACTCAGAAGCATGTTTAAAAGGATTCTGGTAGAAAAAAATTATCAAAATCAACAAAGCATTACTTATTTATCAAAAATATCGTCCGCTGCTGCGATGTTGACATTAGCAGCGCCGGGGAAAATAATATGTGTGTGCGCATGCGCGAAATAGCGCGTGCGCCAATGATTTTCTATGCTCAAATTATATTTAAAATTTGTATATACCATGTTGACGACGTAGGAAATATTTTCCAAATTTAACTTGTGAAGGCCCGGGTTCGAATCTCCTCGGCAGCTATTTTTTTTTTTTTAATTTCTACCTAACACTTATTTTACCGCAATTAATAAAGTTTATTTCATGCTTACCGGTGGTTTACGGCGGAATAACGGTGGATTATTCCCCGATAATTTCACTGTTCATAATTTCACAGTTCATAATTTCACGGCAAACGGACTATTTTTTAAAATCAAATTTCCTCGCCGTCAAAAATAAATAACAAGCATTTTCACTTGCTCTCTTAATCTTTAACAAATAACACAGTATTATATATACATATTATGTAAAACAAATGGACGAAATTGAAGTCATTGCAGAAGAACTATTTGATTGCAACTCGACGCGTGCATGGCGGGAAAACGACGTCACGCAAAACATTTGAGGTATATAGTGGAGTATTTCCATCATTTAAGCAATTTGAAGCATGAAATAAATAGAATATTAGTATTTTACCGTGTATGATCGTTTGATAATTCACCTCGTGAGCAGCTGACTTATATTTTCACTCGTGGCTACGCCACTCGTGAAAATATTACATCAGCTGCTCACTCGGTGAATTATCAGCCGATCATACACGGAAAAATACAAATATCCTCTATGTGTTCTCGGATATCGGATAATTAAACATTTTAATATCATGTCCATACATTTTGAAGACTTTCAAGTCGTTTGAAAATATTTTTCTCGATTTTTTGGTCAATAAACACGGTACGGTATATTATTGATTTTAGCCTGTCTCAGAACGCCCCCTATCAGGAAAACATTGTGTGTCACGTGTTGTAATACCGTAAATCATGAATATTTTTGCATGCATGCAAAGTAAGGACACTGTTCTAATTATTCCTGGTCATATTTTTCAAAATATTAATCGAGAAATATTCGTAGCAGACTGTCTGGTCATTAGTGATGGGCCGATGATCGACTATAGTCGAAAGTTGATCGGAAAAGCCCCAGATCGGCGACAATTGATTACGGTGCTCCATAATCGACGATCGGAATGGTTATTTTCGTGTTGTTTCGTGTCTCTCCGTTTCTTTTCGTCCATTTCGCTACAAACTTACAAGGGACGCTACTCTGTTTAACTAAATTACAAATGGCTGACAAACCAATATACGACTATCCTGGTGGCAAAGTGAAGTCCAGGGTTTGGAAGGTGTTCGGGTTTTTTAAAACCCACGAGGACCGTCCTCCAACTAGGGAAAACCTCGACATGACCAGGGCAGTTTGCCGGTTGTGTAAAAAAGTATACGTAAATAAAGGTACTCGAGTATAGATCTACAACAAGCACTCGGGCGTAAATGTACTTTTAACTTTCGAGTAATCCAGGTTATAGGGGTGTATTTAGTAATAAACGATGCATTTAGAATTGCCAAATCAAGTAGAGTGCATAGCGCAGTCAGCTAAGCCACTGTGAATACGTAAACTTCAAACCTGAACGAAAGAGTTCGAATCCCATTCCACTATATATTTTTTTTAATTTTTGCTCGGCAAACATTTTTCGTGCTTGTCTATTTATAAAAAGATGCTTAATTATAAAACTTCCAGTGCGTAAAAAGCACACAAGAAATATGTCATAGCTGGTATATAGATAAAGCGACGACGCGAAAGATCTCATCGAGAACGTACATAGGTTTTGTATGGATGAGAAGGAAATAGGACTGAAGTTTTCGCTTGTCAGTGTGTGAGAGGGGGTTGTCAGAATGACAAGAGCTAACATAAAGACTGCATATAAGGTTGTCTCAGCGTCGTTACTTGTAATTCAATTGATACTTACACTGATTCTGACACATTGTATAATTGATATAATGAATATTTGACAAAAAGAATAACGCAAACTATGAATAGAAAAAAGATAACGATATGTGATCATAATCAGGTAATACAATGTATGCATATAGCATTAATGTAAGCATAAGTTGATTAAATAAAAAAACGGTTCGTTAGTGGGTCTTAACTCACACAGGAAAGAACAAAATAGACGATTGATAGCGATGTACTATGACCGCTGCATCACACAGACAACTGACAACATACACCATTAGCTAATTCTGACGTTTCTACTGAACATTCTTAAAATGGCGATTGCAGCGAAGCCAATGACGCAATAAATACAATATCCAGACTAAATTAATGTAAAGGAAACAAAGCGGTTTTTTATTAGTTATAAAACGTACAATTAATCAAATATTAAGAATTAAAATATTACCGTAAAACGACAAAAAAAATTGAATTAGAAATTCAATTATTGAAAATGAGTATAGCATAGGACTCGAACCCACAGTCTATATAAAAGTATGTTCCTGACAAGAGAACAGTTTATCCACTAAGCCACGTTGCCAACTAGAAGTAAATGGAGATTTTCTCAAACCTATCCGTATTTTTTCATAAAATAACGGTAAATATCGTTTCAACCTTGGTATATGGACTGGTCCAGGGGTCATATTTCGAAGGTCGTTGTAGATCTATACTGATTGATTAGTTATGTCGTTTTACGAGATAAGTTACGAACAAAAAGTTCATGCAATCTAATAATTTATATTTTACATATGAGCGAGTCTTTAGTCTGGCTGGCGCGGTTGTCAACAAGAAGAGGTGTCGAATGAGTGCTGAGTTAATTGACTTAACAATATTTTTAAATAAAAACATGCAAACTTATTGGTAGTATTGTAGACTGATCAACTACTCAAAAGATGAGTCAAGTGCCAAGTCTATATTGAGATTTGAACTGGATGTTTTAGTATGTAGGAGAAATGTATTCCATTTTGTGTTAACCAATTCTAGTCTATTATTTATTGTTGTTGAGTCTAGGCAAGACGACTGTTTATGTTAAGTAGAAGTATTGCAAGTAGCAGCTGGTGTTGGTGTGTTTTATTTTCTCCTGTAGATCACTAATGGAATTCTGATTTGTGACTAATACTGACAGAAAACAAAACAAATTGTTTACAGTTGTTTCTATGAGTTTATTTCAAAATTTGAGTGATACATAAACATGTTAAAAAACCTGTTGCAAAGTGGCAAATCAGAATTATATTGTGATGAGTCTGATGACACTTCATATTTGGTCATTATTCTCAAAAAATCTAAACATGATTAGCAATCAACACATTTCTGTGACACACTCACTAGTTGACACTGAATCATTAAATAGGACATGGTGAACACCTAAAACATAGTGACATACAGTGATACACACATGCTGCATTCGACCAGACCAGGCTTATTACCAGCAGAGGTGTTCAACCGATTATGCAACCGATGTCTAATCGATTAGGGCTTTCGGATTGTAACCGATAATCGATTGTAAAAATGGAACCGATTGCCATCACTACTGGTCATTACTTCTGTACATCGTTAAAAAAGGCACCAAAAGTACACATGTTTGGGCCCCGAATTTGGCAGTTCACGTGACGTCAAATTTTTGGGTGATCTATTTTTAGCAACGACCTTGAACACAGGTATGTGTCAACACAAAATGTTGTGAGGAAAAGTCGATTTTTAAGTCCATACGACGTTTTTTATGCCAATTGTGTCCGGTCATCACTTCTTTGCCAGTAAATGTATTAGGTCGGTCAAGCCAAACAAATGCGTTTTTAAGAGATCTTTTTGATAAATTTTGCAATTTACCAACTGGAGTTGAGCCCCTTTATTAATGTCATGTATCCCTTATCTCTCACCATGCCTAAGTTGTCTTGGGAAAAGGATCTAGAGGGGTATAAATGTTGTAAATATTGATTTCTGTCTGCAACTATCAAAATAAAAATAAAATAATAACAAGGATCTTTAATTTATTCAGTTTCATATTTTGCTGATGCACCAGTCATATTCAGCATAATGAAGGCTACAAAAGTCTTTGAAGGCCCCATCACTATGTTTTCTAGGATTAGTAAGTGATGGCATTTTAAGAAGTCTGTGATGATTAACTTTCATGTATTGCCTCGCCACTCTAGAATGATTTTGTTTTATTAAAATGGAATCTAGACATATAAATTAAAGTGCTGTTTGATAATTGCTGCCTATTTTAGAAAGCAATGCATAAAAGTAGAATAGTACCAAGCAAGAAACCGGTGAAGATATTCCCCGACACATCCACACCAAAATCTGTGAAGACCTTTAAACATGTTGAGATTGGTGTACAAGTTAGTTTAGATCTACAAGACTGTGAGACACAGACGGACGTGTCCGGAGCTACGGGTATATCATGTACAGGGAGAGTGTCACACAATGATAGTGGTGTAGGCGTGGCAGATGTCGATCAGGAGGCCTATGATCTCATGGTGGAAGGTACCTGTATTACTTTCTGTATTACTTCATTTACTGAATGAACCTCGCTGTTCTGTCTTACTCACAGGACCTTATTACCTGTATTTATGGGTGTCGATTTTTCATATTAACGGATCCTGAAAGAGCTAAGAATTCTGACCAAAATAAAAGTTATTTGATGAAAATATCTTGAGAAATGGCAAAGTTATGGTCATTTTAATGTGTTTTGAAGGAATTTCACAATAGAAACTGATTTGAATATGGAAAGTATGTGGTTGAATGCTTCTAGTTATTGAAAAATGAACGACAGCACATGATTTTCCTAATTTTAAATTTGGCTCTGTTGACACGCCTGTGTATTGCTAATATGTTTAGGACGTTATGTAAGATTGAAAGTCCCACACAAACAGTATTTTAGTCATATCAAGTCATATGATATATTATAAATTTTATGGAGGTTCCAAGTCAACACTACACTTCTGAGGCAGTCTTCGAATTTGGCCACTAGCCTGAAGCCCGAGGCTAGTAAAATCTGGGTCGGGCTAGTAATTGTCTCTAGGTGACTAGTCCGAAAGGCTAGTGAAAAAATCCTGAGAACACAAGCCAAAAGACTAAAAACATCCAAACAATTGTGAGTCGGGACAATGAAAATTCTGCATTGTAGTAAATAGTATTAAAATGTTTACAGATATTAATATCCATTTTTGATCATTTAATGTTGGGACTAGTAAATTTATTCTCAGGCTAGTAAGTTCTGCCTTGTTGGTAGCCCGACTGGCTAGTAATTTGAAAAGTTTTTCGTGAAGACTGCTGAGGGTGGTTAAAGTATAAAGTGTATCTACTGTAAAATTACTATGCCAACTCTGTTGATCTGCAGAGTTTGAAAAAGTTTTTAAAAAACTTAAAGATCAGTTTGTTGATTATGCAATTCATTAAAATTTGATTTCCTCATAGATAGCTTTCATGCAGCTTTACTTTTAGTGTTGCTTCTATAGCCAATAAATTCTGATTATAAACTTTGTAATTATAAAAGATTATTATAAACTGTGTGTATTTCTAGATCCCATACCAGAGAGTTACTGGCGTGAACTGGCAGAAGAAAGAAGGTTAGCTATAGCAGAAGTATTGTCAGAAAATGAAGTGGTAAATTCTTTAATTTATTCCAACAGTCTAAATGTAATTCTTTTGTGGCCTCAGTAGCTTAGTGGTTAGCGCACTTGCTGCCTAGTCTGGTGACACAGGTTCAAATCGGGGTAGAGGCACTCATATGCCTGCCATATTCAGCATATTGTTGACTGGCAAACAACGGCTATGCTCGTTATTTTAAAACGGCATTCTATAAAGAATATTCGTGATAGCTGGAGGAGTCTTCGTGACTGTGTACCAGTATGCATACTTGCAAACTTTTTCAAATTATTTTAAATAAATGTCTTGGTCGCAAATTTTGAGTAAGTGAAATAACATAGAAAAAACCATCTTTGGTATTTTTTCGCAATTATCTGAGAAAATAAATGAACATACTTGTATTTGTTAAAAAAATATAGATATAACATCAATCCAGTTTGAAACCTCCCGAACCTAAATGAAGCAGCATGAAAATTGGTCATATAAAATTATTTAACTTCTAAATTTCCTTCACAATTAATTTAAAATGAAAAGTAAAGTCTTGAGCTTATCATCTATATTCTTGTGTTTATATTTGTGTTATACTTTGCAGTTACATCAATCCATGGAGGAGTTGAAAGAAGAGAATCAGAATCTCTCACTACTTGCTGGTCAAGCTGAACATCTCGCTTCTGTATTGAATGTAAGTAAACCAGTATTTATCTCATTTTACTGAACATCTCGCTTCTGTATTGAATGTAAGTAAACCAGTAGTTATCACATTTTACTGAACATCTCGCTTCTGTATTGAATGTAAGGCTTCTGTATTGAATGTAAGTAAACCAGTATTTATCTCATTTTACTGAACATCTCGCTTCTGTATTGAATGTAAGTAAACCAGTATTTATCACATTTTACTGAACATCTCGCTTCTGTATTGAATGTAAGTAAACCAGTATTTATCACATTTTACTGAACATCTAGCTTCTGTATTGAATGTAAGTAAACCAGTATTTATCACATTTTGCTGAACATCTTGCTTCTGTATTGAATGTAAGTAAACCAGTAGTTATCACATTTTACTGAACATCTAGCTTCTGTATTGAATGTAAGTAAACCAGTATTTATCACATTTTACTGAACATCTAGCTTCTGTATTGAATGTAAGTAAACCAGTAGTTATCACATTTTACTGAACATCTAGCTTCTGTATTGAATGTAAGTAAACCAGTATTTATCACATTTTGCTGAACATCTTGCTTCTGTATTGAATGTAAGTAAACCAGTATTTATCACATTTTGCTGAACATCTTGCTTCTGTATTGAATGTAAGTAAACCAGTATTTATCACATTTTGCTGAACATCTTGCTTCTGTATTGAATGTAAGTTAACCAGTATTTATCACATTTTGCTGAACATTTAGCTTCTGTATTGAATGTAAGTAAACCAGTATTTATCACATTTTACTGAACATCTAGCTTCTGTATTGAATGTAAGTAAACCAGTATTTATCACATTTTGCTGAACATCTTGCTTCTGTATTGAATGTAAGTAAACCAGTAGTTATCACATTTTACTGAACATCTAGCTTCTGTATTGAATGTAAGTAAACCAGTATTTATCACATTTTACTGAACATCTAGCTTCTGTATTGAATGTAAGTAAACCAGTAGTTATCACATTTTACTGAACATCTAGCTTCTGTATTGAATGTAAGTAAACCAGTATTTATCACATTTTACTGAACATCTAGCTTCTGTATTGAATGTAAGTAAACCAGTAGTTATCACATTTTACTGAACATCTAGCTTCTGTATTGAATGTAAGTAAACCAGTATTTATCACATTTTGCTGAACATCTTGCTTCTGTATTGAATGTAAGTAAACCAGTATTTATCACATTTTGCTGAACATCTTGCTTCTGTATTGAATGTAAGTAAACCAGTAGTTATCACATTTTGCTGAACGTCTAGCTTCTGTATTGAATGTAAGTAAACCAGTATTTATCACATTTTGCTGAACATCTCGCTTCTGTATTGAATGTAAGTAAACAAGTATTTATCACATTTTACTGAACATCTCGCTTCTGTATTGAATGTAAGTAAACCAGTATTTATCACATTTTACTGAACATCTTGCTTCTGTATTGAATGTAAGTAAACCAGTATTTATCACATTTTGCTGAACATCTAGCTTCTGTATTGAATGTAAGTAAACCAGTATTTATCACATTTTGCTGAACATCTCGCTTCTGTATTGAATGTAAGTAAACCAGTATTTATCACATTTTGCTGAACATCTCGCTTCTGTATTGAATGTAAGTAAACCAGTATTTATCACATTTTGCTGAACATCTCGCTTCTGTATTGAATGTAAGTAAACCAGTATTTATCACATTTTGCTGAACATCTCGCTTCTGTATTGAATGTAAGTAAACAAGTATTTATCACATTTTACTGAACATCTCGCTTCTGTATTGAATGTAAGTAAACCAGTATTTATCACATTTTGCTGAACATCTAGCTTCTGTATTGAATGTAAGTAAACCAGTATTTATCACATTTTGCTGAACATCTCGCTTCTGTATTGAATGTAAGTAAACCAGTATTTATCACATTTTGCTGAACATCTCGCTTCTGTATTGAATGTAAGTAAACCAGTATTTATCACATTTTGCTGAACATCTCGCTTCTGTATTGAATGTAAGTAAACCAGTATTTATCACATTTTGCTGAACATCTCGCTTCTGTATTGAATGTAAGTAAACCAGTATTTATCACATTTTACTGAACATCTCGCTTCTGTATTGAATGTAAGTAAACCAGTATTTATCACATTTTACTGAACATCTCGCTTCTGTATTGAATGTAAGTAAACCAGTATTTATCACATTTTGCTGAACATCTAGCTTCTGTATTGAATGTAAGTAAACCAGTATTAATCACATTTTGCTGAACATCTCGCTTCTGTATTGAATGTAAGTAAACCAGTATTTATCACATTTTACTGAACATCTTGCTTCTGTATTGAATGTAAGTAAACCAGTATTTATCACATTTTGCTGAACATTTAGCTTCTGTATTGAATGTAAGTAAACCAGTATTTATCTCATTTTGCTGTGTTATATTTATCCCAACACTTCTGGTACAGATCAGGGTTTTCACTAAGATTTCAAAAATTGTCAATCATTTAAAGGAATTATGACCCTCAATCTTAGCATGCTTTAAGTCTAAAAAAAGACTGAATCCCGCACTTAAGACCAAACTTAAAAATAGGACATCATACATTGGTACTGATCAGGGTTGTTATCACATATGTTTAAAGGAACTAAACTCCATTTCAATGATAAAAATACAAAAATATGATTTAGGAATACATGAAGTATTTTTACAACTTCCATTACGATCAAAGGCGCTTTTGTTGCAAACATTCAAACATATTTTACTGTCCGTTAATTAGGTTACGACTTTTCCCGGTATTTAAATATGTTAAATATATATTTTACTGCGTTAGTCACGCAATAGATTTTCGACATTTAAAAGGTAATAAACCGACATCGTTTGATTACTTTTCTTCTATATGAATAAGTCCAGATTCTTATATAAATGTATAAGATCAGTCAAGCAAAAAGATGTGACTTTAAGAAAGCTTCTTGATAAATTTTGCAATTTACCAACTGGAGTTTAGTCCCTTTAAATTCAGAACTTGTCTGATATTATAAGTTATAACTATACTGTAAAATTATTAACTTTCATGGGGGATCAAATTCAATCTAACAATAATTTGGCCATTGTATTTATTACCTGAAATGCAAAATCCACAAATTAACGTCCCCATGAAATAGTCTTTTTAGTCCCCTATTGGTTTTCAACCGGAGGGGACTATAGAAGGGTTCACACGGTCAGGGAAAAGTCAGGGAAAAACATAATTTTTAAGGTCAGGGAATTTTGAAATTAGTAAGGGAAATTTGGAAATTCAGCAAAAGTCAGGAAAAAGTCAGGGAATTCTTCATTCAAGATCTCATTCAATGTCATTTCACATGAAGAAAATACTTAAAACTGAGAAAAAATGCTCGCTTGGAACAATCTTAAATTATTATAAATTACTTAGTGTCAAACAACGGCCCTAAATGTGCTACCTGAAACATTTTGGTTCCATATAAGGCAAATATAACCTCCTTTTCACTGTTTCTTATGAGCTATTTCGCTCTAACAAAAAGGCCCGATCGCTAAAAAAGTCGGGGAAAACTGCTGTCTGGTCAGGGAAAAGTCGGGAATTTTGTCTTAGAATATTTGTGGGAACCCTGTATAGGTATGCATTCAGTTAGTCAAAAATCTGGATCCTGTCATAACTCGAAACTGTTTTCAAGCTAGGTTTATCAAACTTGGTATGTGGATAGGAACTAATATGGAGTCTAATTATTTATTTATTCGGACAAAATTTTGGTAACCATGGCAACCGAAACAACCTGAAAACCAGGTAGGGGACCTCTGTATTGCTTGTGATTCCCAATTACTTGTTTATCCACACCACAAATTTTTTGTCCTGTTAAAATTAAGATATTTTACAACAGTATACATAATGTACTTTATACCCGACAGGATGTACTTGGTGAGGATGGCGAACAAGAAGAAAACGAGGAGAACACAGAAGATATAACCAAGGAAACAGATGTAACCAAAGATACAGAAGTAACCGAGGATACTGATGATGAATGTAAAACTACAAACACGGAAACAAGGGATACAACAAACAAAGAAGAAGAAACAAAATCAACACAACCAGAAACGCAAGAAGAAAATAACAGTAAGTAATAAACTGAAACATCTTGCTCTAATTTGGGTCAAGATAGGCCTGCTTACCCTGATCTCTACATTATTTAATTAGTTAAATCTAGATGGAAACTTGTCTATGCTGCTTTTTAAGCCCCTACCGGTTTTCAACCGAAGGGGACTATAGGTTTGCCCTCTGTTAGTCTGTCAATAAAATCTGGATTATGCCATAACTCAGTTTTCAAGCTAGGTTGATTCGATCAAAAATCATGGTTACCATGACAACTAAAACATTGACTTCTGTATTGCTTGCAATTCCTAATTACTTGTCGCATCTTATTTTGGTATAACTTAGACACAAATCAACCCTAATGGCTTTTCACCAAAGAGACTTGAGTCAGAAGGTCAAGGTCACACGAAGTTCATGAGAAAAATGTGTGAGACACAAATCAACCCTAATGGCTTTTCACCAAAGAGACTTGAGTCCCAAAGGTCAAGGTCACAAGAAGTTCATGAGAAAAATGTGTTAAAATTCTGTTCTCATAATGATAATGCATTGACACCTTAAAGGGACTAAACTCTATTTCGATGATAAGAACACATTTTGTAGACATTGTAATCACAAAACTGTTTTACGAATACATAAAGTATTCTTACAACTTGCATTACGTCAAAGACGCTATTGGCGAAAACTCACAAATATAATTTACCGCCCATTTTAAAATTAGGTTACAGCTTTTCTCGGCATTTATATACTACCACACTATAGAACGTGAAATACATATTTTACTGCGTTCGTCACGTATTTAGACTTCAGCTGTTTAAAAGGTAAAAAACCCAGGGATTTCCCTAATGCAGGTTTTCTGCGTCCCTGACGCAACTTTGTGGTTTGGGTCCCTCATTTCTGCATAATTATGCATCCTTGGGACCCCAAATAGGATCCCTCGAATAGACATGTCCATTTCAGCACAAACATTTTTCTTTAAGTCTTGTGGTGCATTGAGCAATCTGAATTTGTTATTTTGTTTATCTATAAATTTGATACTCACTGTAATAAAGGACTTGAAATGCTTTACCGTATAGGGAAGGGACCCCCAACATTTCCCAGGGACTCCCTAAACATAAAATTTAGGGGTCCTGGGACCCTTGTATGAAAATTCCTAGGGAAAACCCTGTAAACCGACGTTATGCGATTATTTTTCCTCTAGATGAATAAGTCCAGATTCTTATATAAATGTATTTGGCCGGTCAAACCAATAAAATGCGATTTTAAGAGAGCTTTTTGATAAATTTTGCAGTTTACCAACCAGAGTTTGGTCCCTTTTAATGCCGTTGTAGAACACTATAGCTGGCATTTTGCTTGTAAGATCCAGGTCCTAAGCTCAAAGATCAAAGTCATGGTGTAAAAAATGGATGTTAAATGCTTTTGCCCCGGCTGTACATTTATTCTCCCACATATAGTCCAGTCATTGAAGCTAAAAAATATGGTCAACCTCAAACAAATTGCAAAACAGAGTTTCTTTGCATTTTCATCATCCACAGACTATTATCAACTACAGACAAAACGTCAAATATGCGAGTTCAGTGGGGAAAATACAAAAGATCGACATGTTTAAGGTCACTTTTGGTAGCAATTTCAGCATTTTCCTTATTTCATACTACATGGGGAATTTTAAGTTCTTATAATTCCCGTGAAAGTTGTTAAATATTTACTTAGTGCGCATTAAAGCTTATATTTTCTGATAGATACAACCTTCTTCTATCAAATACAAATAATGTTTTTATCATCAGACAATTTACTTTTCATACATATGCCAGTCGACGTGTTGGTATTCTATCCATTCAAATGTCGACAAAATGACTCAAAATAGCATTTAGAAGAGGAAACAAAAGTTTTATGCATTTCTTTAATATTAATCCAATTGTAAAATTTACACATATCATGTGTTGTTTACATGTGTGTCTAATGGAAAAAGATATTTGTGTTTGGACAATATACAATAATGATAATATACATGAATCTATCGATTCGGGAGAAATAGTGATTGTTCTCTCTGTCTGTTCGTCCACAATTGCATTTGTATCCACAACTTTGACTTTATGATTATGAAACTTGGTCAGAAATATAACCTGAACAAAATTTAGGCCAATCTAGGGAATGGATGATCAAGGGTAAAAAACTAGGTCACTAGGTCAAATTGTAGCAAAACCTTGTGTAGTCTCTAGAGGTCATAATGTTGGCCTAATATTTATGAAACTTGGTCACAATAATAATATCAACAAAATCTAGGTCAAAGTTATAAATTTGGACATCCAGGGTCAAAAGAAGATCGCTAGTTTAAATCAAAGGAAAATGTTGTGTAGGTACAAAAGTCAAAATTTTGGTCAAATATTTATGCAACTTGGCAACAATGCTCATTCAAAACATCTAAGACAAGTGCGTTATTGAGTTATCTGGGTCAAAATAAGGTCAATAGGTTAATTTATGCGACTGGCTCAAGAAGGTTTGTTTATTATTTGACCAAGTGACCTTGTTTTAACTCATGATTAGTAAATATTAAATTTGACCTACATTTTATCTTGATGATCCATGTGACATAGTTTCATAAAGATAAGGTAAAAAGGCGCCTTCTAAAGATTTGTTCTATTATTTGGCCTAGTGACCTAGTTTTTAACTCAGGTTAATCCAATTTCACACATGACCTTGATTTTGATAAAATGGTCATTGTGACTAAATTTCACAAGTGTAAGGTCGAAATTGCGACCCCTGGTGACTATATAGTTCGAGCATTGAGCCGTTAACCCAAAATTTTATTTGACCTAGATTAGCTTCCGATGATCATTGCTGCCAAGTTTCATAAAAATCAGACCAAAATTGTGACCTCTAAGCACGATGTAAAAATAAGTTACTGATACAAGTCAAAATTTATTTACATCAAAAGTGACAAATATCGCGAAATCATGTGACAATTCAATATATTTGTGAATATCTCAAAAAGTCCCACGAATATTCAATTAGGACATTTTGTACATTGCTTAGGATAGCTTTACACACCATATAAACACAAAACTGTTTGTTTTGCAATTAGTTTGAGGTTAAAAGTTAAAATGACTGGACTAATATATTTGTATTGGACATCTGTCTGGATGGATGTATGTATGTCACAAAGTTTGTCTACACACTGGTTTTGTTCAATCATTGGTCGGATTTCTGTGAAATTGTACACGGCGAGTACCTGCAATAGTAACTAATGAGCATATTTGAGCATATTGTCAGGAATTTTAGGTTTAAACTTGAATGAATATTGCCAAAGTAATGACCCAGTGATGCCTCATGGTAAAAAATGTACAATTAGACATTATTGTATTAGTGTGGTTTATACTCTTATTTATATGTAAATAAGAGTATAAACCACACTAGTGTAAATAACTATTCCCTATGTAATTTATCAGAGACATTATTGTATTGTTAACTTTTTACTTTTCAGGTTGATGAAAATGGCCAGGGACAGATGAATTCCAACTTTACACTGATCAACAATATGAATAATTCTTCTTGCGCTTAATAATCAAATATTGTGCCACTCACTCATGTCAAACTGTGGAAGATAAGTCGTGGAGTTGTCTTGAAACTTTTACATTTTTAATTTCTTAGTACAAAGACTGTATAGTTGTGAATTTAGGTATCGGTGTCCGTGTGAGGGACAATATTTCTAATGATCTCAAAGTTTAATGTGATATAGTTAAGTGTAGGATGAAAGTATGTATGAATGTAAAACACTTTTGTTTTCTACTCCCAACAAATCTCGTCGCAAAGGTTTGGGTTGTGTATGTTGACCTTTGGGTTGTGTATGTTGACCTTTGGGTTGTGTATGTTGACTATTCTCATTCAACCAGCTTAGTTTTCGTCTGAAGACATGACTAACCACTGATTTATGAGCATGATGTAGACATGACTTGCGGAAAAATATTTTAGCCTAATTTCTTGTAAAACTTACTGTATTTTCAAACATAAATTGATGAAGTCGTTTTCAATTGTGTGATTGAAATATGCTTGGAGAGAAGCTATATACACGAGAGCAAACTAGAAATATGATTGTGAATATTTTTATTTGTGGATTTTATATTGTGTGAATGTTGGCAGCTTGTAATGTATTGTGTAAGTTGTAACATTATTATATTTATTGGTCAGTGTGTGTAAGTGACGAAGACTATCTACTAACCTATTTACCACCCCTCTTCATTTATCCCCTGAAGCCATCTGAGATATATTTGTAGTAATCAATGAGTTCCAGTGTTAGTTGTTAAGTTTATTTCAATTCATTATTGATCACTTTAGGTTCGGACTGTTCCATCATTTATTTAGCCTTTAAAATCAATCACATGATCTTCATAAGCATTATGACCAAAACATTTCAATAAGTGCCATGGTGTCATTTGATCTTTGAAGTTGCCTTCTCATCCCTATGGTTTCCAGAAGTCATAATTTAGGTATTTTTGCTATTTTCTTTTAAGATGTAGGTATTTTGGCTGTTTTCTTCTAAAATGTATGTATTTTGGCTGTTTTCTTTTAAAATATAGGTCTTTTGGCTGTAAAATAATTATAGTTTGTACAAAATTGTCAACATGACTTTGTGATTCAACATTTACTAGTTCTGAGTGAAATGCATTTGTTGCCACCAAACTTACCATAGATATATATGTTTCAAAGTATTTAACCTTTCGAACTCATAAATTGTTACCATGCTATATGTATGACAACTATTCTCTGGCCGGCCTCTGGGCGTTTATTTATGTTTTGATAAATATGTATTGTAGAACTTACAATGGAGCAACCCTGGATCTATAATGTATAATATGTGTAGTTTTGTTTTTATCTGATAGTGGTACAGTCTATTTCCACTTGGTTAAATACGAAATGGTAAAAATGTATGCTTTGTTGAAAGCTGATCTTTATAACTAGGAATTGCTTCATAAAGGAATATAGCTAAATCGTGAAATACCTTCCTATCTTTTTTGTTTGAATGTATATTTTTGTATATATTTTGTAACATGTTATTTTTATTGTACATATGTATTGTTTTATTATTTTCTAAATAAAGATGAAATGCAGCTTGTTTTCCACCTTTTCTTTTGGATCATGAATCTGTGTTTTTCAATCGGAAATGTCAATAGGTTGACTGACAAAGTGACAATCTAAACCATGGTGATGCTAGCAATTCTTCAAAACGTTCAGATACATCAATCTGTCACCCAAATAAATGTCACATACTTGGGTCACTTTGATATGTACCAAACATCTGGATATGACTTTTGTAGTGCACTCCATGATCAGTTGTCAAATTGACAGGAAGCCTGCATACAGAACACACGTTCTGTTTATTTGTCAAAGGGAATCAATTCGATTATGCAATTTTATGTGCAAACTATAACGCTGTTATGTCCCAGTATCTACTGATGTTGACGCATATAGTTATTCTCCATCCATTTACTAGTATTATTTAATTAAAAACGTAAAACAAAACGTTCAATATGTAGAAACTCAAATATGATTAAGTCCAAGGTATTGCTTTCAAACTTGGCATACTTGTTAACCACCATGCAAACATTACATTGTCAGGTAACACTATCCATCATTTCAACAGAAGTGTAGACTGATTGACTTGGCTATTTTATGCAAATATTAACCAAAACTTTCAAGTCCAAGGCATTGTTTTCAAACTTGGCATACTTGTTTACCATCATAACTACCTTACATTACCAATGCCAGTTATCTTTATAACATTTCAACAGAATTATGTCCCCTATATTGACTTGGCTTGTTAATATTATGAACGAGGCTTGCACTGGTGCATAAGTATTTACTGAACACGGTCTTGTTATCCCCCGCCGAAGGCGAAGGGGATATGGTAATGGTAGGCGTCATTCCGTCCGTCCGTCCGAACTTCTGTGTGCAACTCCTCCTACATTCCTTAAGGGAATTCATCGAAACTTTCACAGAATAACTGCTATGATGCCCCCCAGTGCATATTGTCAGGATTTTGTTGATTTTTTACACATTAATTAACTTCTGTGTGCAACTGCTCCTACATTTCTAAAGGAATTTGATGAAACTTTGATTCATCCATTTTTTATGTGTTATGATATTCGGTTGTTTTGACATTATTCCTGTTGGCAACAACAACAATTCAACTGTAGTGGTCATCTTTATGAAGCTTTCGTGATAATATTTGTTGTTTATCTCAATTTTTCCTTCGGCGGTGGATATGGCTGTCAGTGACTGCTTCTTGTTACAACTAAAGTTAACCCTTTCTTAGGGCTTGTTGATTTACACATGTTAACTTCCTGGCATCTGGTTAGTAGTTGATTGTAGCTATCGCCTTTTAAAGCCGAGACTTCTTTGCAGATATATAGTTGTTGACAATTTGAGCAGCGTGAACAGCTGTGCCCCAGGACAGTCCTATACCATGATGACCATGTCCGTAGTTGTGTAAAACCTAAATGTATAAATACAGTATATAAATAACAAGAAACCGTCATAGACGACCATATCCCCCGCCGAATACTATGATACTGATACTATGCGCTGTAGGTCCTTGAGGTGGTAGTTATTGTAGGAAAATTTCGTCAAAATCCCTTGTGAATTTTAGGAGGAATTGCACACAAGCTCGGGCCATCGGAATGATGCCTACTAACGTATATTTTTGCTTATGGGTCAAGGTTAAGGACCTCGCGTTACATCTACCCACTGAAGCAATGTGACACATCTTAAAGTTTGCATAGTGCTATAGAAGAAATCTAAAATGGAGATGTAATATATTCTATTGCACTGGGGTGACTTTTTAACTAAAAAAAACGAGCTATTATAAAATACATACTCGGGTGGGGGGACTTACTGGTATGAAACTATTTCCACATTGGATCGACTCTAATTCTAGACGTACTGTTTTCCGTACTGGTCGTATTCCTACCCAGCTATGATCAAAATCTGCTCCCTGTAAATAGAGCATGAGCTTCAAGGTACTAATAATTTTAAATACTGGAAGTTACAGTATTGCACAGACAATTCAAAGCCATATAAAACCGATGCTAGCTTCTAGCCACACACGCGAGAGGCAAACATACTGGCATGTCAGCAGATCTTGGCACTGCCAATGAAGATAGAAATTCAATGTTAATAGCAGATATTATTCCAACAATATACATAATAATAATACATGCACCTTTATGTATGGACAGAGTTTTTCACAGTCATGCACTATATGTGTTGTATGTGCAGGATTAACTGATCGGTCTGTGCTCCCTGTCACAGTCATGCACTATATGTGTTGTATGTGCAGGATTAACTGATCGGTCTGTGCTCCCTGTCACAGTCATGCACTATATGTGTTGTATGTGCAGGATTAAATGATCGGTCTGTGCTCCCTGTCTCAGTCATGCACTATATGTGTTGTGTGTGCAGGATTAACTGATCGGTCTGTACTCCCTGTCAGATTGATAACACCAAGATTGACCAACTCTTGTCTGAAATAACAGAAAACAGTATAAACTTCGTTATCTCGAGGAGACAGTGGTAAGGACTGGTAAAATGCTCGAGATAGACCGTGTGCTCGTAATAACTGAAGTACAGTTGTTTTGCTGATACAAACAAATGATTAAACATTTGTACTAGCGTACATTAAATTAGTTCAAACATACAGATAAATGTACATGATATGAATGATAACTGTTTTGATAAAGTGATTATTAATAATCGAAAATACATACAATTATAACTACACTGGGTACACCCTCTATTTTTAGAACTGGAAAAACCGTTACTTGGGACGGATGACTTTCGGTATGGACGAGATAAATATCTGATTTTCTATCAAACAACTTATGATCCATAAACCTCAACTAGCGCACCGTATGCCCTAAGAGTTGACACGTACAGGTTGTAATTATTTTCTTTGAAACGATTCTCCAATTAAACAAAATAGCCGGTACAATTTTTTTATTTGAAAATTAAAAATTTGTACCGGCTATTTTATTTAAAGCATGAATCTTTTCAAAGAAATTGATGACAATCTGAACGTGGTGCGCTAGTTTAGGTTTATGGATCAGAAGTTAGTAGATAGAAAATCACTTTTTACCTGGAAATCACTCGTCCCAAGTAACGTTTTTTTCCAGTTCTAAAATGGAGGGTGTGCCCAGTGAACTATAGTAACGGAACATTCGGCACAACGATTTCAGTTTTTAGTATGACCAATCCAATATTGGTCCGTTGCAATTCTTATAATTATTCAAATGATCAAAATGCAGAAAATGGCACGTAAGCAAATACAGTTGAAAGAGCAATCCGTCGACAGAATGCTTAGTCAACGTTAGCTGGTGTAGTGGTTACGAGCCACATAAGTGTAGCCATCTTTATAAAAAGTTAGAATACTGAATTATGTAGAATACGAGTATGACAATATCTTACACTGGTATGATATAAGGGTTCGCGGAGAGGATGAAATGTTTTACCCACGGTGCTCGTACCTGTAAACAAATCGTAACTCATAGATTTACAATAAATTATTGTGGTAACGTTACATAAAAAAACAACTTTAAGTGATAGCGCTCTCTAGTTCTCACAACGCGTTAAGTCGAGGTAAACATTTGTGTGAGTCTTCCTCCTTTTAGCCGATGTCCTCATTTTATTATCAATCTTAGGAAACAAAAGGAAACAATCGTATATCTGGGTAAGCCATGAACTAAGAGCCGCCAAATGCAAGATTAACATTCTCCGTAGGTTAGTGTGCTTGTCCGGGCTTAAATCCGTACAGAGGACCTGTCTGCAAACAACTGCTATGCTCGACACTATAAGTGGACATAGTAGAAGAAACTTGTCATTGTAAATGTTACAGACATCAACGATTGAAAATCACAAGACTGTGACCGTGGAACCGGTTGGTCAGCTGCGAGCTGCTAGTTAAATTAATGGTTACCGCATGCCCATCTCTGCCAGGCGCCCGGTGTTACCAGAAGGGATTCGGGAAGGTATTGTACGCATGAAAGATAAGTGTCTCATAAGTCAGAATTGACTAGCCCTTTCACTAGGGGTGACACTATATTAAACAAACTTAACCAAGAAACAATTATTACTCAACCCGCACAAGATGTCCACTGACAGGAACCAGCTCTGTGTCGTCTGCTAGTAATCGACTTCCGTGTCCACTACAGTTAACTACCATATCGTACTGACCTATCCACTGGTACGCAGCGATGTCAAAGTGTAACGCAAGTCCAGACGACAGCCTGCTATAGACTCCTCGCGAAAATACCATAGAAACTTTGCACATCAGGCAGCACGCTTTTGAGTGTGTCTTCTTTACAACGATTTACCCCTCTAATAACGTTTTACTTGATGCGATCGTTCAACACATCGACATATAAGTATTTGTTCTAAATGATTACGCTAAAAAATATAATTAAACGCGTGTAGTAAGTATATATTTATACCTGAAGTAGTCATGTTTTGCGAAATATTAAAGAAAATACTAATTATGTTTAATATATCGCAATATGAAAAGTACAAATGAGTTATTATAACCAGATAATGTTCTATAAGAACTATTTTTGCTATGATACGTGTATTGATAAACGAACATGTCTCACAGGCCGTAAAATGTGAAGCTGTTGATTTTTTGGGAATGTCTTGCACTCTAAACGACTTAAAATATTTTGTCATGGTCTCTAAACGAAAGTGATATAGATAATAGACGACATTCTCAAGAAGGAAATCTCTTACGAATATGGAGATTCGGTTGATGTTAGTGGCATAAATGTCGGCTCATTTATGGATGTAACGACGACAGACATTTCTGAACCACAAATGTTCAGTACGCCTGTAAAGAAAGTTCTCCTGCAAGTATTTTCATTCTATGTCCCATCAGCATTTGTTCTATGACATTAAGACTACCTATATATCATCCTGGTAACAGACACAATTTGCCTGGGATCAGACCCGTATTTTACTGCTCAAGATGCGGATACTCCAACCATTCTGTCGTCGACTTTTAATAACAGGTGTTGTAGAACTACTTTTTACGTTCTATCTTGACACACAATGTTAATGATAACCAAAGATAGCCCATTCAATAAATAATACCAATGAGGGAACTATCCCGTTAACTGATGTATATATCTTATACCCAGTCAAACCTATATAAACATCGCTTACCTGTTCGTTAGTTCAAAATGTTAAGGCGTTTATACAAAACTTGATGAATTATTGTGATATAGGTAGTCTTAATGCATAGAAAAAATGCTGATGGGACATAGAATGAAAATACTTGCAGGAGAACTTTTGTTAAACTTATGTAGTCATCAAACTAAATCGTAATGATAGTCAACAAGAGTTGTTGTGTGCATATGCTTTTTCTGATTCGATAAGTACTAGGAGTACTATCCGAGTTAACCTTGATTCGATAAGTACTAGGAGTACTATCCGAGTTAACCTTGATTCGATAAGTACTAGGAGTACTATCCGAGTTAACCTTCACATGTAGACGAAGTGTTGTCAATGTCATTGAATACCTTGTTGTGAACTGAGTTCGAACTGTTGTTTACTTTACACATCTTTTTTATTGGACTTGTGCAACATTGTTGTATAGGAATGTTAAGTTTTCCTGTCTCCTGATTAATATACACTGATTTCGGATCACAGTTTAACTCACTTCCTGTAATTTTAAAAAGTTTGTCCTCTGAATCGAAGAAATGAAGATAAGAAATCTTCTCATCGTCGTGACTTCGCATGCAGTGCCTTATTGCTGAATTTTCACTCTCACTGCACACTTCACAAAAGCTGCATTTGAACTTGTGTTCCAAAAAAGTAAAATCATAACTAGTATTAATGATAATAAGAGGTGATGATTTCACTACAATATTCCACTCGGCTAAACAAAACATTTGTAAGGTATATTTTGTAACAGAGATGAGTGGCCATGTCAAACGAGATAGCACATAACCAGTCAACGTATGAAGCAGGCGCAGCTAAATTGAGCAGGGATACATGCCATTATATTAGAAAAAATGTGTTTAAAAAGATGCGTACGGCACATTCCATTGAACATTTTATGTATTTCTATGTGTAACAATCAAATGATCATTCAATTGAGAGCGCCAATCTCCATATTAAGAAAATTATAAATGCTAGGACCAGTGGCCGAAAAAAAACCACAAAATACGTATATGACCCATTGGGTCTTATTAACTCAAAGAAGCCACATATTTGTATCCAAGTGTGAATGTGATAAAGAGAGGCATGTACTATTAATACTGTTTTAATAGTCAAATAACGCCAAGCCATTATAATTGTTGATAATATGTAGTTGCTGCAGATTGATATTTTGATTTGTGTGTGTATGTAACATGTCCGTTAGTACTTTGAAGAAATAGTGCATTCATACTCCAGTTAAAATCACCCGATAACACATACGAGACTTCCTTACCATTTTCTGTTTCTCCCGATCTCGTCATAACAACGTGTATGCCAGATATAATGCAAACTCTGTACTCCGAAAGAGATATATTTTATAAAGGTTTCGTTTAGAGATCACGACACCGTACTTGGACTTCGTATGCAGACCATGACACCGTCTGATCGAAACTATGACATGTATGAATTTTATTTTTTGGAAATAATTTGTTATAAGGTGATTATTTTGCATGGTATTACAAGCATGTCAGTTATAGGTATTGTATTGACTATTCAAATGGTATATTTCCTATATTAAGATAACATATAAGCCTTTATTTAAAGATATTATGTTTCCGCTGATTACACCATACTAATAACGAAACAAAAGCAAAGTGTTAAGCATTTAGTATGCTTAATGGGTACATTGATACATAGGATAATCATTCACTGTTGAACATTATCTTTTTTTCCATAAAAACAAAAGAAATAAGTGAAAATACACTTTAAACCTGTTTTACCCGCCCCAAGGTACTAAGAAGTATTGGCTATTGTCTGAAAGAGTCTATAACAGGCTGTCGTCTGGACTTGCGTTACGCTTTGACATCGCTCCGTACCAGTGCTATCAGCTGAATTTAATATATAATAAGTCAGCTATCATGGTACCAGAAAAACAAATGACATCATTAATCAGTGACGTCACGAGGACGATGTTTGTATCGCTTTGTTAACAAAAACTAAATAAACTGTAAAAACATATCAATATGATTCGTCTTAAGGCATGCTAGACTATGTGTCGATTTCAGATCTTTATGAGAAATAAAATCTATAGTATATCATATGAAGTGGAAATCGTTAAAGTTAAGCCTACCCCATGAAAACTGCTCACGTGTCGGCGTACAATTTTCCCGCCACTTTCTATAAATCTGTAATTATATCAAACATAGTCATAATAACGTGAATATTAAAGACAGTCCAGTTGTCTGAATTTAGTTTACACTATTGTGTTGTAATACGAGAAGCGGGAATGTACATAGTATAATAAAAAACCGTAACGGATCTACCGTGAAAAAACTTAAATAGCAGTTTTACGACATTATATGATACCTTTTTCTCAGCCATTCTAAATATTTCCCCATTTGTACAGCGACTGTTGTCACCTTGAAACCATGTCTGAAAGAACAATGTTATTCTAAATGTACAAATTATCAATTTATTAAAATTTGAACAACTGTTACTGTTGATTTCGTGTTGTACGGTTCGAACACGAAGGATATTACTACTTTTCACCTTAATTATAAAATACAATATACAGTAAAACTTAGTGAAGACGAGCATCGATAAGACGAGCACACGGCCTATGTCGAGCAAAGTTCAAAGTCCCGACAAATTAACTCTATATTGTATATAAATTTATTGCATTATCTCGAGCATCAATGTTACGAGCACCTGGCTTAACTCGAGCACATAATTTATTATCAAAAATTGCTTTGACAGATCTCGTAGTAAACTCTTTCAACGGGGAGTCTTAACATTGAGATTCACGTCTTTGTAACACATCTGTAAATCACGTGGCTGCACTTCGTACATACGCATACAAACTATTGTTAAAATATCACCGTTTCTAGTTAATTAATCGCTGCATACTTTTATCGTGCGCCAAGGATAATGTGATGTTTATACAAATATAAACATTGACCGGTTCAGCCAACTGCAGTAAAATTGGTAAGTTCTGTACTTAAATAACACTTGAGTAATCTACCTCAATGGCTCATTCCACATTTTCTCGCTTTTCACAATATCCTGGGCACACTATAACTTACTTGAACTTCTGAAATCCAAGTGTTTGCATTTCATCGTATGTCATTTCTTCACAGTTCAAAACGACATCTTTGTAAAACGGCTCCTATAAGCAAAGAACACTATATTGCGTGCAGTCTAGATGTATCGAATAACGATAACTCGAAGTAATGCGAAGCTCAAGAAGTTGATCTAATGTTATCTGACGTCAAGAATATCAATTCAAAAGCACTTTTTTTAAGGAGTTGGAAACTCAGAATATTTTATAAAGATATTTAAACTTAGAGTTAAGGACACTTTTATGGAACTACGCGATTCTTCTAGAGCATGCTCATATGTATTGTTTGCAAAGTTCGGTTTCAACTCATATTTTAATATTGTTAATATTAGAAAATATAATACTGCTCTATGTAGACGAAGATTTTCATATTGCCTTATTTTCGAAATAATCTATCATATCATAAGACACTGTCATCTTACATTTTTTAAAGGAACAGCGACTTCGACTTATTCAATTATTCTTACTGGAGAAAAATGCTTGCTCAGAAGGTTTTAAAATACCTTGCATTTAATTCAATTGAACCTCAACCATCGGTGTTTAAAAAAACTCGAGCGTAGCCTTTAATTGCCAGTCAGCTTTCTGCTGAAATATGGTAATAACTATGTATGCTCCACTCCGATTTGAAACCGGGCCACCAGATTAGACGGCAAGGGCACTAACAACTGAACTACGGACGCATTTTTAAAAGTTCTTGCAAAGTTGATTAAATCGGTTTTATCTTGTATACATAATTATTATTTAATAAGAGGAACGTATCCATGTTTTATACCTTCTCTGTTGAGTGTTCATCAATTAGATCATAGCCATTGATGAACATGACACCGGAATCCACAGCTTCTTCACTTCTCGCCAAGTTACAGTAAAACCTCCATGATGCTGTGATCCATTTCCTAGTATTGTATAAAACCATGTTATGTACAACGATAAACTTGATATACGATACTTATCCGAGTTTTATGAATTTCTTATAACCAAATGTTACAATAGATACTGAAAAATCATTAATTTTCGTGGGGATTAGATTTTGTGGTTCATCTTTAACCACGAAATAAAATCCGATCAAACGATAATTTTGTCCCTCGCATTTATTACCTGAAATGCAGAATCCAAGAATTATCGTTCCATCGAAATGGTCTTTTTTATCATCGAAATTAAATCGTTTTACAGTATCACATTACCTTAAATCAAGGGCTCAAATTGCCTACTTTCGGTTCAGAAAAAAATCGTAAAGTTTGAGGGAAGCGAAACAATTAATAGACCATACAAAACCATCAGAAAATACAACAAAACGATTTGCGTAAAATTAATTAGATAATGTTCAGTTATGCAGACTCCTTTCAGGAAAAGGGCTAATGAAATCTAAAATAGAAAAACTTACCTGCGATCGATAACTCTATTTCCCCAAAAAAGTAAATTACCTTAACAAGTGCACATCATTTTTCGCCAACATTTGAGCGAATGAAGGCACAAACAGTCCACCAATACCATAACTGGTTGTAGAATCACATGACTGATCCGTTACTATAGTTACACGTGCATCAGGTACCAACTGCTGTAGATTTACACCTGTTGAGAGTCCAACAACCCCTGCACCTATAATCACTATATCCAACGTCATGTTGACATATTTGTAACTTTTTACATAATTTCACTCGTATCTTGTAATCTGATAACGTATATATAACTATGTACTAACTCCCTCTATAGAGATATCTGTATTCAGTCAACGATGTGAATGATATTTGTCACGCAACCCGAATACCCATTTACAGCAAATATGGTGGTGTGTAACCGCCATCAGTTTTTCAAGTAGAACTACAAAGTACAGACTGTACATCGTACGTGATTTGTTTCAGTACACTCGATATCGATAAGTCGCTGGCTTTGAATGAGAAGACCGTAACTACCACTTACGACCTTATAAGACTGATGATATTTGCAATCTACAACATAAGGTTTCTTATGAGCCTATTTTTATGAAAATCGGAACTTGTCATGCTGATCAAACTGAAATTGAAAAAGTTTGTTTTACCATAAGTAAAGAGTAGCCTTGACTGACATGATTTCTTGTTTTCTCAAAATATTGATTTTGTAGTAACGACCTTCTCATTCTAAGCCAGCGAAGTGTTTGTGCAAGCTACAATATAATTGTAAGAAACATAACGATCACGTTTCCACGTGACTCTTTCAAGTACGCTGTTTTCTTCGACTTATACGTAGCCCCAGTTACACATTTAATTGATGGAAGCACGCCTGAAGTTTGATTCAATTAATAATTATAATCGTAACTCCTCGGCGTTTATCTAAAGTAAGTGCGTTTTTCTCAGTTACGGAAATGCCCGAGTAGATTGTTATAATTAGTGACACAACATGCAACGTTCCGGTGGATTCGAATGTTACTAAGATACCCCGAAACTACAAAACTGTGCAAATTCTCCAAGTAAGATATATAGTATATTTGCCATCGTGTCGAGTGGGTGTTCTTAGTGTCCTTATTTACTGGTGGGATAATTATATGGCAATAATTAGGCACCATACATTAACAGCGCGCGTACCTTTTATGCACTTGGTTAAAAAAAACTCGAAACAAGATATTTTCAAACGATATTATAGCTCAGTTTTTACTATTTGACAAAGAGTGTTTTGATAAATAAATAGTCAATAATGCGTGAATGTAAATTGTTCGAGTAAATGCCTTCGCGTATCGATTATTTGAAATATTGTATGAATATGATTTATTCGAAATTGAGCTCATATATTTGCGTTAAAAAATATGTCACCAATTTTCTTGGGCTCTTTTCACCTGCTAAGCCGCTCCAACACCCATTTGAGATTTTAATTTCCCCTGATCATTGGGCTACCTATAGGGAAACCTACGTTCGTGACTTTTTCTCTCCTGTGGGTGTGCTAGCCAACATAGATCTGCAGCGCCCGGGTTTAGACTTTGACATCACAGGTACCAATTTACACCTTGGTGGAGTGGAGCATGTGGGTTATTCTTGCAGTCAGAGAAATTTACCAGGGACCTCTCGATCCCAAAGCGCGCACCCTACCCCGAAGCCACCGTTCCCTGCATGTAAACATATTTCATCTAGGACATATTGTAACATTATGCACGCCTTTGTTGCCTTGAATTTTTCAAGAACATTTTAAATATCATTAGTGAGCTATCAAACAACTATGTTGTGAATGTACTGATCGACCGTCATACTATAAGGACACAACACAGACGAGGCACTGGGCAAGAGGGCAATATGTAGTGCAGAGATACTTCATATTGAAAGCAGAGGAAGTAACTTTGTTCGACTTATTTTACGTCGGTTAGTGTGCCTCACCCTGAAAAATCAATGGGGGAGAACTCTGTAGTGCAGAGGGATTTCCCTTTGAAAATCAGGAGAAGTAACAGTGTCCGATATGCTGATTTTAAATATCGTAATTAGTCGTTACGACCATTTAATTATTAAATGATATGTACACTCGGAATTGTTGCGCGAAAACATCTGAATGGTATATATGCAGACGCACTATATTGAATGATAATACCAAGGCAGCACAACGTAACAAAGCCAAGAAGAACACAAAAGAGTACGGAACATGGAGCAAAATAATACACCACTACAAATATTAGAAAACACATCAGTAGATAATAATTTGAAGAAAGTATTTTGGCGCTCAGTAAAAGCTATCGAAACAGTCAGACAATCCATGATGGTGCAGTATATAACCGTGCAGAGCATAGTAGATTTTTAATGTGACAGTTGGTAGGCCTAGTACTAAGGCGACCGGGAGCAAACTGCACACGTTAACTCCCTTCCGTTGACTCAAGGTGGACACCTTAACGAACCACATCTCGCTTCAACGAAGTAGAATAACACACCGTTCTTATCTTCATGACCTCCGTCGAGCACTTCCGGGTCTCCGTCCATACATACATACGCCGTGGATGCTGGATGACCGCTATGACCGGACATCAAGTACCCGGTATATTCTAATTTGAAATTCTCGTAACATTCCTTACGTCCCGGTAACATCATTATGTAGGCACGTGGTACCCTACACACCGAGTATGGTACATCTTTGTCATGCAGATGGCTCCATTGATGGTACCCGCCTGTTTGATATTCTCCCCCATATATAACACCTCCAGCAGTGACGTCATCCTTGTATTTACCCCATTGAGGATCACGTGGTAAGCACAGTTGGTTGACTGCCGCGCCTTTCTGATCGTGCTGACCTCCCGCAACATACCCACTGTGTACTGTTAAACGTTACATAAAAACACATGCCTTAGTTCATATTATTATATTTCATGTTTTAAAGTTCTACATTGCATGTTAAATATTTTATACAAGTTGAAACTCAGTTGCACATTTTGTTGTGAACCATGATATAGTTGTCAAGAAAGCACGTATGTAGATACATGAAGAAAGGAAAACCAGTGTTGATATGGCGGCTGATTAGACGGTTTCATACGATCATATCCACTGGTACGGAGCGATGTCAAAGCGTAACGCAAGTCCAGACGACAGCCTGCTATAGACTCCTCGCGAAAATACCATGGAAACTTTGCACATCGGGCAGCACGCTTTTGAGTGTTACACTGATTTACACCTCAAATAACGTTTTACTTGATTCGATCGTTCAACACATCGACATATAAGTATTTGTTCTAAATGATTATGCTAAAACAATAGAATTAAACGCTTGTAGTAAGTTTATATTTATACATGAAGAAGTCAAGTTTTGCGAAAAAAAGAAAGAAAATACTAATTATGTTTAATGTATCGCAATATGAATAGTACAAATGAGTTAATATAACCAGATAATGTTCTATAAGAACTATATTTGCTATACTACTTGTATTGATACACGTACATGTCTCACAGGCCGTATAATGTGAAGCTGCTGATTTTTAGGGAATGTCTTGCACTCTAAACGACTTAAAATAGTGTGTCATGGTCTCTAAACGAATGTGTTGTAGATAATACACTTAGCGGCACTTCTAACGCTACCGTTGATATATTTCTGTTTTCTTTAAAACTCCTTAATGGATTGGTATGAAATTTGGCACACGTATACAGCAATATTTGACACAAATTCAGGCGAATTTTCCGCTTGATCCGACGATAGACTATTGCGTGACCCATCTTCAACTGACTGGGTACTTATATTGAAAGTCGCAATTTATCACGCAATAACGGTCATCTGATTGTTATGTATGCCTGTACATGTCCCTTTTACGTTTAATGGTTGTGCATATCAACTTTATATTCGCTTATGGTTTTTAATATATATTAACAATATTTATCAAAATGTTAGTAAACGAAAAATGTTGGTTTTGCTGCAAAATATAATGTTTTCCGTACCCATAGCATGTCTGTTGAGAAAATACGATTCCTGTGAGTAACGCGGATTGAGCTCAACTTGAAATTTAAATTAAGGGTGATCAATTATTATATCAAACTGAATAAATTTAATTCTACTGCGTACTATTAACATTCATTATTCAGAATTAATGTGAATTTTACAATTCAAGTATCCTTGCTGAATTTTCACTCTCACAGCATACTTCACAAATGCTGCATTTGAACTTGTGTTCCAAAAAAAGTAAAATCATAAATAGTATTGATGATAATAAAAGGTGATGATACAATATTCCACTCGGCTAAACAAAACATTTGTAAGGTATATTTTGTAACATCCATATTGACAGGGATGATGGCCATTCAAACGATATAGCACATAATCAGTCAATGCATGAAACAGGCGCAGTCAAATTGAGCAGGGATACATATCATAATATTAGGTAAAAAGGGGTTTAAAAAGATGCGCACGGCACATGTCATTGAACATTTTATGTATTTCTATGTGTAGTAATCAAATGACCATTAAATTGAGAACGCCAATCTCCATATTAAGGAAATTACAAATGCTAGGACCAGTGGCCGAAAAAAACCCACAAAAAAGGATATGACCCATTGGGTCTTATTAACTAACAGAAGCCACACATTTGTATACAAGTGTGAATGTGATAAAGAGATGCATGTACTATTAATAATATTTTAATAGTCAAATAACGCCAAACCATTATAATTGTTGACAATAAGTAGTTGTTGCAGAGTGGTACTTTTATTTGTGTATGTATGCAACATGTCCGTTAGTACTTTGAAGAAATAGTGCATTCATACTCAAGTTAAAATCACCCGATAACACATACAAGACTTAAAGATTTTCTCATACCATTTTTACTTACCATTTTCTGTTTCTCTCGATCTCTTCATTACAACGTGTATGCCAGAAATAATGCAAACTCTGTACACCGAAAGAAATGTATTTTATATAGGTTTCGTTTAGAGATCACGACACCGTACTTTGACTTCGTATGCAGACCATAACACCGTCTGATCGAAACTATTACATGTATGAATTTTATTTTTTGTAAATAATTGATTATAAGGTAATTATTTTGCATTGTATTACAAGCATATCAGTAATAGGTATTGTATTTACTATTAAAATGGTATATTTCATATAAGATCACCTATAAGCCTTTATTTAAAGATATTATGTTTCCGCTTATTACACCATACTAATAACAAATCAAAATCAAAATGTTAAGCATTTACAATGCTTAATGGATACATTGATACATTGGATAATCATTCACTGTTGAACATTATCTTTGTTTCCATAAAAAACATAAGAAAGAAGTGAAACTACCCTTTAAACCTGTTTTACCCGCCCCAAGGTACTAAGAAGTATTGGCTTATGTCTGAAAGAGTCTATAACAGGCTGTCGTCTGGACTGGTCTTACGCTTTGACATCGCTCCGTACCAGTTATATCATATGCATCAATGTCAAAGCCATCTTACATCACTGTTGCCACTTTTATTACACAATTGGAACAGCGACATCAGATCTTTTTTTAATGCTAGGGTGACTGTATATAAAAACTACAAAGTGTGTATTTCTATTAAAATAACTGTGTATAAAAGCCGACGTCATAATATTTAACGTTACAGCGCGACCCGCCTCAGTGGTTTTATTAAATGTTTAATATAATTTTTATTTGTCCGCCAATTACTTTGATATTATGCATATTATTCAGTGATAGATGAAAATTCTTTATACCAAACTAGTTTTCTAAATTTCTGATAATCCGCACTGCTATGAAAAAGTCTTATTACCGGTAATTGTGAAACACCCCACGTATATCATAGTTCGTGATATTCTGATGATGAAGTGCGACGATGATTTTACGAGGAACAATACACAATACTTAAAACGTGACTAAATATGCGTATAAACAGCAAGATGTGCACCCAAGAGGAGGAGCTCCTACAGCTTCTATGAATGATTAAATATAAAAGGAGTAAATAATATGCTTAATAATAAAGTAAATGAATGAAGGGTGTATACAAAAGAAGGATTTATGAAGGCAGTTTCGTTGCACAATGGTAAATAGTATTGTTTATGACGTTCCTGCACTATAGGTTATATGATATGATAAATGTGGTGTTATGATTACATGAATAATTTACTACGAGTATATCTATAGGTATATATAATGATTATACTATTATATGTACATACATCCACCATTGACATGTTATGTATATATGAATATTTTAAAAGTACATGTACCATAAAAATGTACACATCTATATGTACAACCCTAAATATATATAATAATTAATAGCCAATGTGTTTGTAGTCTGAATCATGGACAAATTAGGCAACAAGTTCAAACAAGAGAAACAAGTTCAAATATAAACAAAACTGTTCTGAAAACAGTCGATACAGTCGCCATGGAATAAACATTTTATATTGTCGTTGATGATATATTGTAGATTTAAAAAAACTAGATTAAGAAATACATGTATACTATATAGTAAGCATGTTTTTGCACTGCAGATTTCCTGGTAAGGACATACAATCGTCAGCTATTTTGCAAGCGGAAGTGCACCTCTCCAACCCGCTCGAAGTTTTGTCATGCACACGCTTTTCAAAGCAGCATACGCAGGGTCGCTCGCCACATTTTTGTTTTCCTGAGGATCGGAATAGTAATCATATAATTCCTCTCCAAAAGACGTGTTCCAGTCGGGTTTGTAGTTCGGTGCGTACTCAAACTTAACCCAGTTTGTATAACGATAGTGCGCTGTACGCATTGTATACCCCATCACCTCGGTATCATTGAAGAAACGCGGGTACTGTGAGAACGCGGCGTCTTTCCATTGTCCCTTTGGATCCCTTATTAACGGTATTAGACTTTCACCCTCCCTACACAAGGCAATATGCGATGCGTTCTCGGGACAAAGTGGCATTGCGTCAAGTCCCGCGGCTTCAACGAGAGTTGGAAACAAATCGACGAACTCAGTCAGTTGTTCTGTGACCACGCCTCCATCGGTCAATCCTGGAACGTGAACCATCATAGGCGCGTGCGTAGCAAGGTCAAAGTTGGTGTGTTTGCACCATTCTCCATGTTCACCCAGCTGCCAGCCATGATCACCCCAGAAAGAAACAATAGTGTTGTTCTCGAAGCCATTGATCTTAAGCTGCTCAAGTACATAACCAACTAATGAGTCTGTCCAACTGACGGCGCTGTAGTAAGCACGACGTAGATCCAGAACATCGCTAGCTGGTAGTGTTGTGTTTATTTTACCTGACGCGTTCAGTTTGCTCTGGTCATGATAAGCTGCTAGTTCAGTGGTTTCATAATTACTCCAAGCAACATCCGGCATGTTCATTGGTGCGTACGGATTGGAAGGCAGACGGACATTTGGGTAATACTTCTGAAACGATTCCGGAAATACAAACGGTAAATGTGGTCGATGGAATCCAACAGCTACGAAGAAAGGTGAGCCCTCGTGTGAACCTCCTTTTGTGAACATGTTCAAGGTCTTGGCTGCTTGTTGCGCAATCTGGTAGTCCACCAGAGGTTTGTTCTTAAGCTTGTCGTCTGGTATTGCCGCCCAACTGTGTTGTCTAGATTCAAAGCCATATTTGGTGGCGTGAAAATATGGCAACGACCATGATACGGGATCATCATACCCGCTAGCCTGTCCAGGATGAAATATCTTCCCCATTCCGGCTGATACGTAGCCGTTCTGTTTGAAGTACTCTGGTATAGTGGTAAAGTTACCACCAACATCCCGGAAGTAATGGACCAGATCGTAGATGTGTGTTGTGTCCGGACGCCGACCAGTCAACAAGGACGTACGACTTGGAGAACAGACGGCTTGTTGTACGTATGCTCGTTTCAGCAGCAGACTTTTAGCAGCGAGTTTGTCGATGTTTGGTGTATGCAGCGGTGGATGAACGTCTGAGGGAAAATCCGGACCTTGGTAACACGTTAACTCCGGTCTCAAATCATCCACAGCAAAAAACAACACATTCTTACGTCCTTGCACGAATACACATAACCAACAAACCACTACAATGTACATGTATATACATGTGTGCCCACAAATTCGTCCCTTGAAAAACATTGTTAATATTCTTGTATCCACTTTAACCACGATATTATACTGGTAGAGAGAACTTTATTAAAATGAATAAACTAATAATGTAACGTTAACATGCCTTGAAAATATCTGTATTGAAAATGGCGATAAAATGGTTTACACAGTTTGTATGTTAATATAATAACTTATACCCGGTCGATAAACCGCACGCAGTCGGGCGTATCAGCATTTTGTATTATGGAAGGTATATTTTACCAAAGACCTTGATTTTACAATACACAGTGTGTAGAATCACGCGATCAAATGAATACGGTTTTACGCTCAAAACAATTGCGATTTCGTCTGCTAGCGGTGAGAATACCCGACAGAAGTAACAAAGTTTATATACATGTCAGGAACAATGTAATTATATATGGATTTAGATAGTTCCTGATACATGTATATTAATCCCGTGGTCACGGTGACAAGGCGATTACCACAACTTTTCCGCTCACCGTCGAAATTTCATACTTCTGACAAATGCACCGCATGCTTATGACGAAATCACAAATGGCGCAGGGACTTAAAGCAAGTAAGCGGGTGACAAAATATTTTATTATAAGACATTGCAAAATGATTGCCACTTATGAAGGACTCCATCGAATTTCTGAGACATTATGCCATCCCTTTGGAAGTTTATCAGTCGTAAAGTATGTAACATGACTTAGAAATAGTGTTTACAAAAAGTAGTGTAGCGCTTGACACAATTCGCACTCGTAAAGAAAATGTAATATTCTGATGATTATCGATGTGTTATACCTGCTGTGGCCGTCTTAAATCATTGTATATATTAGAGTGCGTGTCACATGAACCTGCTTGTTTCTATTTCTCATTGAAAGTCTTGTTTTTTTATGAAAACATACAAGTAAACAAAAATATGGGAGCACCGCACAACACTGATAATAAACACCGCAACTCGATTCCGTTTCACTGAAATCGGTGGCACCGCTTATTTCTGCTTTTTGTTTTAAACGATGTGCTCAACACGCTCTAGATAAGCCACCGATGGCTGCATATACTTACGATAATCCTCCATTTATCTTACTATAGTTACATGTCCAAGATTTTATCTTGAAAATAATGGCATCAAAAGGGTTCCTGGTCACGTAATCGCAATCACAGGTAACTGTATCGTTGAAAACGAAAAAAGAAACGAAAGTTAATTTTAGGCTTACATTCATCCCATAACATTGTTTGTGTAGCCTTATTTAGATAATTGGTATGCATAAAGCAGTTTATTTTATTAAAAACAAAGTGCACCTCACGAATCGGCTCGTGGATTTCTCTACAAATGGACCTTGGATGAAAAATATAATTTTCGTTTTTGTTTTCATTTTCAACGATACTGTACAGTTACCTGTGATCGCAATGGGATACTTTGTCTTGTTTTCCGGTAGGGATACATGGAAGGTATATTAAGTCTCGTGTATTAGTTTATCTATTTTTGTATTATTGAATGAACTAAGCGTGTTGTTGTCAACGCATATCTCTTGTGAAGACTAGTACCTTAAACTAGTCAGATGAAGCTTTTTCTCTGTTTTTGGTGTTTATTTGAGGACCATTCACGTTACAGTGATACGTTTCCATAGTTGCATCCATACCCCCCCCCCCCCCCCCTGAGGATAGGTCGGGATTTTTTCTTTTTGGTTGTCACAACCACCGCATGTGGGGATAGCTAATCGTAAAAGCACAGGTATTTCCCCGGCCCTTGACAACTAAATATTGCCACCGGGGTATTGGTTTGGGGGGGGGGTATCAACATTTCCCCGGGAAGCTGGGATGCAAAACATGACGTTTTCCCCGACTATCCCGAGTGGACCCAGGGGTGGGGGAGTGCATGCTACTGACTGGTGCGTAATAAGAGAAATATTTTTAAAGTCCATGGATAGATCTTTATTGCTTTGAGGTACTGGGCGTTAGGTGTCTCTATTACAGAAGATGAACTGGTCGTCGCTGATTTACGTTGAGTGTACGCACTGAAATAATCGTCAGCACCAGTATGAAAAAGTCGCATTTTCTTGCCTTTTGTCCTTTTCAAAGGTTTAAACTTCTCTTTTTTCTGAAAGACAAATGATCAAAATTACACGGTGCCAAAATTCATAAAGATGCGGTGCTTTTACGGACATTGTTGAGCGGTGCTTATATTTCTACAATGTCAGTGTTGAGCGGTGCATAACTGCGAACACATTTTCATGTAAAAATAGCAGTTATATACAATAAAGCATGTTTAAATGTGTTGTAATTTGTTTATTCTACCATAACATACTATTTCGCAAACGGAATATTTCGTTGAAAGGGTTTAAACTCTGCAAAAATGCGATTTTTCGCGTCATGAAAGTCACTTCTTTTACGACTTGCTCAAACTGTTTTCACTATTTTGAAGTTAATAGCTACTCAATTTCGATGCGGTAAACGGCAAATAGATCTTAAATATATACTTCATTCGATGGAATATCATTATATTACCAACATACCTGCTTTTCTCGTTTTTTGGGGGTGATTTTGTTACTTGCCAAAAATGTGCATCCATTATTTTGGCAGAAGGATGCGGTGCATTTGTCAGAAGTATGAAAATTCGACGGTGAACGGAAAAGTTGTGGTAATCGCCTTGTCACCGTGGTGGTGGCAATGAATAAACGGCCAATTGATCCGCAATAAATGTATATCTTCTACTGTAAGTTACAAATATCTAGAGCGTTTACATCTACATGAAATATTCATGAATAGCACGTTGGGAGAACGTAGAAAATGATTCATAACATATTTTCCACCATATCTCTTCCTAATGATCGATTGAACGAGTAATCAATCAGTAAATTTCACACAATGCGCAATAGGCGGTATATATGCTATAAATAAACACCTGGAAATACCCAGTTTTCTACTTTCGTTTTCTAATTACAATGCCTTCGTAACTTCCTGTTTATACTCCTTCTTGTTGTGACATAACCTAACAAACAGACCCGTGCAAATTTTAATTCAAATGCATTTCGTAGGCTCCGTTTCGGATTCGGACAGTTCAAGTTCGGATGATGAATATACCGTTGTGACGATAGACGGCAAGACTCGGGTTTTGACTGGTAAGTGACAATACAAAAAGTGTACATTTATCATGTGCACTGATTGTTTGCTTCTTTCTGTTTTAGATATTTTACATTTTGATATAGTGATATATATGGCATATTTTGCATGACATTGATTTAAGTGTTTTGATATTTGCAATTTTCAATGTCCGAGTAGAATAACACACGAACAGGCTTCATTTGTGAAATCATAATTAACAATGTAGAATAACTAATGTCTAACCGAAAGTTATTCAGGAAAGAGGTTCGTGTCTGCTCAATTTTTCCTTATTTACTCTTCCTTAATATTTCATATCATACAAAACCATAACCATCATGAACCATTAGAGGTGAGATAAATGTGGCCAAGTTTGAATTATCACGTGGTCTGTTGAGTTTGGTGCCAACTTCTATTTTATAACGTTATTCAATAGTCTCTGTGAAATACATGTACATTGAGTTCTGGGAATTGTTTATTTTAAATTTGTTTATCAATATCAAAATTACCATAAAGTTTGCCAGATATGTATATTAACATAATGCACTTATACACATCATGTATTGCAAATAGCTGGCGAGTCTCTACACATCCCTGGTTTAAGTGGTCTACAGATTGGCAGTGGGAAGACCCGTATTGTAAGACATCATGGACGTACTCACCACTCACACCATATACCGTCCTCGTCGTCGGGTCATTGTCACCATGTCGGCGAGTCTTCAAAATTAAACCGAGAAAATCAGACAAGAATGAACAAACCGATACTGTCAGGTAAATAAACCAGGCTTTGGAGTTGATACTAGCAGAATGAAAATGGAAGGCAGCACTCGACTTAACCAGTGAAAGCCAAAGTTTAAGCTGTAAAAAAGTAAAATGCCCTAGTCCCAGCATGAAAAAACATGTAACATTTGGAGGAATTACTGACATTTGTCCGGGTGTCGTTGCAATCGGAACTCGTCGGCGTTTATCTAACTAAAGCGCATTTCTCAGTTACGGAAATGCCCGATTAATATCGTTGGAGTCCTATCACATGCATGTCAAAAGAGCATTGTCAAAAGTTCAGTGCTGCCACAACTGTATATGATTGAACTTCTTTGAAGCACTCGGTGCCATTTTAGGTTCCGGCAAACAAATATACCTTAGTCAATTACAGTATAAATCGCTGTCGGACCATAAAAACGCCACTAGAGTACATATGCACTCTGAAACAAATTGTATGTATTCTACTTTGTCTTCGCCGCAACTACATTTGTATTTCTAAGATCAAATTATGGTAATATATGTACGATTTAAGTTTCATATCCATTTCAGATTCGGACGAAGCACCAACTAGATCAGACTACAATCATGTCAGTAAACAAATTGGTAAACATTGGAGAAACCTTGCATCATGTCTTGGACTAAGTCGTGGTCAGATAGAGGCTATAGAAAGCGACTATCGTGTCGAAGGACAATATGAAATGGCTTATCAGACTTTGATAAAATGGAAAAGACAAAATGGTGGTTTCGTTACGGTGCGGGATCTGGTAATAGCGCTGGATCAAATCGGTATGTCAGATCTTGCGTCTGAGCTTCCAGTTGGCTAACCAATTCTTGTTCGTGCTATATAGGGAAACAATGGTGAAAATACTGGAAACAATAGTGTGGGGGGGGGGAAATCGTCTTGCTTATAATGTGTATGTTGAGATTGATAGCCAAAAGAAATCGTACAATATGTTTGTTTATTGTGATTCATTCTTACACGATTAACGCCGCAGACATACCAAAAGGAATCTTACAATTTGCTTGTTTATTGTGATTCATGTTAAAACGATTTATAAATACATGTATAATTCGATAAATAAAATGCAAAGAAACATGAAAATGTGCACACGTGCATGTGCGCTCGTACGAGTGGTGTTTAACTTATAAATGAATAAAAGATGAACGCCGATTTTGCCATGCTGGAATAAAACAATCGATATATTTTTTTCAACCACCCGTGAAAATGGGTTGGGTACAATATACGATCATTATATGTATAATGTATATTCATTTTGGTTAGGGCTAAAAACAACTCTTTAGAAGATGATGTTGTTTTTGGTCTTTTTAAAACTAAATGCCCCTTTTATCAGCATAAAAAAGGTGTTGGTTAATTATAAACTGGCATTTTTCAGGAGAAAATTGGTAATATTTGTCGTAAGAACGGTTATAAAAGTTCTGTTTGAAGTAATGGTGAAATGTCTCCCAAGATTGAAAATTGCCCAAACAATGACGAAACCCACAATATTCAGTCCCCTAAGTTTCCTCGTCTATGGAGAACCCAGCAAAACGTTGAATTGAAACAAAGATGGGAGTGTCCATGAAAGAACTATCAGTCAAGTTATTTCGAAAACCATGCATGCACAATTCCGGGAAAATTTGATGTTCCTACGCTGGAAACCAAGAAAATCATGCATCGCAGCCAAAGGTCTGTGTGCGACATAGGGAACATTAAGTGGTTAAATTGTTTCGCTTCCGATTAGACAATGTTGTAAAAGTTTGGATAAGTTGGGGTTTACTATTTTAGAATATGTCGTACTGATAGGAAAAAGTAAGTGTTTGTTCAGATTGGTGTGTTTGCAGTCGTTTTCATGGCAAGGCAATTATGTTTGTTATTGTGGAAATGCACATGTCAAAATCAATGTCAATTTGACGAAATTGAAGGCTGTGATTTATGTACATACGGTTTCGAATATGTTTTTTCAACAAGCAAATGTTACGTGTCGTTACCGGTGACTCTTTGGAACTTCAAAGAAAATAGCGTTTCATCCAGACTCAGCTTTGAGCCACCATACATAACGCCAAAAATATACGTTAAGGGCACGACATTGATCAATATATTAAAACCAACATTGGATGCCGAAGTCTCCTGATGCTGAAAAAATCAAACTTACATGCCTGATAATATTAAAACGTCCATTAATGAAGGGAAATGAAAACTTCGTCAGTTCAAGTATTGACGCAAATTACAACGCGCTTTATGATTTAACCATACAATGGTGTATTCATGCAATTTACAATGATTGTAATTATACTTCTTGAAATAATACTTTACACACTATCATAGTAGTTTTTATTCGGTTTCATAGTGAAAATCATAAACATGGTGCTTAGCAACTCTGTTCAGAGCAGGCGTAATAATTTCTTCGTCAAGACTGCGATACTTAAAATAGTTTCAAGTGGTTATTCCCTGTGATGACTTCGGACTTTATCGCTTTGCAGTAGAAGAAGCGCATTTACCAAAGGAAGCAGAAGTGTATCCAATACTCTCAGAACAGCTTGATAAATACTTTTGACAGCGATTTGTATTATGTTACGTAAGCAATGTTACCGTCCGGTCAGTAATGAAGATTAAATAAATCACGTAAACGGTCAGCTTATAAATACCACGAGTAGTATGACCACTTGTGTCTGTTTAAATTGCCTGAAAATTTGGGGTTTTATCTTGAAAATCTAGAAAAATGACAGAATTGTTTTCTTCTAAAATTGACATTTTTATGCCAATATTCACTTTATTTTAGTGTCAGACAAGGGTTCTTGTGATTCAATATGATGAATAGACACATTGTTAGGCATCTAAAACAAAATTAGTGTTCATTGTAACAGTTTTGCACATTTTATGCCAATATTCACCTTATTTTAGTGTCAGACTACAAGGGTTATTGTGATTAAATATGACGAATAGACACATTATTAGGCATCTAAAACAAAATTAGTGTTCATTGTAACAGTTTTGCACATTTTATGCCATTATTCACCTTATTTTAGTATCAGGCTACAAGGGTTATTGTGATTAAATATGACGAATAGACAAATTATTAGGTGTCTAAAACAAAATTATTGTTCAGTGTAACATATTTTCTCACATTTTTATGTCAATATTCACCTTATTTTAGTGTCAGACAAGGGTTATTGTGATTAAATATGACGAATAGACACATTATTAGGCATCTAAAACTAAATTATTGTTCAGTGTCACATATTTTCTCACATTTTTATGTCAATATTCACCTTATTTTAGTGTCAGACAAGGGTTATTGTGATTAAATATGACGAATAGACACATTATTAGGCATCTAAAGCAAAATTAGTGTTCATTGTAACAGTTTTGCACATTTTATGCCAACATTCACCTAATTTTAGTGTCTGACTACAAGGGTACAACATGTAATTGTGATTAAATATGACTAATGACATATCATTAGGCATCTAACGCAAAATTAGTGTTCAGTGTAACATTTTTTACTCCAATTTTATGCCAATATTCACCTAATTTTAGTGTCAGACAAGGATAATTGTGATTAAATATGAAGAGTAGACACATTTATCAATTAGGCATCTAAAGCCAAATAAGTGTTCAGTGTAACAGTTATTCACAAATACATATACAACCCATTCAATATCACTATTCATAATAATATATTTTGCAGGTACTTGTCAAATCTATCCTTATCGGGGCGTATGCATGTTTGTGATTTTTTTGTAGATTTCTTCCACAATTTCTCTAGAATTGATTGTTGTGTGCTGCATATACATAGTAGTATTGAAAAAGGTGCAAAAAACACTTCAAAAAGTAAAACTAGGCTGTCTTAAAGTAAGCAACCACTTAATACACTAAATATTTGATTGGCTGGAAATGGTGGTATGCATTGACATGTCTGCTTTGAAATAATGAAATGGGGTTTAAAGTCGTTGTGAACATTGATGTGACGAAGAGAAAGTATTTACATTTGAATGTGTTGAGATTTTGACGTGAAAATGAAGGTAGAGTGGGGGTTAACCGATCTGGGATCAATCCGCGCGATAGCAAAATTATGTTCTCCATCTTTGATGAGCAAAATTTTGACCCCCCCCCATTTTATTGTATTATTTTATAGCTAAAACATCATTATTTAAGATTATTTGTGTTTGCCAGTTGGTCATAGACTAAACTTGTTAAAACTTGTTGAAATTTGTGGTCGGCCATTGTCACTTTACATTGAACTAAAGAACAAATCTTTTTGGTGGTTTCTAACCAGTTCTAAGACCTTAATCATAGTAAGAACTGTATACTTTCGATATGTGATTTTTTGCCGACATATTATATCTATCTTCAGGTTCGGTCAAACCCCGGAAGGGGACATATTACGTAGTTTTCAAGTCGCTATTGTTAGTTTTCAAAAATTTTCAATGTGTAGCGCCATGTACGGTTAATTTGTCATACCATACGTTCTGATGTGCGGCGACATGACTCGACTCCTTATATTTGAGGTTGTGGTGTGCGGCGACATGACTCGACTCCTTATATTTGAGGTTGTGGTATGCGGCGACATGACTCGACTCCTTATATTTGAGGTTGTGGTGTGCGGCGACATGACTCGACTCCTTATATTTGAGGTTGTGGTGTGCGGCGACATGACTCGACTCCTTATATTTGAGGTTGTGGTATGCGGCGACATGACTCGACTCCTTATATTTGAGGTTTTGGTGTGCGGCGACATGACTCGACTCCTTATATTTGAGGTTGGGGTGTGCGGTAACATGACTCGACTCCTTATATTTGAGGTTGTGGTGTGCGGCGACATGACTCGACTCCTCATATTTGAGGTTGTGGTGTGCGGCGACATGACTCGACTCCTTATATTTGAGGTTGTGGTGTGCGGCGACATGACTCGACTCCTTATATTTGAGGTTGTGGTGTGCGGCGACATGACTCGACTCCTTATATTTGAGGTTGTGGTGTGCGGCGACATGACTCGACTCCTCATATTTGAGGTTGTGGTGTGCGGCGACATGACTCGACTCCTAGGATTTGAGGTTGTGGTGTGCGGCGACATGACTCGACTCCTTATATCTTAGGTTGCATTAAAAAAGAACTACCTATTGTAAAACATTGTATTTTATACGTAAACATCGGCAACAATTAGTATGATGCTTGCATGATTCAGGCACGTAAACTTTACGAATAAGAGCATTTGTCTCATTACATTTTGATCATCCACGTATAAGTTTGGTCTTTGCAAACAGCGAATGCTTAACATTTGGTCTTAGTCAATTTATGACGTTGGGAAATATTTTCGTTTCCAGGATTAGTTCTTCGATTTTCAGGGTCTGTTCTGGGATTTTCAGGATTGATATAAGGTGATAAAGTTGGTACTATAGTATGTATTTCTTGGGGGAAGTGTCTGAATGTTTTTTTTTAATTTACACCATCATTCAAGTCACATACGCGTTCATACTAACCTCCTCTGGTATACCCCTAAACTATTCCTAACTGTTTTAATGTTGTCAATGTATGGGTATCAGGTTTAATAGGTGATAATTTCCCAATCGCATACAGGCTATACATATTGTATTGTATAATCCATGGTATGCATTGGGCTATTTTTGTGCCTCAGTAGCTCAGTGGTTAGTGTGCTTGCCGTCTAATCTGGCGACCTGGGTTCAGGTGGAGGTACATATATATGCCTGCCATGTTTCAGTAGAAATAAAGCAAATAAAGGCTATGCTCGGCAATGTATGGGTATCAGGTTTTATAGGTGATAATTTTCCAATCTCATACAGGCTATACCTATTGTATTGTATAATCCCTGGTATGCACAATTGGGCTATTTTTGCCAGAGGCAAACACACATTTATTATTTTTTGGGTAAATATTGTACAAAATTGTAAACTATTTACACAAAACTCAAAATTTCACAAAATCTTCAAACAATTACAACTCAAAAATTACACATATACAAAAATAATACATGTACTTCCAAAAACATTCACAGCAAAATCCATATCGATCACTGCAGTATTTCTTTTGATTTTAATCCAAAATGAGAGAATACAAAATGTTGTAGCCTACACTTGGCGCATTCACACATATTATTGTACTTGTATACAATTCTGCACATGAGAGTCAATGTTACGGAGAAATTTTACACATGTGTATGCCTCCAGCACGCTTGTCGCCTTAGTGGACGACCAGGTTTCAAATCCGAGTGGAAGCACTGACATGCCTGCCATATTTCAGCAGAATACAGCTGACTGGCAAATAAAGACTATGCTCGGCATGTTAACACATCCCATGTACACGATCTTAATTTGCCGAGAGTGGACAAGGAGACTGGGCCTGAGACTTACTGAGATATCTGAGCGTTTTTTCTTTCAAAACAGAATCGGTAGCACAACTTTTTACTATCATGGTTTCAGGTGGTCACTAATACATTATTTTGTATGGTCATGATTGTGTTCAAACCGGACTTAGGCGTAAAAATTTATAATGTGTTGGTTTCCGATGAACCGACCTACCCTATTTTGTGCGCTCCGATCCTAAACTTTTTTTATTAAAGGTAACTTGGTAAGCTAAGATTGAAGTCACCAGTGTGTTACCATTTCATAAAATAATATGATTAGTTAATTCTTCAACCACAGGTAATAAAACAAATTCTTATTTTTTTATGAATAATGATTAGCTCGGGGAAATGTTCCATGAATACGATGATTATTTGTCGACGCACGAATTTCGTGATGATGAATAAACTGAGTTAAGATTTTCATAATGTATGGTACGTTTGATCTGTCACGTGACTATACCTACACATGACCACGCAATTGACAAATGATGTATCTGTTTGGATAAACATATCTCTCAAACTTGGACTCTAAGCTAAACTTAGTTTTAACATACACACAACCGCCTGATAAATTTATCTTACTTTGAAAGTTTTAAGGCTTGGATAGGACTACTAAGTGGAAACATCGTAAAAAGGCATAATCCTCAGTGACATTGAAATGTTGCTCAGTACGTACTTGTGTCTTATGGTTTTGGTAGGTTGGGTGGACGTGTCTCAGGCGAGGGAACCTTCTGGTTCGTGTATTAAACAGTTCGAGTATGAGTATGATGTCCTTCAGAAGATGGTACATCTAGAAGACAAACTTAGTCAACAGGAGGATAAAATGGCTGCAATAAAACAGGAGCTCAAAGGTATTGTTGGTGTATTGACATAAATCGGACTGATTATAGTGTTGTAGTATTGGTTTCCGTGATCATAGTTTTCCGTGAAAGTTCCGTGATTTTGTATTATTGATTTCCGTGAAGTCTCCGTGTTTTGTATATTTATTACGGACTTGCGGTGTTTTGTATGATATTTCCGTGAATTTTCCGTGTTTTGTATGATATTTATTACGGAGTTCCGTGTTTTGTATGATATTTCCTTGAATTTTCCGTGTTTTGTATGATATTTATTACGGAGTTCCGTGTTTTGTATGATATTTCCTTGAATTTTCCGTGTTTTGTATGATATTTATTACGGAGTTCCGCGTTTTGTATGATATTTCCTTGAATTTTCCGTGTTGTGTATGATATTTATTACGGAGTTCCGTGTCTTGTATGATATTTCCGTGAATTTTCCGTGTTTTGTAAGCAATATTTATAGAGTTCCGTAACCCGTGAGTTCCGTGAAAATCCTTGTTCTCTCAACCTCCTATTTATTTAACATGTATAGATAACCCTGATGATTTACATCTTAGGTGATATGTTCCTTTTTTGAAGTCCGCAATGATTTCAATTAATTAATTTATTTATTTAGATTCTGACGATGCTCTTAAAAGACTACAGAATACGTTACCGATGGAGACTAAAGCAATCACTACAACGTATATCCGCTGGGGCCGTACGGTGTGTCCACATGGTGCACAAATAGTATACCATGGGTATGTTGCGGGCGGTCAGCACGATCAGAAAGGCGCGGCAGTCAACCAACTGTGCTTACCACGTGATCCTCAATGGGGTAAATACAAGGATGACGTCACTGCTGGAGGTGTTATATATGGGGGAGAATATCAAACAGGCGGGTACCATCAATGGAGCCATCTGCATAACAAAGATGTACCATGCTCGGTGTGTAGGGTACCACGTGCTCACGTAATGATGTTACCGGGACGTAAGGAATGTTACGAGAATTTCAAATTAGAATATACCGGGTACTTGATGTCCGGTCATAGCGGTCATCCAGCATCCACGGAGTATGTATGTATGGACGGAGACCCGGAAGTGCTCGACGGAGGTCATGAAGATAAGAACGGTGTGTTATTCTACTTCGTTGAAGCGAGATGTGGTTCGTTAAGGTGTCCACCTTATGTCAACGGAAGGGAGTTAACGTGTGTAGTTTGCTCCTGGTCGCCTTAGTACTAGGCCTACCAACTATCACATCAAAAATCTACCATGCTCTGCACGGTTATATACTGTACCATCATGGATCGTCTGACTGTTTCGATAGCTTTTACTGAGCGCCAAAATACTTTCTTCAAATTATTATCTACTGATGTGTTTTTTAATATTTGTAGTGGTGTATTATTTTGCTCCATGTTCCGTACTCTTTTGTGTTCTTCTTGGTTTTGTTACGTTGCACTGCCTTGATAATTTCATTCAATATAGTGCGTCTGCATATATACCATTCAGATGTTTTCGCGCAACAATTCCGTGTGTACATATCATTTAATAATTAAATGGTCGTAAATACTAATAACGATCTCAAAAGACTGACATATCGGACACTGTTACTTCCCTTGATTTTCAAAGGGAAATCCCTCTGCACTACAGAGTTCTCCCCCATTGATTTTTCAGGGTGAGGCACACTAACCGACGTAAAATAAGTCGAACAAAGTTACTTCCTCTGCTTTCAATATGAAGTATCTCTGCACTACATATTGCCCTCTTGCCCAGTGCCTCGTCTGTGTTGTGTCCTTATAGTATGACGGTCGATCAGTACATTCACAACATAGTTGTTTGATAGCTCACTAATGATATTTAAAATGTTCTTGAAAAATTCAAGGCAACGAAAGACGTGCAAAATGTTACAATATGTCCTGGATGCAATATGTTTACATGCAGGGAGCGGTGGCTTCGGGGTAGGGTGCGCGCTTTTGGATCGAGGGGTCCCTGGTAAATTTCTTTGACTGCAAGAATAACCCACATGCTCCACTCCACCAAGGTGTAAATTGGTACCTGTGATGGCAAAGTCTAAACCCGGGCGCCGCAGATCTATGTTGGCTAGCACACCCACAGGTAAGGAGAGAAATAGTCACGAACGTAGGTTTCCCTATAGGTCGCCCAATGATCAGGGGAAGTTAAAAGCTCAAATGGGTGTTGGAGCGGCTTAGCAGGTGAAAAGAGCCCAAGAAAATTGGTGCCATATTTTTTTAATGCAAATATATGAGTTCAATTTCGAATAAATCATATTCATACAATATTTCAAATAATCGATACACGAAGGCATTTACGCGAACAATTTACATTCACGCACTATTGACTATTTATTTATTAAAACACTCTTTGTCAAATAGTAAAAGCTGAGCCATAATATCGTTTGAAAATATCTTGTATCGAGGTTTTTTAACCAAGTGCATAAAAGGTACGCGCGCTGTTAATGTATGGTGCCTAATTATTGCCATATAATTATCCCACCAGTAAATAAGGGAACTAAGAACACCCACTCGACACGATGGCAAATATACTATGTATCTTACTTGGAGAATTTGAACAGTTTTGTAGTTTCGGGGTATCTTAGTAACATTCGAACACACCGGAACGTTGCATGTTGTGTCACTAATTATAACAATCTACTCGGGCATTTCCGTAACTGAGAAATACGCACTTACTTTAGATAAACGCCGAGGAGTTACGATTGTAATTATTAATTGAATCAAACTTCAGGCGTGCTTCCATCAATTAAATGTGTAACTGGGGCTACGTATAAGTCGAAGAAAACAGCGTACTTGAAAGAGTCACATGGAAACGTGATCGTTATGTTTCTTACAATTATATTGTAGCTTGCACAAACACTTCGCTGGCTTAGAATGAGAAGGTCGTTACTACAAAATCAATATTTTTAGAAAACAAGAAATCATGTCTGTCAAGGCTACTCTTTACTTATGGTAAAACAAACTTTTTCAATTTCAGTTTGATCAGCATGACAAGTTCCGATTTTCATAAAACTAGGCTCATAAGAAACCTTATGTTGTAGATTGCAAATATCATCAGTCTTATAAGGTCGTAAGTGGCAGTTACCACGTTCTCATTCAAAGCCAGCGACTTATCGATATCGAGTGTACTGAAACAAATCACGTACGGTGTACAGTCTGTACTTTGTAGCTCTACTTGAAAAACTGATGGCGGTTACACACCACCATATTTGCTGTAAATGGGTATTCGGGTTGCGTGACAAATATAATTCACATCGCTGACTGAATACAGATATCTCTATAGAGGGAGATATAGTACATAGTTATATATACGTTATCAGATAACAAGATACGAGTGAAATTATGTAATAAACTTGTACAAATATGTCAACATGACGTTGGATATAGTGGTTATAGGTGCAGGAGTTGTTGGACTCTCAACAGGTGTAAATCTACAGCAGTTGGTACCCGGTGCACGTGTAACTATAGCAACGGATCAGTCATGTGATTCTACAACCAGTTATGGTATTGGTGGACTGTTTGTGCCTTCATTCGCTCAAATGTTGGCGAAAAATGATGTGCACTTGTTAAGGTAATTTACTTTTTTGGGGAAAATAGGATAATCAAAAGCACGCAAACCATCCCAGGTATGTTTTTCTATTTTAGACTTCATTAGCCCCTTTCCTGAAAGGAGCCTGAATAACTGAACATTATCTAATTAATTTTACGCAAATTGTTTTGTTGTTTTTTCTGATGCTTTGTATGGTCTATGAATTGTTTCGCTTCCCCCAAAATTTACGATTTTTTTCTGAACCGAAAGTAGCAATGGAGACCTTGGTTAAAGGTAATATGATATTCATCGCTATATTTAGTTATAAGAAATTTATAAAAATTGGATAAGTACCGTATATCAAGTTTATCGTTGTACATAACATGGTTTTATACGATACTAGGAAATGGATCACAGCATCATGGCGGTTTTACTGTAGCCTGGCGAGAAGTGAAGAAGCTGTGGATTCCGGTGTCATGTTCATCAGTGGCTATGATCTAATTGATGAACACTCAACAGAGAAGGTATAAAACATGGATACGTTCCTCTTATTAAATAATAATTATGTATACAAGATAAAACCGATTTAATCAACTTTGCAAGAACTTTTAAAAATGCGTCCGTAGTTCAGTTGTTAGTGCCCTTGCCGTCTAATCTGGTGGCCCGGTTTCAAATCGGAGTGGGGCATACATAATTATTACCATTTTTCAGCAGAAAGCTGACTGGCTACGCTCGAGTTTTTTTTAAAACACCGCGATGGTTGAGGTTCAATTGAATTAAATGCAAGGTATTTTAAAACCTTCTGAGCAAGCATTTTTCTCCAGTAAGAATAATTGAATAAGTCGAAGTCGCTGTTCCTTTAAAAAATGTACTGTCTTATGATATGATAGATTATTTCGAAAATAAGGCAATATGAAAATCTTCGTCTACATAGGGCAGTATTATATTTTCTAATATTAACAATATTAAAATATGAGTTGAAATCGAACTTTGCAAACAATACATATGAGCATGCTCTAGAAGAATCCATAAAAGTGTCCTTAACTCTAAGTTTAAATATCTTTATAAAATATTTTGAGTTTCCACCTCCTTAAAAAAAGTGCTTTTGAATTGATATTCTTGACGTCAGATAACATTAGATCAACTTTTTGAGCTTCGCATTACTTCTAGTTATCGTTATTCGATACATCTAGACTGCACGCAATATAGTGTTGTTTGCTTATAGGAGCCGTTTTACAAAGATGTCGTTTTGAACTGTGAAGAAATGACATACGATGAAATGCAAACACTTGGATTTCAGAAGTTCAAGTAAGTTAAAGTGCGCCCAGGATATTGTGAAAAGCGGGAAAATGTGGAATGAGCCATTGAGGTAGATTACTCAAGTGTTATTTATGTACAGAACTTACCAATTTTACTACAGTAGGTTGGAACGGGTCAATGTTTATATTTAAATTAACATCACATTATCATGGGCGCACCATAAAAGAATGCAGCGAACAATTAACTAGAAACGGTGATATTTTAACAATATTTTGTATGCGTATGTACGAAGTGCAGCCAAGTCATTTACAGACGTGTTACAAAGACGTGAATCTCAATGTTAAGACTCTCCGTTGAAAGAGTTTACTACGAGATCTGTCAAAGCAATTTTTGATAATACATTCTGTGCTCGAGTTAAGCCAGGTGCTCGTAACATTGATGCTCGAAATATTGCAATAAATTCATATACAATATAGAGTAAATTCGACCGTACTTTGAACTTTGCTCGACATAGGCCGTGTGCTCGTCTTATCGGTGCTCGTCTTAGCTAAGTTTTACTGTATATTGTATTTTATAATTAAGGTGAAAAGTAGTAATATCCTTCGAGTTCGAACCGTACAACACGAAATCAACAGTAACTGTTGTTCAAATTTTAATAAATTGATAATTTGTACATTTAGAATAACATTGTTTTTTCAGACATGGCTTCAAGGTGACAACAGTCGCTGTACAAATGGGGAAATATTTAGAATGGCTGAGAAAAAGGTATCATATAATGTCGTAAAACTGCTATTTAAGTTTTTTCACGGTAGATCCGTTGGTTTTTTATTATACAATGTACATTCCCGCTTCTCGTATTACAACAAAATACAACACAATAATGTATTTAGTAAATTCAGACAACTGGACTGTCTTTAATATTCACGTTATTATGACTATTTTTGATACAATTACAGATTTATAGAAAGTGGCGGGAAAATTGTACGCAGACACGTGAGCAGTTTTCATGAGGTTAGCTTTTATGATTTCAACTTCGTATGGTAAAGATTTTATTTCTCATAAAGATCTGAAATCGACGCATAGTCTAGCATGCCTTAAGACAAATCTTATTGATGTGTTTTAACAGTTTATTATTTTTTTGTTAACAAAGCGATACAAACATCGTCCTCGTGACGTCACTGATTAATGATGTCATTAGTTTTTCTGGTACCATGGTAGCTGACTTATTATATATTAAATTCAGCTGATAGATCAGTACGATATGGTAGTTAACTGTAGTGGACACGGAAGTCAATTACTAGCAGACGACACAGAGCTGGTTCCTGTCAGTGGACATCTTGTGCGGGTTGAGTATTAATTGTTTCTTGGTAAAGTTTGTTTAATATAGTGTCACCCCTAGTGAAAGGGCTAGTCAATTCTGACTTATGAGACACTTATCTTTCATGCGTACAATACCTTCCCGAATCCCTTCTGGTAACACCGGGCGCCTGGCAGAGATGGGCATGCGGTAACCATTAATTTAACTGGCAGATGGCAGCTGACCAACCGGTTCCACGGTCACAGTCTTGTGATTTTCAATCGTTGCTGTCTGTAACATTCACTTTAAGGATCCACCATGAGCTTCTATGTAGGATAAGGATATCTCACCCGAGGGGTCGGATTTTAACCAGGGACGAGGCTTGCCGAGTTCCCTGGTTAAAATTCCGACCTCGAGGGTGAGATTTCCTTATCCCACATAGACTGTCTCATGGTGGATCATTTTTCTTCGACGCAATTCGTGAAAATATGAGTTTTTAGCATTATTTAGCGTTCGTGGCGTCAACGTGACGTCATCATAACGTGGCATTTGCCGTACGTTCGCATTCAAAACAATCGATAACATAGCGTCGTACAATCGTAAAAGCTCGGCCATTTCCGTTTGTCTCCGGTAAATACACCTCGTAAATAAGTGTAGAAATACACCAATAGCGTTCGCCGGAACTTCGCCCTCACTACTAAAGTCAGCTACATCCGCGTGAAAATAACACGTTATGTATCCATCAATACGATGGTTATTTTATATGTTCTAATCAATTTTCTTATTCCTACGGCGAAGCAGAGCGTATCGCGAAAAAAATGTCAAATATCTTTGTAGAAAACTAATATCTAGCACGGATTATGAATGAAATTTACGTCTTGTTTATCACATGACGTCATGAATGATATGACGTTTATTTGGCGTCAACGTAAACGTGACGATGTGTGAACTTTTATTTCGTAGCGTTCTTTCCTAGTTTATACAACTATAATTGTATTCTTGTTTTCAAATCTAGTATTTAGCAGCTGTCGTCCTCTTTTTCAAGTTTAAACTTTAACATATTTGTTGCCGTATGTACGTGTACATGTTGTATAAACGTAACTGGGGGAGCTGTCATTTTCGAATCATGTGACTGAAAGTAGTTCAAAATGTCGCCTTGTTATGTCAGAGGTATTTTCCATTGGATAAAAACCGAGGTGATCAGAATGAGCGTCGTAATGTGCCTACACAGTTATGCTCTGCCTAAGAAAATGCCCCTTAAATAGTATAGAACCTATTTTTTGTTCTTCTTGTTAGCTAAATACCAAGTTTATTTACTATGCAGACGTAGTAGAAGTAAAAGTAGACCCACTTAAAGGTCGGAATAAATTCACGTGCGGTTGCTCATGTGAGAAAGATGTTGCTAATGTGAGATAAGATTTTCTTCCATTATCAACGCGCTTATCTTACATTAGCAACGCCCAAGAATATAAGGATCCGCCATGAGCTTCTATGTAGGATAAAGATATCTCACCCGAGGGGTCGGATTTTAACCAGGGACGAGGCTTGCCGAGTCTCCTGGTTAAAGTTCCGACCCCGAGGGTGATATTTTCTTATCTTACATAGACTGTCCCATGGTCATTTTTCTTCGACGTAATTCGTGAAAATATGAGTGTTTATCATTATTTAGCGTTCGTGGCGTCAACGTGACGTCATCATAACGTGGCATTTGCCGTACGTTCGCATTCAAAACAATCGATAACATAGCGTCGTAACGTGCCTACACAGTTATGCTCTGCCTAAGAAAATGCCCCTTAAATAGTATAGAACCTATTTGTGTTCTTCTTATGAGCTAAATACCAAGTTTATTAAATATGCAGACATAGAAGAGTAAAAGTAGACACATAAAGGTCGGAATACATTCACGTGCGGTTGCTCATGTGAGAAAGATGTTGCTAATGTGAGATAAGATTTTCTTCCATTAGCAACGCGCTTATCTTACATTAGCAACGCCCAAGAATATAAGGATCCATCACGAGCTTCTATGTAGAATAAGGATACCTCACCCGAGGGGTCGGATTTTAACCAGGGACGAGGCTTGTCGAGTCTCCTGGTTAAAATTCCGACCCCGAGGGTGATATTTTCTTATCTTACATAGACTGTCCCATGGTGGATCATTTTTCTTCGACGTAATTCGTGAAAATTTGAGTTTTTATCATTTTCTAGCATTCGTGGCGTCAACGTGACGTCATCATAACGTGGCATTTGCTGTACGTTCGCATTCAAACCATTCGATAACATAACGACGTAAACAAAACATATGCCTACACTGTTATGCTCTGCCTAAGAAAATGTCCCTTTAATAGTATAGAACATATTTGTGTTCTTCTTGTTTAGCTAAATACCAAGTTTATTTACTATGCAGACGTAGTACAGTAAAAGTAGACCCATAGAATTCGGAAAAAAATTCACGTGCGGTTGCTCATGTGAGAAAGATGTTGCTAATGTGAGATAAGATTTTCTTACATTAGCAACGCCCAAGAAAATAGTTTCTTCTATTATTTCCACTTATCGTGTCGAGCATACATTTTGTAGCAGTTGTTTGCAGACAGGTCCTCCGTACGGATTTAAGCCCGGACAAGCACACTAACCTACGGAGAATGTTAATCTTGCATTTGGCGGCTCTAAGTTTGAATAGAAGGCCAGTTCATGGCTTACCCAGATATACGATTGTTTCCTTTTGTTTCCTAAGATTGATAATAAAATGAGGAAATCGGCTAAAAGGAGGAAGACTCACACAAATGTTTACCTCGACTGAACGCGTTGTGAGAACTACAGAGCGCTATCACTTAAAGTTGTTTTTTATGTAACGTTACCACAATAATTTATTGTAAATCTATGAGTTACGATTTGTTTACAGGTACGAGCACCGTGGGTAAAACATTTCATCCTCTCCGTGAACACTTATATCATACCAGGGTAAGATATTGTCATACTAGTATTCTATATAATTCAGTATTCTAACCTTTTTATAAAGATGGCTACACTTATGTGGCTCGTAACCACTACACCAGCTAACGTTGACTAGGCAGTTCTGTCGACGGATTGCTCTTTCAAATGTATTTGCTTACGTGCCATTTTTTGCATTTTGATCATTTGAATGATTATAAGAATTGCAATGGACCAATATTGGATTTTGGTCATACTAAAAACTGAAATCGTTGTGCCGAATGTTCCGTTACTATAGTTATAATTATATGTATTTTCGATTGTTAATAATCACTTTATCAAAACAGTTATCATTCATATCATGTACATTTATCTGTATGTTTGAACTAATTTAATGTACACTAGTACAGACGTTTAACCATTTGTTTGTATCAGCAAAACAACTGTAATTCAGTTATTACGAGCACACGGTCTATCTCGAGCATTTTACCAGTCCTTACCACTGTCTCCTCGAGATAACTAAGTTTTTACTGTTTTCTGTTATTTCAGACAAGAGTTGATCAATCTTGGTGTTATCAATCAGACACGGAGCACAGACCGATCAGTTAATCCTGCACATACAACACATATAGTGCATGACTGTGAAAAACTCTGTCCATACATAAAGGTGCATGTATTATTATTATGTTTATTGTTGAAATGATATCTGCTATTAACATTGAATTTCTATCTTCATTGGCAGTGCCAAGATCTGCTGACATGCCAGTTTGTTTGCCTCTCGCGTGTGTGGCTTGAAGCTAGCATCGGTTTTATATGGCTTTGAATTGTCTGTGCAATACTGTAACTTCCAGTATTTAAAATTATCAATACCTTGAAGGTCATGCTCTATTTACAGGGAGCAGATTTTGACCATAGCTGGGTAGGAATACGACCAGTACGGAAAACAGTACGTCTAGAATTAGAGTCGATCCAATGTGGAAATAGTTTCATACCAGTAAGTCCCCCACCCGAGTATGTATTTTATAATAGCTCGGTTTTTTAGTTAAAAAGTCACCCCAGTGCAATAGAATATATAACATCTACATTTTAGATTCCTTCTATAGCACTATGCAAACTTTAAGATGTGTTACATTGCTTCTGTGGGTAGATGTAACCTTGACCCATAAGCAAAAATAAACGTTAGTAGGTATCATTCCGTTCGCCCGAGCTTTTGTGCAATTCCTCCTAAAATTCACAAGGGATTTTGACGAAATTTTCCCAGAATAACTACCACCTCAAGGACCTACAGCGCATAGTATCAGGATTTTTTATTCGACCATTTTTGTCAGAGTTATGGCCTTTTGTTAATTTAGCTTCTCTTCGGCGAGGGATATGGCCGTCAATGACTGCTTCTTGTTATTTATATACTGTATTTATACATTTAGGTTTTACACAACTATGGACATGGTCATCATGGTATAGGACTGTCCTGGGGCACAGCTGTTCACGCTGCTCAAATTGTCAACAACTATATATCTGCAAAGAAATCTCGGCTTTAAAAGGCGATAGCTACAATCAACTACTAACCAGATGCCAGGAAGTTAACATGTGTAAATCAACATACCCAAAGAAAGGGTTAACTTTAGTTGTAACAAGAATGTGTTCAGTAAACACTTACATATAACACCATAATATTAACAAGCCAAGTCAATATAGGGGACATAATTCTGTTGAAATGTTATAAAGATAACTGGCATTGGCAATGTAAGGTAGTTATGATGGTAAACAAGTATGCCAATTTTGAAAACAGTGCCTTGCACTTGAAAGTTTTGGTTACTATTCGAATAAAATAGCCAAAGGATAGTTGTCATACATATAGCATGGTAACAATTCATGAGTTTGGAAAGGTATGATTTTATCTTCCATTTTAAATACTTTGAAACAGATATATCTTTAAGTTTGGTGGCAACAAATGCATTTCACTCAGAATTAGTAAATGTTGAATTACAAAGTCATGTTGACAATTTTGTACAAACTATAATTATTTTTCAGCCAAAAGACATATATTTTAAAGGAAAATAGCAAAAATACCTAAATTGTGACTTCTGGAAACCATAGGGATGAGAAGGCAACTTCAAAGATTAAATGACACCATGGCACTTATTGAAATGTTTTGGTCATAATGCTTATGAAGATCATGTGATTGATTTTAAAGGCTAAATAAATGATGGAACAGTCCGAACCTAAAGTGATCAATAATGAATTGAAATAAACTTAACAACTAATACTGGAACTCATTGATTGCTACAAATATATCTCTGATGGCTTCAGGGGATAAATGAAAAGGGGTGGTAAATAGGTTAGTAGAAAGTCTTCATCGCTTACACACACTGACCAATAAATATAATAATGTTACAACTTACACAATACATTACAAGCTGCCAACATTCACACACTATAAAACCCACAAATAAAAATATTCACAATCATATTTCTAGTTTGCTCTCCGTCTATATAGCTTCTCTCCAATCATATTTCAATCACACAATTGAAAAGGACTTCATCAATTTATGTTTGAAAATACAGTAAGTTTTACAAAAAATTAGGCTAAAATATTTTTCCGCAAGTCATGTCTACATCATCCTCATAAATCAGTGGTTAGTCATGTCTTCAGACGAAAACTAAGCTGGTTGAACGAGAGACGTAACGTCAAAAGGTGAGGCACGCAAGTGTAACGTTTTTGACGTCGAACAGCCTTTTGTTAAAAACGTCAGTGTCAGTAATAAGTACGACGGTTAAGAATCCGCACAAAATTAAATTAATAAATTTTAAGTTGGAAATATCTAGATACTACATACACAAAAGGTCGTATGGGCTTTTCAACGGAATCTCTATTCATACTACGAGTAATGTAAAAGGCATCTTTTGTCGGAATTCCCGTCGACGTCATAATTCGAACTTATTTGACGTCGTTGGACATTTTGTAGACGCAAGGAAAATAATTATATCTTTTTTATTTATAATTCAATCCACTTGAAAATCGCTATGCTTGTTCTACGGAAAAAAAGTATTTTTTTGTTTATTTGTCATTGGAATAACTTTGGATCGACCGAATTTGCAAACGTTTAAAAATTGAACTTTTTTAAAAATTCACTTTTTAATCTATTTTGGACATTTTGTAGACGCAACCTCATCTTCAAGAAAACTTTCGTTTTTTATGGTAGCAGAACAATTTTTTAACCAACACATCTACGGAAAAAAAGTATTTTTTTAGTATAAAATTACTCACGTGCACACACACATATTTAAGTTATTCACCTTAAAAGATAGACAATTTAAAATTACGTCACGAAAATACGAAAGTCTCGCTTTTTTGCCGTTGCCCTTTTTCCAATTAATTTTTAAATATTTTGACGGAATCGCACGAAACTATATGACAGCATGTTTCAAGCATGCTTTAACCGGTGACGGTGTTTCTCTGTGAATCCGTTCGGTAGTTATTACTTTATTATAACTTTTACCTAATCGACCCTGTGTTTTTGTTACAAGTCTCGCTACGTTTTTCGCGAAATAATCTCACAAAATAACGCTTGATGCATTTTACGTTTATTATTTCCATTTATCTGTATACATAATTAAATGCACATTTTATTTCTGCGTTTAATGGTATAATTTACAGTTTGCTAGGCCGAGTAAAGCAATAATTATCGTTGGAAATTGTTCGCTGTTGGTGGTGTTTTCGCGTGTGCCTCACCTTTTGACGTTACGTCAGAATGGTCAACATACACAACCCAAAAGTCAACATACACAACCCAAACCTTTGTGACGAGATTTGTTGGAGTAGAAAACATAAGTGTTTTCTATTCATACATACTTTCATCCTACACTTAACTATATCACATTAAACTTTGATCATTAGAAATATTGTCTCTCACACGGACACCGATACCTAAATTCACAACTATACAGTCTTAGTACTAAGAAATTAAAAATGTAAAAGTTTCAAGACAACTCCACGACTTATCTTCCACAGTTTGACATGAGTGAGTTGCACAATATTTGATTATTAAGCACAAGAAAAATTATTCATATTGTTGATCAGTGTAAAGTTGGAATTCATCTGTCCCTGGCCATTTTCATCAACCTGAAAAGTGAAAAGTTAACAATACAGTAATGTCGCTGATAAATTCCATAGGGAATAGTTATTTACACTAGTGTGGTTTATACTCTTATTTATTTATTTATTTACATATAAATGAGAGTATAAACCACACTTATACAATAATGTCTAATTGTACATTTTTGTGTCGCCTAAAAAGGCGACATATAGGTATTACTTTGGCGGCGGCTGTGGCTGCGGCTGCGGCTGCGGCTGCGGCTGCGGCTGCGGCTGTGTCACAAATTGCTTGTCCGGGCTGTATCTCACTTATGTATTGACACTTTTTAAAATAACTTGGCATAATTGTTAAGCACCATGAGGCGGTGTGCAGTGCGCAAGATCCAGGTCTCTAGCTCAAAGGTCAAGGTCACACTTAGAGGTCAAACATCAAAAATGACCATTATAGACCTTGTCCGGGCTGTATCTCACTCATGCATTGACACTTTTTTAAATTACTTGGTATAGTTGTTAAGCACCATGAGGCGGTGTGCAGTGCGCAAGATCCAGGTCTCTAGCTCAAAGGTCAAGGTCACACTTAGAGGTCAAACATCAAAAATGACCATTATAGACCTTGTCCGGGCTGTATCTCACTCATGCATTGACACTTTTTTAAATTACTTGGTATAGTTGTTAAGCACCATGAGGCGGTGTGCAGTGCGCAAGATCCAGGTCTCTAGCTCAAAGGTCAAGGTCACACTTAGAGTTTAAAAGTAAAAAATGCCCATTATAGACCTTGTCCAGGCTGTATCTCACTCAAGCATTGACTCTTTTTTAAAATACTTGACATAGTTGTTAAGCACCATGAGGCGGTGTGCAGTGCGCAAGATCCAGGTCTCTAGCTCAAAGGTCAAGGTCACACTTACAGGTCAAAAGTAAAAAATGGCCATTATAGACCTTGTCCGGGCTGTATCTCACTCAAGCATTGACTCTTTTTTAAATAACTTGACATAGTTGTTAAGCACCATGAGGCGGTGTGCAGTGCGCAAGATCCAGGTCTCTAGCTCAAAGGTCAAGGTCACACTTAGAGGTCAAAAGTAAAAAATGGCCATTATAGACCTTGTCCGGGCTGTATCTCACTCAAGCATTGACTCTTTTTTAAAAAACTTGACATAGTTGTTAAGCACCATGAGGCGGTGTGCAGTGCACAAGATCCAGGTCTCTAGCTCAAAGGTCAAGGTCACACTTAGAGGTCAAAAGTAAAAAATGGCCATTATAGACCTTGTCCGGGCTGTATCTCACTCAAGCATTGACTCTTTTTTAAATTACTTGACATAGTTGTTAAACACCATGGGGCGGTGTGCAGTGCGCAAGATCCAGGTATCTAGCTCAAAGGTCAAGGCCACACTTAGAGGTCAAACATCAAAAATGACCATTATAGACCTTGTCCGGGCTGTATCTCACTCATGCATTGACCAACCTTTCTTATATTTGGCATCAATGTTCACCTTAATGAGACAGAGGTTCATGACAGACCCTGAGGTTCATATCTCAAAGGTCAAGGTCACAGTTGAAGGTCAAATTGAAGCTTGTCCAGACCATAACTTTGCCGTGCATTGACCAATATGTCTTACATTTGGCATGAATGTTCACCTCCATATGCTGGAGTGTCATGCTCAACCCTCATGTTCCTATATCTAAGGTCAAGGTCACAGTTGCAGATCAAATTTCTAAAGAAGCTTGTCTGGACTATAATTTTGTCATGCATTGACCAATCTTGCTTGAAATTGCCATGAATGTCAACCTCTATTAATCGAAGTGTCATGAGCAACCCCTGGTTCTTTTCTCAAAGGTCAAGGTCACAGTTAGAGGTCAAAGGTCAAATTGAAGAGCATAACTTTGTCGCCTTATGTTCAAATGACTCAAGATTTGGTATGCATGTTTCTTGCAATAAGCCAAAGTGCAGTGCACAAGAACTATAACTCATCCTTGCATCGTTTTTTAATTATGTCCCTTTCACAAAAAAGGCACAAAACTAGTAACTGTGATCTGCCATGGGAGAACAAGTCGCGGAACGTTGTTCTCCAACGCGTGTAAGAACAAAATTTTAATGTGTGACGTCGCCGTCCTTTTGGCGCGAAACAGTAGCGCCAACGACTTAAATTTGTTACTGCTGACGTCGTATTGACCCAGTAACTATGATTATATGATAAAAAGAATGCGCCACCCGTTGTCTGACAACTCATGACGGATCCTACATTATTGTTGTTAAAGTAAGGTTAAGTCACTAACAACATCAATTCTCATATATCATGTAGTCAGGCGACACATGCGACTCGCGGAGCTTTTATTTACCATGAGGCATCACTGGGTCATTACTTTGGCAATATTCATTCAAGTTTAAACCTAAAATTCCTGACAATATGCTCAAATATGCTCATTAGTTACTATTGCATATACTTGCAGTGTGAAATTTCACAGAAATCCGACCAATGATTGAACAAAACCAGTGTGTAGACAAACTTTGTGACATCCATCCATCCAGACAGATGTCCAATACAAATATATTAGTCCAGTCATTTTAACTTTTAACCTCAAACTAATTGCAAAACAAACAGTTTTGTGTTTATATGGTGTGTAAAGCTATCCTTAGCAATGTACAAAATGTCCTAATTGAACATTCGTGGGACTTTTTGAGATATTTACAAATATATTGAATTGTCACATGTTTTCGCGATATTTGTAAATAAATTTTGAAAATAAGACGCAACAAGTAATTAGGAATTGCAAGCAATACAGAAGTCAATGTTTTGGTTGTCATGGTAACCATGATTTTTTATCGAATCAACCTAGCTTGAAAACTGAGTTATGGCATAATCCAGATTTTCTTGACAGACTAACAGAGGGCAAACCTATAGTCCCCTTCGGTTGAAAACCGGTAGGGGCTTAAAAAGCAGCATAGACAAGTTTCCATCTAGATTTAACTAATTAAATAATGTAGAGATTAGGGTAAGCAGGCCTATCTTGACCCAAATTAGAGCAAGATGTTTGAGTATATTACTTACTGCAGACCCGGTTCCAAAAATTTCTGAGTGGGGGGGGGGGGGCACGAGGTATGTACCGGGATTCCGGGGGGGGGACAATTGCTTAATATGTGTGTGAAAATGCACATGAAGGGGTACATTTGTTGAACATGTACATTGTGTATGTTCGTGCATATTAGTAAGTGTTCACATACAGTATTTGTATATAACAGCTTTCATCCTTTTGGTCATTGGAATATTATAACATAAGTAGAGGGGTCCGGGGGCATAGTCCCCCGGGAAAAATTCAAAGCAAGGGATGAATCTAGTGCATTCTAAGCCTATCTAGGAGCCCTGAAATACCTTTTTTTCTTTATTCTGAGAGTTAACCTTAATGGTTTTGTTATGATTATTTAACAGTCAAAATGTAATATAATGAGCTAGGGCAAAAATTCTCTTGTAATTGATTTCTGTGATGCAACAGCTACGTATAAATATATACATGTATATATATATATGCGAGCGAAGCGAGCACGAAAAATGCCCATCTTACAAATACTTTTTCATCTAGAACACATACCCATATTATTTAGAGATGTCTGTTCAATACCTGTTTTACTCAAAGTATTCAAAGTTTTTAAAAAAAAATCTCAGCCAACTGGGGGGGGGGGCACGGGCCCTCGTGCCCACTGCCTGGATCCGTGCCTGTACTGTTATTCTCTTCTTGCGTTTCTGGTTGTGTTGATTTTGTTTCTTCTTCTTGGTTTGTTGTATCCGTTGTTTCCGTGTTTGTAGTTTTACATTCATCATCAGTATCCTCGGTTACTTCTGTATCTTTGGTTACATCTGTTTCCTTGGTTATATCTTCTGTGTTCTCCTCGTTTTCTTCTTGTTCGCCATCCTCACCAAGTACATCCTGTCGGGTATAAAGTACATTATGTATACTGTTGTAAAATATCTTAATTTTAACAGGACAAACATTTTGTGGTGTGAATAAACAAGTAATTAGGAATCACAAGCAATACAGAGGTCCCCTACCTGGTTTTCGGGTTGTTTCGGTTGCCATGGTTACCACAATTTTTGTCCGAATAAATAAATAATTAGACTCCATATTAGTTCCTATCCAAATACCAAGTTTCATAAACCTAGCTTGAAAACAGTTTGAGTTATGACAGGATTCAGATTTTTGACTGACTGAATGCAAACCTATACAGGGTTCCCACAAATATTCTAAGACAAAATTCCCGACTTTTCCCTGATTTTTCCCTGACCAGACAGCAGTTTTCCCCGACTTTTTTAGCGATCGGGACTTTTTGTTAGAACAAAATAGCACGAAAGAAACAGTGAAAGGATGTTATTTGCCTTATATGGAACCAAAATGTTTCAGGTAGCACATTTAGGGGCCGTTGTTTGACACTAAGTAATAATAATTTAAGATTATTCGAAGCGAGCATTTTTTCTCAGTTTTAAGTTTTTTCTTCATATGAAATGACATTGAATGAGATTAGTCATCCAGTTTTAATGGACAATGTGTCATGCTGAAGGGCTATGTTTCTCCTACCAAATGAAGTAACTCATTCTCCTCTACCTCTTATCAAATACAGAAAATTAGGATTTGAATGAGGCAAATAAGGTATTTTCGAATAGACTTGGAATTTACATTAATTTGATGAAAATGAGAGTAGGGCTGGCTCTTCGGGGTTTACTGTTTTATTCCTTGACTGATTTCAATAAATGAGGTATCATGTTAAAGCTGAATAATAAATCTATTGCATACACTAATTAGAATTTTCATTAGTATATTAGAACAGGAGATATAAGGTTTTAAAAACGAACGAGATTTCGCGAGATTTCAAAGGACCTGTCACGAGATATCGTTAGACTTGGTACATGTTTCCAATCTGTGTAATTTAGTTCTTTGGATCAATAGACACATTTCAGTATAACGAAACTATTCATATGTGTCAGCCTCATATGTTAATCGCCACCAATGTTCCACCAGAAATCTATTGGCTGAATAAACAATACAAACTAGTCACTGACCAATAACTCCTTGGTATATCAATTTGCATATGAATGCCCCGGTATGTAAACATGAAATGTGTCTATTTCGCAATTTGCTTGTGATGTGAATATGTATCGATAGTGTACGAAACGGCAATTAGGCAATTAGTGTTGTCCGAAGATTAATACGCCCCACTAGATCTATCTCATTTTATCCAGATAAAATGCACGTGCGAAATAAGGTTTTACTGAGTAGGCATAAAATCATGATATGTTGTCCATCAATATCTACATCCACACACACAGTAGGGAGATTCAAACATTTCAATCGAAATGCTCCCACATGATACGGCTTCAAAGAGATATAGATCTAGGACTCCATGCATGTTTAATTTAGCTTCATGTATAGAATGTTCATGTAGGCCTAGCATATACTAGAATCTAGCCTATACATGATATTTTGATTCCGGTTTTGTAAAAAACAACAACAAGTTTTCACGTGAAATTTCACTTGACGATTCTTGAAATGATATGCGTTTAGTTATAGTAACTTATACTTATTTATTTTGGGCGTTTTGCCTCAAAATTCGAATTAAATGCAATGGAGCACTAGTAGTTAAGTTTAATGTTTTGCACGTGCGTGCATGGAAAATGCATCATTTTTCTCGTGTCCATGAACGAATTCGGCATTGACTTGATTATAGGCCTATTGATATGACAGTTTACTTTGAAAGGCATATACCAGTGCTGACATTGACCCGACAGGAACAATGATGATATTAAAGTGAACTCTGTCCGACACGACAACGTGACGTCACCCGACCTTCAATTCGTGACTGTGTCAGCCACCGAGTTCATGCCGGGCCAATCTCGGCATGTGCCATCACAGGCACACGGTTTCATCAATTAAAAACACTTGCATGAAAAAAAAACTATTTTCATTTTAGAACTAATAATAATTAGATCTATTATTAGTTCTAAAAGGATTTTTTTTCACGCAAGTTTATTGAATCGACGAAATCGTGTCTGAAATGAAAGTATATTTAGCATTTAAATGGCCCCTTTACCATGTAAAATCAGGAAATTACTATGTTGAAATAAAATGATATATAGAACCCCCGGTATAATAATATAAATCTTCTCATTTTTGCTAACTTTTGACGCTGTGAAGCTCTTTTTGTAACTCTTATGCATTACTGGGCGCAACTGATAATGACATTACTAGATTACGTACCAATAGATACGTTCCTGTCAACCAAACCATGGCTGTACATCGATTCTAATAGTGTGCGACCGTCACTATATTAGTAATGTGAATAGAAACTTGATTTACACGTGCATTATATTACTGTTTTATTCATTTCTGAAACTATTTTCTTTGTCTGGTTGAACCATAGATGCACTGGTTGGTAAGACAGATGCAGTATTGCGTGTATCGGTATTGTACTGCAGATATGTTCAAGAACCAATTATTAACGAGTGAGTTTGGAAAGAACAAGCTAGAGTATCGAAAGGGAGTCCGTGTACCACAGACGTGTCTCTATTCTCTAAGAAGGCGGTCAATGCAATCGGCGCACCGACGAATCAGCTTCCGGATTCATCACGGAAAGACCCGATTAGTTACAATCACGGTCAATGGTCAGTCTGGCAGAATAAACAAGAATGACCACCATCTTACGTCCTAGTTGAACACATTGAACACAAACATACATCATATAACATTTTATGACGATGTTAAATAGTCGAGGAATAAAGTCGTACAGTTAATGTAAACAAATAAACAAAACAAAAACGCCACGATAATCAACTACAATGTACTCAAATTGGGCAGTGTTGGTGTTTCACAGGGTGGACGTGGTAATACATTCACTTTAAATATGCGACACAAATATCAATACGTGAGCTGGATAATATCTGGGGTGTTTCTCTTTGGTGGATTCATGTATGTGACGCATACCGGTACCACTAGTGCCCGGACCCATACCGTTTATAGCATGTTAATGTTGAAGCACACCAATGTTGAGCATCGATATACCGGTAGATGTTTCCATTTGTTTAGCAGTTCGAGTCATTTTAGAAGTGCCGTCGAAAGTAAGACCAGGGTGTGCGGATATGTTACATATGGTGAATGGAAGGGACGAGTAGGAAACCAAATGTTCCAAGTAGCTGCCGTCATTGGTATAGCACATCATCTAGACAAGGTTCCAGTGATTAATGTAAAGAATTTAGAGATAGCGAAATATTTCAGTTTTCCGACTACACTTACCCCGGATATCAGCAATGTTGTCAAGTGTTATGAGAAAGGGTCTGCGATATATTCCGACTGTTCAGGCGTACGACAAAACGCGACATTACATAATTCTAACATTATGGTTGACGGCTTTCGACAGTCGTGGAAGTATGTCGCCAATGTTACAGCATATATAAGAAATATGTTTGAATTCAAAGCATATTACATCAATAAGGCAAGGGAATTTATTACAAACAATACCATATTAGGGCATGACAATGTTTGTATTCATGTTAGAAGACGTGACTTCATCACGTCAGGGGAGCAGTCAGTAGGACGCACTGTAGCAGATACTAACTTTCTTTCAAGAGCAATGCAGTTTTACCAGCGAAAATTGAAAAGTAGGGTTCGCTTTATTGTCTTAAGTGATGACATAGTCTGGTGTAGACGTAACATGAAGGGCAATGACGTGAAGTTTAGTCCATACTCAGATCCCGGTGTTGATCTGGCCATCATGAGTTTATGTGACCACGTGGTTGTGACGTCAGGGACGTTCGGTTGGTGGGGAGCCTGGCTGTCTAATGGAACAGTTGTATATTACCATGGTTATCCTAGGAAGGACAGTGCATTTTATAAAAGGTTCAACAGCGATGACTATTATCCTCGACATTGGATCAAACTTTGAAAATATATCACAACAAACTAAAGGGACTCAACTCCAGTTGGTAAATTGCTAACTTTATAAAAAAAACTCTCTTAAAATCACATTTTTTTGGCTTGATCTATCAACAACATCTATATATGTGCGAATATGGACGTACTCATCTAGAAGGAAACTAATCGCATAACCTCGGTTTATTAAATTTAAAAATCATATATTCAACGTTGTGTAGCGTAGGGTGGTGTTTAAATCAACGGACGGTAAAACATGTTCGGTAGCTTTCATCAATAGCGCTTTTGATCGTGATGTAAATTATAAGAATACCTTATGTTTCGTTAAACATAGTTTTGTGAATAAAACGTCTACAAAAACGTGTTTTATCATCGAAATGCAGTTTAGTCTCTTTAAGTGTTTGTGTCAGGTTTTATCTGTGATATGTAATATTCACTCGCCAATAAAACGATATACTCATTGTGCCCAGTCTGGCAAATGCAAACCCCACGGTGGGGGATCCAACATATCGATACCAAAATGGGTTATGCATAATTTCATATGTCGAACTTCATGGTGTACATATGTTGTACACATTTTGACGAAAAAAATACGAAAGTCTTATTTGTTATCGATTTATGTTACAATCAAATTAATTTGCCCAAATATCTCAATGCAGTGCCACCCTTTATACATTTCCAAACATGTACATGTAGTTATTTTATCTGTACGTGTAGCAATGACTAAGAAAAACTGATTCTCCGTCAGGAGGTGTGACTGAAAATTCGCGACAGTTTGACCAACACGAGAAAATCTTTTATATTTTCACTTCAGTTGTTTGATTTTTGTTATAGAAATATAACATACCTTTCATTACACACATGTTTCAAATTTAACGGCGATTTGTTGGCTAGAAAAATATTTATTGTAAAAAACAGCATGCTCTTCATATGTTGTACGTGTTTTCCATATGTTGGATTGAAAATGTTTAATTTGTCGCTTTTATCTTGAGTTTAAATATATTTCCTGGAAAAACACAAACTCAAATCTGTTTAAGTTATCTTCATATCATTTCGTATTCGTTACACCAACTTATTAACGCACTTACATGTATTTTCATTTCAGCAAATGTCTGCATATCTAACTAATCAAAATGTTTGCTAATTGCAGACTAGACCTGTTATGTATATTTATGCAGTTCCTTTTTCGTTAAAACTACACACTTACGAATACACTAATTAGGCAAAACATGTTCAGTAATCGGTGGCCCGAAATATAGGAATGAAGAGTTCGAGCAGTCCTATCATCAAACTTAAAGTGTATAGAGCTATATTCTAACAGTCATTCAATGTCAAAATAATTACTTGCATTTTTTTAAGTATGATACTAGACTACCTTAATTGCAAATTAAAACTTTGGATGGGTTCAGTGTACTTTGATTCAGTCGTCGAAAAATATACGATTCTTATAGTTTCATAGGGTGTTCTAGAACACTTTCGTATGAAAATGGACAGTTTGCATGTCCAATAAATCACAGAAAGAAATTCTGTTAAAACTGAAGCGAAAAATGATCTAATGGATATAAAAGCATAATTGTTTTTCAGTTTATGAAACTTTAAAAAAAATATCTTCCGATATAGCTCTATACACTTTAAATGGATCTACTGACGGCAGATTGATCGCTGAATTGTACGTAACTTCTTTATTATAAAACTGAAGCATATCATGTTGATACTAATTTTCTTAATTAGACAATCGGCTACATATTGGTGTTATTTTCTATGTAAAATTCTGATTTTTTTCACGTTTCTTCCAAGAATAAAAATGTTGATTGCCGTTAGGTAACTCATTGTTTTAACTCAAATTCAAGGTCAATGCATTAGTGCGATACATTGACTGATACATTTGAATGACTTTATTCTGAACTTTGAGCCAATTAAGGTAACACTACATATCAGGAGGTGTTTGCAGTAAAAATGACAAATTAGTTCTTAGAAAGTCAGGTAATTGTGATCGTCCGATTTGGTATGAATCTACTGGAATGCATTGAAATTGAAGTTTTTGTATATCAATCTGATTATGCATGACGCTGAGTAAGATAACCTGGCGTTGGTCGATACAGCGTCAGTCAGGAAGTTTTTACAAGAGATAATCAGTGATAAAAACGAGGTATGCGATTTAAATTTTGACCTTATTAACACCACACGGATGTGTAGATACCAAGTGTTTTTCATCTTTTTTTTTAAAAAAAACCCAACAGTTATATGTAATCTTGATTCTTCGACTAATTTCAACAAGAATTCATCGACGCTCAAACAGACAAGTACTATTAATAAACTGATTTCTGCAAACCCTGACCTCATTTACTGTTACTGACTAACCTCCGCGTACAGTTTGACGATACAAGGGCAAAGCGTTCTTCGGTTTTGAACGAAAGCATTTGGTCTATAAATGGTTAAGGTTACAGTGACCATGACCTTTGACCTGCTGACCTCAAAATATCTGGGAGTCATCGACTGTTTCCGATCAACCTTCATGCAAAGTTTAAAGATCATAGGGCAAAGTGTTCTGGAGTTATTGAACGGAAAGTATTTGGTCTAACGACAGACAGACAGACAGACAAACGGACAGTCACCAGAAAAGCAATATACCACTCATCGATAGTGGCATGATAACTTAAACATATTTGAGTTTCGATTTTTTCCCAGGAAATCCATTTAAACTCAAAATAAAATCGGCAAATTAAACATTTTCAATCCAACATATGGAAAACACGTACAACATATGTAGAGCAAGCTGTTTTTTTACAATAAATATTTTTCTAGGCATCAAATCGCTGTTAAATTTTAAACATGTGTGTAATGAAAGGTATGTTATATTTCTGTAACAATAATCAAACAAATGAGGTGAAAATACAAAAGAGTTTCTCGTGGAGATCAAACTGCGGCGAATTTTCAGCCACACCGCCTGACGGAGAATCAGTTTTTCTCCGTTATTGCTACGCGTACAGATAAGATAAACACACGTACATGTTTGGAAATAAAGGGTGGCACTGCATTGAGATATTTGGGCAAAACAATTTGATTTTAACATAAACCAATAACAAATAAGAATCTTACATTTTTTTCGTCGAAATGTGTACAACATATGTAGACCAGGAAGTTCGACATATGAAATTATGCGTAACCCATTTTGGTATCGATATGTTGGATCCCCCACCGTGAACCCGATTAGTTCATTATATAAAATATCGACGAGTTGCTTTGTTCATCTCGTTGTATTTATTCCGGTCTCCAGGAAAACCTGCTATTTTGACAAAAATAATGATGAGATGTTTGATAGTGTTAAAGAATAAATGAAGCAAATTGCAAATTAAATTGTGTTAATATCTTGAGATTTGAAGAAGTTATAGCTGTTGGGGTAGAGTACATAATCGGAGTTCTTTGTCATTTGAACGTTAGTTGTCGTTACTGATACAAGTATTTTATTAGTACGTATCAATTTGATAAATTCGTGTCATAAACTGATCGAAATAGCACCTAGTTTTAGAACTAAGTTTTAATTTTCAAAGTATTTATCAAAATCGAAATAGTTTGTATTCAGATATAGGCTACTAGTATTACTGTTTAAACAACTTACTCCTCGTTTTTTCTCAAACAGACTACTTTTCCAAAATTGGTCACCATAGCGACGAAAATATGTGATTTTTACATAACTCGTTTGAAATTCTAAAGCTAAGACAATTGTTTTGTACTATATGGATACATTACTTAAAATGGAACCAAATGATGTAGTTTTTCTTATTTTGAAGCTGCTTAAAAACCTTGATCCCTATTGTAATAAAATAATATCGAAATAGCAGGTTTTCTTGGAGAACGACTCTTTTTCATGTAGCATTATTTTTATAACAAACATGTTTACGGATACGGCTTCTTGTTATTTTATAAGTACATGTATACACACAGACCTAAGAAAATAAAAAAATGTATATCACAAAAAAACCCAGTTTAAAATCCCCATATTTTCACTCATTCATTAGAAATAAGAAAATATACTACATCTATATTGAATGGATGAAAAATTGGGGGAAGTTATAACTGTCGTTTGTGATACAATTTCTTACGCATGTGATATATACTAAGTGCCACTTCTAACACTACCTTTGATATATTATCTCTGATAATTATAACTACGTATTTGCTTCGCAGACAGAGACCGCATTTCGCGTTTGAGAATGCCTGGGACAATAGCGGTGTCTGTCTGCGAGGCAAATACGTAGTTATAATTATCAGAGATAATACATCATTTCCCGCCTTATACCTCATGTACTGTAGTGACAACGAGCATTTCATCGTCATTTGAGCAACTTTTTACGAGTTGTTTCTGTGGCGCAGTCGGTACGGTCGCGGTCATTTCAGTGCTAGGCGCTGTCGCCGTTGGGGTCGTTGGATCAAATCCCACCCAACCGGGTGAGGGTTAATATGCTACTTTTGATATATTTCAGTTTTCTTTGAAATGCCTCTATGAGTTTAAATGAATTTTTGCACACTCAAACAGCAACTATTTACTAGTTCTGACCAACCCTCTACTCAATCCGACATTAGACTTTTTAAATATTTTATTGTGTACTTGTATTGTTAAAATTTGAAGCAGTCAAGCAAAAAAACACGAAGATACTCAATTTACTCTTAAAATAATTAAATTCTTTAATTTTGCGATTTTTGAAATTCGAGGTGACGTAAATCACGTCTTTACCGCGTGTTTTCATATGTATCAATTTCTAAATTGACTAGTGTTGTAATAGGCAGATGATTTATACTATAGTTGGTGAAAATTTGACATGAAGTTATCTTGAAAGGTTTTCAAGAAAACTCAAAAGTTAGCACTAGAAGTGTCTATGTGTCTATAAAATGTTGTACATGTACTTGTTTTTTTTATTGTTTGATCATCATAGTTACATGTGAGATTCAGTTTTAGAATGTTTGTTAACGGTACCTTACGTACATATATCTAGAAACAACAAAATAGGGAGGCTGCTTCAACAAGCCAGATTTCTTAAAATTTTTTTTTATCAGAATCGTTCTCGAATACTTGAACCGTTATTGTTTAGTTGTGACAAGCGACTTTTACAACTGTTGCCACGCAATAGCTCGACACAAGTTTGGTACAATGTACTTTATGTAACGTACATACATGACGCTATAGTTACAGTTACAGCTGTAGTTCACAGTCGTACATTTACATACTCTAGCATCGTAAATGTGAAAGATCAAGGACACCATAAAAATGGAATGTAATAAATTAACCATTATTATTCAGAATAAATATTTATTTTGAATTTCTAATATTCAAGATTCGATATTTAAACAGAATCGTGAAATTACTTCAAGTCAATGTTAAACACAATTAAAGAACAAAATGGTAAACTAACCAGTACAGAAAGATGGGTCATAACCTATTTACAGGGTGTTGCTGGTCAACAAAAGTCAACACTGTATTTACTTAACACAGTCGAACAGCACACAAAATCAAAAGCATAACATTTACAATACTAATAAGGCGGTTGCGTACACGAGTTGTAATATTAGTATAAAACATTTGCCAGAGAAGCGGCAGTTTTGGAGAGCGTGTAAGCCTCGAGCATGTCTCGTAAAAATCGGCCAAAGAATGAAATATTTACGGTAATTTTTAGGCTGGCGATTTCGCGCCAGACTATTACAATCCTAAAAAATGAAATCCACTAAGATGAATTTACTCCCGAAACTGACAACACAGAATCTATACACTCGATGCAAATAGTTCCTCCTCGTTAATCAGTTTTGCAAGATAAGAACATTCAACTTTCCTTGTTTCATTTATTCTGTTCGATTGTAATATATTAGTTTCTTCTTGTAATGGAAGGAAATTGTATGAAATTAAAAGAATGGGTGCTTAAATGCGTTGATAATTATTACTACGCGTTACCAGAGATCTTATATAAACTAGATCCTGGCGTTACGAAACGCGATATAGAGCGCGCATCAATGATTTTATTATGTTAAATTATTTAGGTCAATATTCTCCAACGAGATCGTGGTCGAGTGGTTAAGCAACTCGCTTAGTAATTTTTTGATGCTAAGGTCCAGCGTTCGAATCACGGCGGCTCCCAATTTATATATATATATATATATATATATTTTTTTTTTTTGTTAAGTCCAGCACTTACCTCTCTTTCGACTAAGAAAACTACTTGATGTTATATCACTTGAAAAACTATTGTTCCTTAGCAGTTCGCCAGCCTGTCAGTACTTTCAGTACTTTGATTACTTTTTGTTGATATTATTTGCATTTTTAGCCAAAGAGACACATGGTATGCATCCACCCTGTACTCATGTGCACAGTTATGGATACTATTTTTCATGCAATGTGTATGGTTTCGGTGGTTGCATCTGCTATACAAAGGATGGAAACGGTTGTGAGACAAGTAAGACGTTTGTTTGAAAGTCAGTGCTCCAAAAGTCTTGTCACATTAGCGTTTCGACAGTCGTACATCTGTCTTCGATCGCCACTTTTAATTAACTTATAAATGTTATTTATGGAAATCCGGCTCGTTTTTTGCGACAGTCGTAATGCAATTCTGCGAATGTCACATGGAATTGTAGCGCCACAAAATGAACGAAACGTCGCAAAATAAATTATCACCATGTCTACATTTTTTGCGATTTTCCGTTACAGCAAAGACATGGACCCGATCTCTCGAAGCATCTCAAGTAGAAATCTCAGATAGAGATTTTGCCCAAATCAGAGTCTGCACTTGAAGGCGATGGCGGCGGCTGTGGCGGCGACAGCAACAGCAGCAGCAACAACAGCAGCATTGGTCCTATTTCGGATACTTAGAAGCTAACAGACATCTACAATAACCACACATAGAGGCTTACATGTTGTCAATTGATTGATGCAATTATCCGGCACACTTGTGAACTCGACGGGAATCTTGTCACCATTCCACGATATAATATCATTTATTGATCTCAACTTAATTTCATAGCAGTATGCATGCTTATGTATGCTTATGTTGTCTTCATTATAACTTGTTTTATACACAGAACTGATGACACATAGCCTAGTGTTGCAAAGTGCCAGCGAAAAGTCAGTCTCAAAATTAACATAACACTTTATTCAAATGTTATTTCAATTAGAAAATCTACTTAGTAATGTTATTCGCTTTGTGTGTGGAGTATTCAACATGTTTAAGAATGACTCCAGATAATAATAAGACAAAGGCTGATGTATGAAACATTGTCATAAGCTAGTCCCATTTTTTCACCCTGAAAGCGACACAGTTATCTGCCCTTTTATCATATGCAGAGATTGTCAAGAGCGCTTACGGGCGTCTTTTTCAAAACAGAAAGAAGTTATACATGGTATCAGGTGGGATGTATGCGTGTATGATTTGGCCCCACATAATACTAGTCGACTACGATGTAGGCGATTTCCGTGTGTCGTTACAATACCCTACATGCAAGCTGTAAATGAATTTATATAAGTAAGATACCATGGGCGTAGGAGCAGGGGGGGCAGGGGGGCCAGGCCCCCCAATGTCTGGACAGGGGGGGCAACATATCTTTTGCCCCCCCCCAATAATTCTGACAAAAAAGTATAATTTACGACTTATATATCTCGTTATAGGCAATTTGCCTTCAGTTCTTGGTGAAAACGTATACAATTTTTTTTGCTCGCTTCGCTCGTAAAATAACTTCCTTGTATCAAAATATGTCACCACCAATTGTTTCCGAAAAATACCATCGTAACATAAATTGTACTGTAAACGTCCCCCAAACCTCCTATATAGATACGACTTTGAGAGGTTGTCATTTATATATAAAGCCTTTGCAACTGTCATTTACATATAAAGCTTTTACAACAAACGTTTTCACATTAAGCTTTTATCTCAAAATCAAGCAATTTAAATAATTTAAATTATTTTGCAAGCTCTTTAATGTAAGAACTTAAATGCTCTGTATTTAGGTCCTTTTTTCATACCAAATAAGGTATCTCGGAACGCCTAGAATGCACCTGATTGATCCATTGTTTCGAAAAATTTCCCGGGGTAAAGCCCCGGGACCCCGTATACTTGAACTGGTTAACTTTCAGTTACCACGTTATTACTAAACCAAATTACCACAGAACCATAAACTCACAGTAACTGTTATAGGAGGATGTTGACGTTTAAGAGTACTATTTATGTACGATTGTATTTATGTGCAAAACAATGGGTATTGACATATTTTGAGATAATGCCGTTACTCTGCGAGCGGAGCGAGCCAAAAAAAAATTTTTACCCTAAGTTGCCAAATGTTTGGCCCCCCCCCCCCCAAATGTTGAAGATGCTCCTACGCCCATGGATACTTCTGTCTAGAGTCTAGGGGTTCCTGACCACCAGCCCTTTTGAGTACTGCTTAATAAAAGCATCTACAGAAATCTTAAACTTACGATCAAATTTAAATTCTTTGTAACGTTAATACTTTTTACAACTAACGTTATAACGTATATATAGCAAAATGATCTGCAATTTTAATCAGGGAGGTATATAAGAAATTCCTTGATAGAATCTAGATCTAGATCAATTTCATGGAAACTTGTAGACCTCTGTTAGAATATTTTCATAATTCTCGAACGTCTGATTTTAAATGTCGAAAGTGTCGAATATTGCACCGTTATACATATGAAGAGAACATCCACCCTATTTCGACCTCCTAAGATCCATCCCTGTACGTTGTGATAGGGTAGTACGATGCACAGTATAATTTATCATGGCGGGCCTCACTTTGCCCTTACCCAATCAGAATAGCTGTTACAACGGAATGACGTCATTACAGTGTACATGTAGGCAAGTAATGGCGACAGTCGTAACCTGACAGTTGGCTAGGATAAATTTTGGTGTAATTGATCTGCCGTACGTATTTTAGTTAATTTTTAGGCATTTGTTATTAAATTACAATTTTATCCAAAGAAGTGAAGAAGAAACAATGGCGATCTGTTCTGTTATCCAGCAGTAATGAGCCTAATTGGCGACGCGATTGTCAATGAATGAAATGTCATTTCGCGACTGACACATTGAAATGTCGCCAAATGTCGCAATGTTTCTGGACTGAGGAGTAATTGTTTATGATCTTTATCGCGTCTCTATGAAACCTTTTCAATTGTAAACTATTCATGCTTGCATTGTAACTGCCATGGTGTTCTTTAATATGAAATAATTGCATTGTGGCTAATGTGTTCTGATGAATATGCAGTTAACTGGTTAATTGAACACTCCCCGGCCCCCAAACTCCCCAGGAAGGGCGGGGTATAGTCACACGTTTTTACATTTCCGATGTCCCAGCACTTCCTGGTGAGAGTTTGTTGTACATAAATATGACATATACAGCCATGGCTATATTTCAGTGCTTTAAGGCGGGGGCAATTGGCGGGCGTTTACATCGATTCAGGGTCTACTCAGCCTGATTATGTACTCCGCTCTGTATTCTTTGACCCTTTTACCAACTTCGCCCTGTCCAACTCCTCCCAAATACAAACTTGGCAAGGTCTAACTATGCCTGAATTGAGAATTATTACTAAATGATACTGTTATTCTTGATATACACTTGATTCTCATCGACTCGATCCTTCTCATCGACTCGAGCCCTAATTGTTTTGGTCAAATATGCACACATGCGGAGATGGTTCTTATCCAAAACATGTAAAAATCTGCTGCAGTCTTATTTCTGTCACAACAGCAAAACAAATGTGAATGAAAACAACTTGTAATCGTTCTGTGATCACTAATAGCAACCAACCATGAACATCCATTTTGGTAAGCATCAATGCCTAAGCTTTTTACCATGGGGTTAGGCTATTGACGATTTATTTGTCAACAGGCTCGTTCACATTGATTAAAGTCGGTGAATATCATCTAAGATTAATTAACTTTATTTCACAACTGTGTTTTGTGAAGAGTTTTCTGTCTTTGGGTTAAATAGAGGCTGACCAATCAGAGGGCTCGAGTCGATGAGAAAGTTTCAGAATGACGTAGGGTGTGTTCGTAAGACCTGTGCAGAACACTGTCCAAACTGTTCCTGTTCCAAGTACTTACGAACAGAATAAAACTGTTCCGAACAGTGTTCCACTCCAAACGACTTACGAACAAAACGGAACAGGAACAGAACAGGAAGTAACAATAATAAAAATAATTTTAGAGAAATAATATTAAGAAATAAAACTTTTAAGGTGGCCGATATTGTTAGTTTCAGCCGTTATATTGGTGGAAGAAAAATGCCACTAGAAAATTTCCCATTGTAAAAGTTCGGTCATTTCCGTTTTATCCCGTTGACATACTATTGCCAAGGTGATCAGAATAACAAATTTCGTGAAGTTTCCGGTTGTCTTGTTGTTGTTGTAATCATGTGACCTGTTCTGGCTGCACCATCTTTTATTTGGGAACAGATAGAACAGTTCCGGAACACTGTTCCGTAGTGTTCGTAACGCTGTTCTATGTTCTGGAACAGAGAACAGTGCGTTACGAACACACCCGTAGGCTCTTGACTGGCACTTGCCATATAGCAAATATTTTACTACAAAAACTTTTTAATGGCAAAACTATTTTGATTTCATAAAGTTAAGTAATTTCTCTGTCAGTAAAAATAAAATTGGTTAAAGAATAGACTGTACATAGGAAGTGTACATGTAAGGCTTTTAGCCCTAAGGGGCTCGACTCCACGAGAAAGCAGTATATATATAATTGATATAATTCACCAGTCAGTTGCATCCATGCCCTCCCCTACCCCTGGGGGGATCGCCAGGGAAACGGCCCTGTTTTTACCCTCCAGTAGGGAAATGTAGGTTTTTTTTGACAAACCAATACAAGGGGACAATATTTCAATGCCAAGGGGCCCGGGAAGTACGGGAGATTTTACCATCAGTTGGAAAAATCTACCGTACTTCCCCAGCCCCTTGGCTGATGGTAAAATCTCCTGTACTTCCCCGGCCCCTTGGCATCAGCTGTCCCCAATAGGGCCGTGGAGGGCAGGTTTTTTATAACTCAAAAGCGAAAATCGCGGTCCATCCCTGGGGTGGGTGGTCATGGATGCAACTGACTGCAGTGACTGGTGCATAATATTAAATGGAATAAAGTATAACTTTTATTTAAACAGCATAATATGTAAACATGAAAAGATCCCCATTTAATATATCTACATATATATATATATATATATATATAACAGTAACATCAATATACCGTCGAGTAACCTCAATTCGTGATACCCTAGTAATCGTTATAATGGAACTACTTTCAATATTTCCATTGATATTTGAGTTATGACGTCATTAGCGGGAAAACCGAATAAATGAATGTTTAAGTGACCTTTTAATGCAGGAATTAAACTAAAATCATTTCATTTGCGTAAGAAATAAGATAATTTACCGATCCATCGCAAATTGCGCCAAATTTTGTAATGCCAAATAGTTCGACTCGATTACCTTTGAAATTGATTTGCATGATCGATTTTACATCGATTTCTTCGCCGTTGTCTGTTTGTTTACATTTTTCTTGTAAAGAAAATGGCCGAAATTGGCTGGTCCTCAATTAAAAAATAAAAGCAAAGGGAGACAAATTCTGACCTATTGTTATACATTCTGATCACCTTGGTTTTTATCCAATGGAAAATACCTCTGACATAACAAGGCGACATTTTGAACTACTTTCAGTCACATGATTCGAAAATGGCAGCTCCCCCAGTTACGTTTATACAACATGTACACGTACATACAGCAACAAATATGTTAAATTTTAAACTTGAGAAAGAGGACGACAGCTGCTAAATTCTAGAATTGAAAACAATAATACAATTATAGTCGTATAAACTAGGAAAGAACGCTACAAAATAAAAGTTCGCACAACGTCACGTTTACGTTGACGCCAAATAAACGTAATATCATTATGACCTCATGTGATAAACAAGACGTAAATTTCATTCATAATCCGTGCTAGATATTAGTTTTCTGAAAAAATATTTGACATTTTCTTAGCGATACGTCCTGCTATGCCGTGGGAATAAGAAAATTGATCAGAACATATAAAATAACCATCGTATTGATGGATACATAACGTGTTATTTCCACGCGGATGTAGCTGACTTTAGTAGTGAGGGCGAAGTTCCGGCGAACGATATTGGTGTATTTCTACACTTATTTACGAGGTGTATTTACCAGAGATAAACGGAAATGGCCGAGCTTTTACGATTGATTGTTATAGCATGCGGTTCTGAGACAGTTCATTTTCGCGATTGTCTTTCCTTGGAATTTCTTTGTATCATAGTAATATTAGGTAACTCGCTATGTTATCATTGAATTTGATGGAAGATGTAATCTTTTTTAACGTCATTACGCGTTCAAAATAAATATGAATAGCTAAATCGAGCGTAGATTCCCGATTTACCTAGCCTACTTACTGGATCTACGTTGTGAAGCGCATAGTGATACGAATTTGTAGTGCGGTCTTATTTAGTTTCTTAATTATTCGTTTTCATTGGAAATTCTTTACAAATTACACTTTTTATGTCTTACGGAACCCTTTAAGTTAAGAATTGTGTTACTTGGAAAGAAGAAACTCGAGCGTACGTGATTTTATGGCAAAAAGTTCAAAGGTCACGATTTCAGGTGTCGATGTGTTTTTCTTTGCACGCTTCAGTGCCCTCATCAAATGAGCGACTTGCGCGATATTGGTTGAAGAATTTGTGTTGAAACTGATTTCATATGTTTTCTTAATATTTTTTCTACATTTTGATATCTTTACTTGATCAAAATGATTTGTATTTGGTTATTTACCGCCAGTTATATCCTTATCATAGCGAAAACTTGTTACTTGACTGTACACTTGGAAATGAAAAGACACACATTCATATATAAAACAGTCAGCATTTACATATGCATGCACATGTATACAAGAAAAGACGCACATTTTATATATAAAACAGTACACATTAACATATATATATATATGCATGTATACAAGAAAAGACGCACAGTTAATATATAAAAAAGAAAACGTTATAAAAAAAATGTAAAGAGCCTTTTGGCCATGGATAATGATTACCATCAGGAATGAGGTGTAAGAGTTATTAATAAATAATTAAGTTAAGTTATAAGAACAAAAGAAATTGTTACCTAAACTTTTTATTATTTTCAGTGTGGTCAAAGTACTTCTAGCCAGTGGAGAGTTTAGAAGATACAATTGGTTGCATATTCTTGCCTCACCATGGCGGAGATGGGTCTAGAGAACCCGATAGATGACAGGTACACGCTCCTGGATGTCAACTATGGTATCAGCCTCTTGAAACAACTTAATGAAATGAGGACAAAGAAATTATTCACCGACACAGTTCTATGCTTGGGACAAGAAGAATTTCCTTGTCATAAAAACATCCTGTCAGCTAGTAGTCCGTACTTTCATGCTATGTTTACCAACGATGTACGAGAAAATAGAGATAACAGATTGAACTATGAAGATATATCACCGTGGACATTTAAGAGAATCATTGACTATGTCTACACTGGACGTTTAGAGATCTCCACAAATAATGCTCAAGAAATGCTCACTGCTGGATGCCGCTTCCAGTACCCAGCCATTGTTGACGCATGTTGTGATTTTTTACAACGGCAACTTCATCCATCCAATTGTTTAGGCATTCAATGCTTTGCTGAAATTCATTCCTGCCATAAGTTAGAGGAAAACGCTACGAAATATGCCTTTGAAAATTTCACATCTCTAGTACAGTATGATGAATTTCTTGAAATTAGCTTAGAAAAACTAATGTGGTTTGTTTCTAGTGACCTTATTGAAGTTAGAAATGAAGAAACGGTCTATAATGCTGTGATACGTTGGATAAAGTATGATGTGGAAGACCGCAAGAAATACCTCCTTCAGTTATTGCAAGAAGTTCGACTACCTGTGATCAATATAAACAATTTACGGGGTATGGAAGCCGAATCACTCATAAAAAACTGTGATCAATGTTTAGATCTAGTCAAAGAGGCTCGTATTAAACATGAGACTATACACGACCAGTACGGACGTAGACGCCGTAGTATGCAAGATACCCAGTTCCATCCCAGACCATCAACAATCGCTAGAGAAGTTGTTGTCGCTATCGGTGGCTTGAATGGTTTTGTTACAAGAAGTGTTGAGATGTTTGATCCACAGAAGGATTCATGGACCTCATTGTCCGAATTTCCCAAACAAGTAACCTGGTTTAGTGTATCGGCTGTGGTGAACTGTATCATAGTCGCTGGTGGAATTCTGGATGGTAGAATTATCGACACGGTGTGGAAGTTTGATACAGGGGGTAGGGAATGGCACGAGATCACACGTATGAGTCAACCTAGGGCCAAGCATGCGTCCGCAGTGTTACACGATAGACTGTATCTGTTTGGTGGCGTAACTTATACTGCTAACTTTGAAGTTGTAGACCAGGGCTGTATCGAGTGCTTTGATCCGTCAAAAAATGTCTGGACTGTTGTCGGACATTCACCGTGTCCTAGAACTTTGTCTAAGATAGTCCCGTTTGGTAACTTGCTAGTTGAAGTGGGAGGTTTACAGGGTGGGGCCAAAGTGAAGTCGATGGAGTGTTACGAGGGATCAGTAGACAGCTCAGCTGTAAAACCTTTACGAGAACATTTTATCTTGCCTGAAGCAATTGAATTTGCTCAAATTGTGGTGCTCAGTGGTGTCTTTTACATTATATGGGAGGACTCGAAGAAGGTGATCACATTAGATCCAGAGAAGCGTACATTCCAAAGATTGCCAGATCTAAACTATAGTCATAAAAATTGTGGTGCTACAGTGCTGAGGAACAAAATATATGTGATAGGAGGCATGTTGGACAATGTTCGTGGTCTCCCGCTCGATTCTCACGCTAGTAGAATTGTAGAATGCTTCGATCCCGAGACCAAGACGTGGACCTTGGAGAAATCTCTCCTCGAAGCTCGAGGTTTTCATGGCTGTGTAACAGTCAACATGTAAACTACTGCTGCCACCTGGGCCCGGAATTATAACCAATACTTACACTCAGCACTCAACATTCAAATATTGAATTTGTTGTTATAATGAGCTTTTATTTTATTTATTCTAGATTGCTAATATCGGTGGGGAAAATGTATAGAATTGTTATTTGAATGTTGAAAATAACATTTGATACACTTTCTTTGCCCTTTTTAGCTCACCTGTCACATAGTGTCAAGGTGAGCTTTTGTGATCACTCTCTGTCCGTCGTCCGTCCGTCAACAATTTGCTTGTGTTCACTCTAGAGGCAACAGTTTTGATCCAATCTTCATGAAACTTGGTCAGAATGTTGTTCTCTATAAAATCTAGACCAAGTTCGAAACTGGGTCATGTGAGGTCAAAAACTAGGTCACTAGGTTAAATCTTAAAAAAACCTTGTGTTCACTCCAGAGGCAACAGTTTTGATCCAATCTTCATGAAACTTTGTCAGAATGTTGTTCTCTATAAAATCTAGACCAAGTTCGAAAGTGGGTCATGCGAAATTAAAAAACTAGGTCACTAGGTCAAATCATAGAAAACCTTGTGTTCACTCCAGAGGTCACTATTATGATACAATCTTCATTAAACTTGGTCAACATGTTGTTCTTGATAAAATCTAGGCCAAGTTCGAAACTGAGTCATGTGGGGTCAAAAACTAGGTCACTAGGTCAAATCTTAGAAAAACCTTGTGTTCACTCGTGAGGTCACCCTTTTGATCCAATCTTCATGAAACTTGGTCAGAATGTTGTTCTCTATGGAATCTAGGCCAAATTCAAAACTGGGTCATGTGAGGTCAAAAACTAGGTCACTATGTCAAACCTTAGAAAAACCTTGTATTCACTTCACAGGTCGTGGTTTTGATCCAATCATCATGAAACTTGATCAAAATGTTGTTCTCTATGAAATCTAGGCCAAATTCAAAACTGGGTCATGTGGGGTCAAAAACAAGGTCACTAGGTCAAATCTTAGAAAAACCTACACTCCAGAGGTCACTATTTTGATCCAATCTTCATGAAACTTGGTCAGAATGTTGTTCTATATGAAATCTAGACCTAGTTTGAAACTGGGTCATGTGGGGTCAAAAACTAGGTCACTTCGTTAAATCTTAGAAAAACACTGTGTTCACTCCAGGGGTCACAGTTTTGATCCAATCGTCATGAAATATGGTCAGAATGTAGGTTGTACTGATACCTAGACCAATGTGCAACAGGTGAGCGACCTCTTGTTTGTACTAAGTACTATGTATTAGGTAAAAACTTAATTATTGATTCTGAGTACCACACTCTGCACTCAGACTGATAAATTACACGTATTGCTTACAAATACACTGAATTACACTATGAAATAGGCTAAAAATAATATTTAGTACCTATTTAACATTTACACAACTTCTTGCTCTCCAAAATGGTGACCTCACAATGGTTTAAACTTAAATTCAATATTTGAGTGCTGAGTGTAAGTAATGGTTATAATCCTGAGCCCTGATGTCTCATTTATAACCTTGTTATAGGCTGCTGTTCTCCTTACTAAATTGTCTGAAATACTGAAATATTTTACTCAACCTTTGCAGACTTCCTAAATTCAAGATGGGGAGACATAAATTGTCGAAATTTAAAACATGTTGACCTAAAATGTATGGAATGAAAATAGGGCTGCATAGAAAAAATACAACTACATTTCGGTGTCTGGCTGAATTCGTATGAAAATTTGTCAATCACTAAAACCAAATCTGCTTAATTTATGTCAGACTAAAAGGACACATGTCCATTTGACTCCTATTGTTTTGGGAAGATTGCCATTGAAATATAGAATACAAAACTACAAGATGTGCCTAAATAGTAAATTGGAGAAAATATAAACTTGGACCTCTGCTAATAATTTTTGATGACAAAAAAAACTTAAGATTTAATAAGTTATTGGAAAGACAATTATTATTTAACTGAAAATTTCTCACTCTGAGAATGTAACTTAAAGACTAGAAAAGCTTTGTATAATACTATTGTTGGTAAAACTTAATGTTGGTGTACGGAAATTGTTTCTTGTCTACCAGTTTGACATCCTTTAGGCTAAGTTTCTTAGTTTATTTGTGGGTATCCCGGTAAACAGTTACCTGAGTCTGCTTATTGTCTGTCTTTCACTTAAAAACAAATCATGAATTTTAAAATGAATTTATCAACTTTGGGCCCAATTTATTTGTATTATTAAGGTTGATACAATGTACTTCCCATGTTTGTGTCATACTTGTTTGCATGTCTCTGCACAGAAAAGTTCAGGTACATTGATCTTTATATCTTTACATTAAAACTAATACAGGGGTTCTAAAATTCCGGATTAATCCAAGAAAACTGGATTAGCTGCATCATTTCACACAAATTGCACAAAATAAAAGTTTTTTGATTTTTTTTAAAAAATTGATGAACAAAGTTATGGTCATTTGAAATTCCATGACCTAAATGATAACAATAAAACAGTTATAAGGTGTAGGGATGTGTGCTTACCCAGAACAGTTTTGCGACTCGTTTTCAGGATTGAGCATAATATCTCGGTAGAACCCCGGCTAATATGTTGGATGAAATTTTTTTTATAAACTTGATAGTTAATCTTGTTCATTTTAAAATGTCAATTTATTTATTTGCATGCTGACTTAAACATTAAAGCTAACTTTGCTTTAGGAATTTAGTAAGATAAACATTACAACTTTATTTGTAATGAAGACACGAAATGTAAATTTTTATTCAATCATAGAAAAAGGTGTTGTACAAATGATATACAGTATGTGTTTGGCTTTTCCCACTTGATGTGAACAATTTGTAATTGAATCATTCTATACACTTAACATAACGGATGAGGTCTATGGTGTTGATTCTTTGATTCCTTTCAAAGTTCATAATGTTTAAATTTTCACCAAGGCAAGATATTTTCTTCATTTCCCTTGGTATCATGTCTTCTATAGAAGGTTGAAGGATTTTCTCTATCAATACATAATTGTACAATAATCAATATAGACCACGGTACGTGACCTATGTTCTCACTTCTCGTTCATAAAGCAACATTAATGACTTTTTATTAAAGAGTTATAAACCACTGCCGAGATCATTGCAAATCATTGGAGAACATTGATTTTCTTCAGTTTGATTTCGTGATATTTCGTGATTCATTGCAAATCATTGTTTTTCTTCAGTTTGATTTCGTGATTTTTCGTGATTCATTGCAAATCATTGCAAATCATTGATTTTCTTCTGTTTGATGTCTTGATTTTTCGTTATTCATTGATTTTCTACAGTTTGATTTCGTGATTTTTTGTGATTTTCATTTTTTTCACAGGTCCTTTGTCTCTCTATGTACAAGTATGTCATGTTCTTGGTATATCAGTATAGCAGACTGTAATGTATTTTTTAGACAAACATTTTTACTCATTTAATTTTCTATTTATTTAACTGTATTATTTAGACATTTTTTATACTGACTTTTGTACAGTCTGCTCCAAGTCTGTGTAATGAAGTTATAAACACTTAATTCCTGTATACTGTAAAATCATTTAATTTCAAAGGGACAAAATTTGTGGTTTTTGGTAAAAAAGAGTATTTCTATGGGACATTAATTCGTGGATTTTGCATTTCAGCTAATATCTACAAGAGTCAAAATTATTGTTCAATGGGATTTGATTTTGTGGTTGAAGGTGAACAACGAAATCCATGAAAGTTTAACCCCTGCGAAAATTAATGATTTTACAGTATGATATATCTATACAAAAGAGAGGTACATACAATGTATTACAAATTTATGCACCTGTGATAAACATGATTTCACAAATCTAAAGAACTGATAATTGACAATTTGGTTATATACAAATGGAAATTGATTTATTCTGAATAAAATACCTTGTACTATTATTCTTCTTTTGCTGCATACAAATCAGAACCTGGTTAATATTTCCAGATAATTCATCTCCTATCACAACTTTGATGATGTGTCTACTAATTGTTTGTTTTTTTTGTGCTAATTTTTCTCCACTTTAAACATGATGTGTGCAGTGAAGTGTCGGACACTGTTATTTTATCTTACAATAATATGATGTTATCGGTATATACAGTAATGGTATTTCTGTATGAATTATTATTTGTATTTCAAATATTCATGATTTTTGCATGTTATTAGCTAACCTGTCATAAAGTGACAGTCAAGCTTTTGTGATCACTCTTTGTCCATCTGTCCAAGATTTGCTTGTGTAGACAAGAGGGGTCAAAATTTTGCCCTAATCATTATGGAACTTCGTCACAATGATCATTTCAATAAAGCTGGGTCAAGTTTGATGTTGGAAAAACTAGGTCACTAGGTCATATCGCAGAAAAACCTTGCATGTGGCACACTAGAGTTCACAAATCGAAATATGGCCAAATCTGACAATGTGGGTTATCTCATACTGTGCAGGTACTTTCCCAGTCAGGAATAATGACCATTTTTCCCAGTTTACAAATTTTTTTTCGCAAAAACCGAGAAAATGACACACAAAATTATTAGAATAATTAGGAATAACATGTGGAACTTATCTTTTTCCCTTTTTTCAACAACAAATCATCTATTATCTCATAAAACAATTATTATTAAGACATTTCATGGTATTTTTAGCAGTTTATAAGTCAGACCAAAAAATTCCCAAGGTCATGATTTCCCCTACAGAAATTCCTAATTTCAGGACTTTACGAGCAAAAATTCCCAATTTGACTGGTACCCGGTACGTTCCCAAAATGTAAAAAAAACGCTGCTGTGAACAACAAGGTGATTGCTTCATTAAGACAATATGAAAGCCTTGTAGATGCAATGGAGACTGCATTTTGTTATATTCTTAGAAGTTGTAAATGTTTTGTTAGGTCATGATTGGTGCCTACTACGACAGGTGAGCAACCTTCGGCGCTTTGGGCCATCGCTAAGTTGTTACGATTATTCTTGTGGTGCTTTTCCTTACTAGTATGAGGGATGGTCAAGAGGTTTTTACACATATGCTTTAAGTTGTAAATAAAGTGAGAAATATGTAAAAAAAGTTGAATAACAAATCACTGAATGGTTTCTCTGGCCATCTGAGACATTTATTCAATACAAGATTTTAATATTGTAAATTTTCTTATTGTAACGTAAGTGAGTGAAAAAATTAACAGCTTAATTTTTTTTCATATAATAGCATATGTCTTATAGTTTTTTGACCATCCCTCATATGATGTGAGTTGTGACATATTGTTTGTTGTCCTTGTATTTCCATGGATACTGATGTAAGAGCTCTTCTATCACACAAAATTCTGCTGACATTTATTAGCATTAAATGGCCCCGATCTTCCGAAACATCTCAAGTAGAAATCTCATCTCAAATTGCGATTTTGCTCACATCACAGTATGAATTTCCGATAAAGTTGAAGTTCAAACTTAATAAAGTGTACTGTAAAAAATTTAGAAATAATGTTTTCTTTGTATGATGCTTATATTTAGTAAATCCTCCTATCCAACCTATCCAATCTTTGAGGAGAGATTTATCTCAGATTGAGTTGTTTTGGGAGATCTCCTATCATGCAGAAAAACTTGAATCCACTTTCCTGGAGTTATTTTTACTTGAAAGTGGTTTTCATTCTGTTATCTTATAGGGTTCATGTACTATGTTATGCATTGAATGTGTGAGATACACTCTGTTACGGGGGGGGGGGGGGGGTCATAGGACATGTTCCCATAATAGTTAAAAAATGAAACTGAGTATGTACCTTCCTGGTGCCGGGCATTAAAGGGACATAACTCAGACGTGATTATTTGTAAAAATTGAAAGATTTGACAAATTTACTATCACTGTTGCTGTGTAGATATTGACTTTGGTCACATTTTTTAAGTTATGTTTTTGATAATGTTTATGTTGTTGTGCAGTTTATCATGTGTGTCGGTCATCGTTTATAGTTTGACTTTTTTGACCTGAACCACAGGGGATTGACACATAATTTTTTTTGGTTCAATATAGCCTTATATCAGTATATATAGTAAAGGGACACATCGACTGTGTGTTAGTGGTCTTTTATTTCAACGCAGTACACACACTTCAACAAATAATTCGTGGAAAACCTTTCGCAGTTCGATAGAAGGATGATTTATCTGCAAGTAGCACAAATCCGTTAGACTCTAGGGTCTAAAATGAGTCAGAAATACACAAAAATGTCACAAAATTACGCCACTTTTGTAAAAATGTCCGTTGGTCCGGCCACTCGAATACAACAACAACAGACCCACCTATGCCGTTATTACATTAATTTCACAGTGTCAACACAAAATTCTTACATCAAACGTTATCCTAAGAACATAGTTGTCCGTAACATCCAGAAACTCTGTAGTATTTTGCGTATAACCGGCACAATTTCAAGAAATATTCCAGGGTATCCCAGCGATATACTCTGCTTCGACCATTTTGATCGGGAATGCACTGACTTCAAAGCTGCTTTGTGATTGGTCGAAAATTAATTACACTGGTAAGTAAAAAACTTTTTCAAAAATATATTAAACATACATGTACATAACAATGTAAACAATTACTTAATTATAAACTCCAATTAAAGTGCAAATTTATTTTATTTCACTGAAATAAGTGAAAATGACCTTGACCTTCCATTTCAAACCAAAACATTGACAAGCGGGTAATTGAAATCTGAAAATATTTTTCCAAATCCATATTCAGGATGTCTGTCATATCTTGGTAATATCACCAATTGTGACGTTGTGGCCACAATTTACCATGTGAAAAGCGGAAAGTTGATCCGAATTCATAGGCTACGCCAAGCGCGCCATGCTGTCAGTTGTCGATACAGCGATGAAGACCGAGGCTCTCCTAACAATCTCGCGGAATTTCACGTAAACTTGACAGCCAATGAGATTGTGTTAATTATTCAACTCCGTATTATAGTGTCATGGTTGTAGGCTTCTGCTTTTTACGAAATTTTGACACAACTATATCGAATTGTGCCGGTTATACGCAAAATACTACGGAGTTTCTGGATGTTACGGACAACTATGTTCTTAGGATAACGTTTGATGTAGGAATTTTGTGTTGACACTATGAAATTAATGTAATAACGGCATGCGTGGGTCTGTTGTTGTTGTATTCGAGTGGCCGGACCAACGGACATTTTTACAAAAGTGGCATAATTTTGTGACATTTTTGTGTATTTCTGACTCATTTTAGACCCTAGAGTCTAACGGATTTGTGCTACTTGCAGATAAATCATCCTTCTATCGAACTGCGAAAGGTTTTCCACGAATTATTTGTTGAAGTGTGTGTACTGCGTTGAAATAAAAGACCACTAACACACAGTCGATGTGTCCCTTTACTATATATACTGATATAAGGCTATATTGAACCAAAAAAAATTATGTGTCAATCCCCTGTGACCTGAACCTGACCTTTATGCAAGAATATATTACAACGTTCTTGCTTCGAATATATCAATTTCCACAAGCAAATCCTGCGATATCGGTATTTCAGATCTGTGTGTGTTAGTATTACATCTCGAACGTCTTTGTGATACTCCCAGATTATGAAAACATACAATCGATGTTGTAAATGTAGGCAATATATCGGCTGTTAAATTATGCTAATCAAAAGGTCAGGCTCATGTTAAATTTGTCAAGCTATATGGCAGTTACAATAAGGTTTTTGACCTAGGGTAAATAAGAAATGATTTTGTCGCAGGATTTATGTGGAAAAACTAGCTTGCTTTGGAAATTGGACATGTTGAAATCTCTTTATTCATTGCAATGTTTGTATGTTAAAATATGTAAGACCAATATTAAACCTATGGGACTAAACCAAGACCATTAGTTTACCTAGCTAGCTATTAGACGAAAGTAAGCACTTTCCATAAAAGGTATGGAAATTCGCAACGGTCTGTATTTGCAAGATTTACCGATATAATATATTTGAATCATTATTGCAGACAATAAATCTCTTTGGTGCAGCAAGGCACAGGTAACTGTATCATTGAAAACGGATTTTTTTTTGAAAATTTATATTTTTCTTTCACAAATTTTCAAAAAAAAAATTCTTCATTTTCGACGATGCAGGTGTCTGTGGTTAGATACAACTTTGTTGTGCTAAAGGGACGAATTGTTTGATCATCATCAGATGTTGATTTTGTTGATGTGTTGTTTGTGTCAAATTTGCATCTTTGTGTGTACAATTTTTTAAAAGATTATTTTGATTGGAAAGAAGAGTTATATGAATTTTTTTGCTTTATTATCATTTGTTTGTTTGTTTGTGGATAAAAGATGAAATCTATTGTTGTTCTGATTTGTCAAGTTAGTGAACACAATTTTTTTGACAGGGAAAAACCTTGTTGTTACTATGTAGATTGCTAAATTTGACAAACATTTGTACGGAAATATTTAAATCAGTTGTGTGTATCACTATAAGTATATTAACTACGGTCTTCAAACTTAACCAGGATGTTAATCGCAAAGATGTGACGGAAGTATATTAAGCGGTTTTATGGCCTTTGATATAGTATGGCATGCATCTACAAAATAAGTTTAGCTATGTTCATGATCATTTTCAAGTCACTGCTAAGCAGCATGTGAAGGTGTGTATCTGACATTAAGTATATGCTGGAAACCAGGTTATGCAGAATTATGGCCCTTTGTGTGAAAACCAGGTTTTGAGAATGGACCATTTCTGTATTTTGCTGTATTATATCTAGCTACAGTTATAAAACATTGGTCAGTCCTGAATTCAAATTTTGCCTGTGTAGAATACTTTCACATAAATCAGCTTGTATCTGAATGTTTGTAGGGCAACAACGAATTGATTGTTCTTTCAAATTGGAACAGCAAATAATGTCAAATACCAAAATAAATGGTTTGTGAGATTGTCATACAAAATCCCATTTTTCACTAAATGCTTTACAGTATAGCCTCTGTAGAGCAACACTCTATGGGAGCTGCAAATATGAGCTGTTGTTTAGAGGTTTTTTTATAGAGGTTTAGAACCTATCGGCTTAGACATTTTTTTTAATGTGTTGCTAAAGAGATATTGTTGCTCTACAGATGGCAGCTGTCACAAGGCTGTTCTGTTTATCCGAACGTTTTTTTTGTTTAAAAAAATGAACATAACAGAATCTTTTTCTATAACTGTACAATCATAGCATATCTAGTCCAAACTTTGATGTAAGAATTTTAAATCCTGCTTTAAGTGAAATTTTTGAAGACAATCTCACTAGGTTCACATGCATGCGAAAAAGGTAATGAAACATGTTTGACATTTGGTTAGCATAGTGGGAAGGTAAATGAGTCAATATAATTGCTTATTGTTGGATGTAAGACACAGGGTTGCTTAGCATCAAGAGTATTTTAAATGTTTGAATCTGTGTTTTTAAACATGTAGTAAGTAGGACTTAGATATGACACTGGAATCTGTTGCTAAGCAACCGTTTGAGCTTATCCTTGACACTCGTGGTATAGGTAAGATGTCTTTATGATATATAGTGCGACATCATCTCTGATTTTGTGATTTGATAAAGTTATAATATAAATATTCCATGGTAACTTGTCACATATTCGAATGAGATAATAAGGCATTGGCTTATATTTAAAGAGCATCTGATTTTGTTATTTTCCAGAGTTATAATAATAAACCCATGGATTGATATTTACGGAGCATCTTTGTGAAAAAAAAAACAAAAAACATTTTTACTGAAGGTAATAACAAGATGAATTACTTGTGTTTTCCTATAAATACCTGTTGCTATTTCATGAATTGCTTGATAACTGTGTAAAATAAAAATCTTGATTTTACTGATAAGCGAAACATTGTTATGCTGATACACCATGGATTTAGGAATAATGTTTAAGTTTTCTACCAAGATGCTTTACCGAATACCAGCCCAGTACATTTTGTCATTGATAAATGTGTCTCAGAATAGTACCATAGTAATATACTGTAAAATCATTTAATTTTGATGGGACGAAATTTCGTGGTTTTGGTAAAAAACCCATTACGATGGGACTTTAATTCATGGATTTTGCGTTTCAGGTAATTAATGCATGGGTCAAAACTATTGGTAGATGGGATTAAACCACAAAATCCACAAAATTTAATCCCCAACAAAAATGAATGATTTTACAGTAAAAGACTATAATTGTGTGTGTGCATGAGGTATGTGTGTTTGAATCAGTATAAAGCTGATGGAAATAATGTCTTTGTACATCAAGTTTGTATGTTTTATCTTTTTGAAAACAGTATTAAAGTTTTTACAAATGAGAACTATCCAGCAGTTGTTTCTTGTTGGTATAATATAATTAAACAATCTTCATCAGTCAATACAATGTCTCATTGGATTCAAAATAAGTCTAGCAAAAATATAAAAAAAACAGTGTTAGGCTGAAGGGAGAACCATCCTAGCAAAAACACAGGTGAAAGGTGAACCATCCTTGCAAAAACCCAGGTGAAAAGTGAACCATCCTAGCAAAAACACAGGTGAAAGGTGAACCATCCTAGCGAAAACACAGGTGAAAGGTGAACCATCCTTGCAAAAACCCAGGTGAAAGGTGAACCATCCTTGCAAAAACACAGGTGAAAGGTGAACCATCCTAGCGAAAACACAGGTGAAAGGTGAACCATCCTAGCGAAAACACAGGTGAAAGGTGAACCATCCTAGCAAAAACACAGGTGAAAGGTGAACCATCCTTGCAAAAACCCAGGTGAAAAGTGAACCATCCTAGCGAAAACACAGGTGAAAGGTGAACCATCCTAGCAAAAACACAGGTGAAAGGTGAACCATCCTAGCCATAACACAGGTGAAAGGTGAACCATCCTAGCAAAAACCCAGTTGAAAGGCGAACCATCCTAGCAAAAACATAGGTGACAGGTGAACCATCCTAGCAAAAAACACAGGTGAAAGGTGAACCATCCTTGGATGAAACAGCCTTGCCAAAACTAGTTAAGGATAAAACAGCCTTGCCAAAACTAGTGAAGGATAAAACAGCCTTGCCAAAACTAGTTAAGGATAAAACAGCCTTGTCAGAACAAGTGAAGGATAAATTGCCTTGTAAAAACTAGTGAAGGATGAAACAGCCTTGCAAAACCCAGTGAATGGTAAAACAGCCTTGCCAAAAAAAACGGACGGATGAACGTTCCTTGCAAAACTAGTGAAGGTTAATACAACCTTGCACAAACTAGTGAAGGATAAAACAGCCCTGCAAAAGCTAGTGAATGGTAAAACAGCCTTGCAAAAGCTAGTGAATGGTAAGACAGCCCTGCAAAAGCTAGTGAATGGTAAAACAGCCTTGCAAAAGCTAGTGAATGGTAAAACAGCCCTGCAAAAGCTAGTGAATTGTAAAAGAGCCCTACAAAAGCTAGTGAAGGTTAAAACAGCCTTGCACAAACTAGTGAAGGATCAAACAGCCTTGGAAAAGCTAGTGAACGGTAAAACAGCCCTGCAAAAGCTAGTGAATGGTAAAACAGCCCTGCAAAAGCTAGTGAATTGTAAAACAGCTTCGTAAAACAGCCTTGCAAAAGCTAGTGAATGGTAAAACAGCTTTGCACAAACTAGTGAATGATAAAATAGCCCTGCAAAAGCTAGTGAATTGTAAAACCACAGGTGGCAGTATCAGTGTTTGGAAAATAAAATATAAAAAATGAAAAAAAAGTCCGTCACTGAGCTAATATACACTATCAACCCCACAGAAAATTGAACTGGGATCCCAGTGGGATCCCAGTGGGATGACTTAATCCCGGTGGGATGTTGTCATTTCAGTGGGATGGAAATTCATCCCAGTGGGATGGAAATTCATCCCAGTGGGATCCCGGTAATAACCTACCGGGATTTCCAAGTACATTTCCCGGTGGGATCCCACCTGAATAGTATTTTAGACTGAACTTATTTTTGTTGACTGTTTTTTTTCCTTTTAGCCAACTTGCATTTTTTTTAGAGTTTGAGCTAGAAAAATGTTTTATAAACCGTTTGACCATGGTGAGAAAAGACAAACTGAAGCTTGACCATGGTCTAACATGGTCAGTGTTTTCAACCGTGGTTGACCATTTGACCATGGTCGACTATGGTCAACCATGTTATTGTCTCACACTTTTATATTATCTCCCTTTAACAAAAATTATATATATTTTTTTAAAGTCCCAAAAAACAATTTTAAAATAAATGTTAGCAAAGTAATATATCATTATTATTATAAAAATAGAAAGATTTATGAATTAGTTTGACATAATAAAAAATTCATAATTACAACAAAATATTAATTAAGCTTTCCTATAAGAAATTAAACATTACCTGACATTATTTGAAACAAGCTGATTCATCTGTGGCTTGAACATTATCAGCAACTGGTGAGTTCTTGCCTTTAATTGTTCTAACATGGTATCTGACCATGTGACAAGGTAAGAAATACCAAAGAACTAACCGTGTTTTGTTAAATTGCACAAGATTTTGAGGGTAAAAAATCAACACTGCCGACCACCGGGATCCCGACCAATTTTCCCGGTGGGATCCCACCCTCATCCCAGTGGGATTCCCAGTGATTTTTTCTATAGGGAAGGTATAAAGCGTACAATATGTCTATGGTCAAAGATTGTGGAACATCGCATCTAAAAATAGACTTGGTTCCTAACAATTATTACGATACTGTGAGTGGATCCAGTATCCAGCGCGTAAATAAAATTGCATCGAGCGAAGTTAAATAACGAAAGGAACACTGTTGCGCCATTTCGCAGTTATAAAATACAATTGAACGAGATTCGGTAAAAATGAATATCGTATAGTTTATTTGAAAGACTTGTGTAGCGTTTTTCCTTCAGCGCCCGTATTTTATGCCGAAACAACGAAATGCGATGTTCCACAATCTTTGGCATATAGACATATAGTACGCTTTATACCTTGATAGTATATTAGCTCAGTGACAGATTTTTTATTTGTTTTATTTTATCTTTTAAATCGTTTGCTGACCAAACACTGATACTGCCACCTTTGGGTAAAACAGCCTTTCAAAAGCTAGTGAATGATAAAACAGACTTGCAAAAAGGATGAAAGTTCCTTGCAAAACTTTTGAAGGGTAAAACAGCAATGCAAAAAGAACAACGAGGGAATGTTGAACCATTCTTGCAAAAACGAATGGGGGTTAACTTTCCTTGCATAACACAGATGAGCAGTGAAGCTTACATAAAAATGACAAAGAAAGACAACTCTGGTATGACTGCAGGATATCAGTGACGATTACCTCCCTGTCATAAGAAATCGGGCGGTTTCCGGAAAATGTTCAATTTAGTGATATTTTCCAATTTTCTCTTCAATAGCGTACATTTGATAAGTTTAAACACTCCAATTAATGATGAAACAAACCACGGTGACCATAAACAATCTCACTATGACGACAATCACCTCTTCCGGCTCATGTGGTTAAACCCCCGCATCGTTCATTCATAAAATGCATTCGGTATTCATTGATTGCCGCGTGTTGAAGGACTGGTATTCACGGAAAGTAATTAACAATCTAATTACGTAGTTTTAATCTATTCGGGATGATAGAACGCATATCTGACTTGAAATGTTCCACGCTCAAATCTCACAGGATCCGACCTTTTATTACACGAATCAAGCCGCTGTCAATGCACTTTCCTTAATCATTTTGACTTTTCAGCGAGGTTTTTTGATATTGGCCTATGACGTCATACATACGTCAATGGTGAACTTATTTCTCGTCTGCTGTTGTCAGTTTTCAATAGATTTCTCTGTGTGCAGGCGTTCAATATAGTTGAGTGCCAAGATGCTAATTTTCTATTCGACCTTGGAAATTCGCTGTAAGACCTGTATTGATAAATAGAAGCTCGGCTTTCAGACTTGATTTTCTCGTTTAAATGTCACGGAAAGGTATAGAATTTACCATTCTGTTTGCTATTTCATAAATACGACCAGGTTAATGAGCTGCCAGAGCTTTTTGTTGGTTAAGCGGAAATATATTAATAATTATACAAGTACAGATCTACGTAGTCAATCTACACGCACGTTCTTTGGCTTAAAACTGGATGCAAAGTGCCGATCATAACGTGGATTTTTTATTGGAAAGTAATTGTTGAGTCGGTGCTTGAAAGTAATGCGCGCAACGTGATGATGCAACATGCAAAGCCGTACGTAGGTGTATAATAGGTACTAGCCACCGCACCGCTGGTGTTTGGACTGACCAGGGGGTTAACCACATTGACACGGTATCTAGACTTGTATAGGTCTACCCTGACCCCTTATCCCGGTAATGACCATTTTAGAGATAGAATACTAAGTCTTTACTAGTCACACCTCGAAGCTTTTTGTAGATATATACCTCGTTCATTATTTAGTTAATATGTATTTTCGTAACGACCACTTCTGTATTAATTACTTGATGTCAACTTTTAAAAAAACCCGAATGGTTCGTTATAAAGGTACTGCCGGAAATATGAACAATTGAACACTATTCATTATTCATGAAATAAGCCGTATTTGTAATAGAAAAAGAAAGCAAACACGAGGATGTCTTCTTTTGTCGAATGCGTAGTTTTGGTGTGATATCAACTTAACCTCCGTAGTGCAACTACCCCTCAACGACAACAGGTGCCTTATTCACCAACGTTGTAAGTCTCAAACTCAGACTTAGACTTAAAATTGACAAGACTTAAAATCACTGTCATTTCTTTGTTATTAGATTTAGCCATGTGAAATTTTATCGGATTATTTGCTGTTACCCACTGAACATGTTTACTCATTTATATCAAAATCGGTACATTTGTAACATCATGAGAGCGAATAGAACATTTGGCAATTTAAAGTCTAAGTCTGAATTTTAGACTTACGCCATTTGTGAATAAGGCCCCTGGGTACTGTTTTATCAAAGCATTTACGCAAATCTTAAACTTACGATCAAATTTTAATGTTTTATAATACATTTACAACTACAAAGAGTGATAATTGGAGCTGCAATACTAATCAAGATTCAGTTAATGAATGTCTACAAACAATTTATGTCCCCAATTTGCTGTAGCAAAAGAAATATACAGAATTTAAATATGAACGTAAGTTTACGATTTCCGTCAAGTCTGTTGATAAAAAAGTACCCTGATGTACAAAACTGTATACGATATATGCGTTCCCAGACGGATGTTGCATTGGTGATAATGTACTGTCTGCATCAATTAACGATAACACAGACAGGTGAATTACTGAAGTTGTTTTTGCATGGTTTCATGACGTCATCAATGTCCTTTTAGTAACAAGTGAGGGTCAAGCTCCTGACGAGAAAACGAAATGATCGTGCGATATTTTATATTTAATTGCCATGGTAAAACATGCAGGACAATAAAACATTCTTTTTCAAGTTTCTTTCAAACGAACGCAGACTGAAAAATATCAGACGATCATGCAGTTGTTACGAAACACCAAAAGCAATGTAAATTATGTAAAACAAGAGACGGCATTTATTTTTGAGCCAATTACAGATGCTTGAGTTAGAAACTGTTACCATAAACAGCTGGTTGTGGGTGAAACATGTCCGTGTTTTACTTTGTAGTTAACGTGTTATTTGGTTAAATATGTACGCATGTTTGATGTAAACTTGCAAACTTGGTCGTTAAGATCTGTTATAACTTTGAACTTGTTGTACCTACAAATGTATACAAACTTAATCTAAATAAAAACATTAGCGAAACATTTGTTGTATCAATGTTGTCAGCTGAAATCGGTGTTGTAATAAGCTTAATTATTTAAGAATGGGGTCTAGCTATAGTTTTGCGTCAATAATAAACATAACTTGTTTACATGGATGAAACACAACCGCTCTGAGACTGGCCCAGTTATCCACGATAATATCATGCGCATTTTAGCCTACTTGTCAACTAATACCTAGATTAATTAACACCATTATGTGTGGTCAGTCAGTGACATTTGCAGATTACCTGGTCTTGATAGATCTCGTTCAATGTTGATGTGCACTCTATCATCGTAATACGGTACATTGTTGTAAACATCACCAGACGAGATGAAGACCAAATGACCGTCGTCAAATTGCACATGGCATATGATCCGAGAAAACAACACTATACGTAAGGCTGTATAGTATATGAATGTCAATGCTGCTAAGACATTAGAGCTCATTTTCTCTTTCAGCTATGACCGAGCATAGTAATGTATTCTTCGCTACGTTTGGTCCTCACTTTTGAATCATTACAGATGTAGTTATAACATGTAAAATTAAATAGCTATGCTATTAACAAGAACATTGTAAGAATTATTGATTTCATATGTTATTAAGGTTACAATTTTTTTATAAAAAATACTTAATTTACGTGAATCGGGTGTTGAGGACTCCCATTGAACTAGTGACTATACGTAATGTTGTTGTAAAATGTAGTACGATACGGGTTCTATATAAACGTCCTATATATAGATCCCGTACACGTTTGGTGAATAATTGATCATATATCAAACAAATAAGTAATATTTAGACCATATCAGAGGCAAACGTGCACCAGTGTTCACGTATTATATTAGAAATACTAGTACTTTATTTTTTATGTTACTCGATTTGTGCAACATTGCAAAACACAGAATGGAACAGTGACACACTATCGCTCAGTCTGTGAATTTTGTGAATTGGGTCTGTGCATGTTTCACGTTGTGGGATGTGTAGCTATGAATTGGGTCTGTGCATGTTTCACGTGGTGGGATGTATGGCTATGAATTGGGTCTGTGCATGTTTCACGTGGTGGGATGTGTGGCTATGAATTGGGTTTGTGCATGTTTCACGTGGTGGGATGAATGGCTATGAATTGGGTCTGTGCATGTTTCACGTGGTGGGATGTGTGGCTATGAATTGGGTCTGTGCATGTTTCACGTGGTGGGATGTATGGCTATGAATTGGGTCTGTGCATGTTTCACGTGGTGGGATGTGTGGCTATGAATTGGGTTTGTGCATGTTTCACGTGGTGGGATGTATGGCTATGAATTGGGTCTGTGCATGTTTCACGTGGTGGGATGTGTGGCTATGAATTGGGTTTGTGCATGTTTCACGTGGTGGGATGAATGGCTATGAATTGGGTCTGTGCATGTTTCACGTGGTGGGATGTGTGGCTATGAATTGGGTCTGTGCATGTTTCACGTGGTGGGATGTATGGCTATGAATTGGGTCTGTGCATGTTTCACGTGGTGGGATGTATGGCCATGAATTGGGTCTGTGCATGTTTCACGTGGTGGGATGAATGGCTATGAATTGGGTCTGTGCATGTTTCACGTGGTGGGGTGTATGGCTATGAATTGGGTCTGTGCATGTTTCACGTTGTGGGATGTATGGCTATGAATTGGGTCGGTGCATGTTTCACGTCGTGGGATGTATGGCTATGAACTAGGTCTGTGCATGTTGATACACACCGAAGTTTTTATCAGTTTCTTCAAGTCTTCCCGAGATGATATTTTGTGGTGCCGTGTTTATCTCATTTTGTTTTTAATTCTCAGAAAATATTAACTAAATTGATATGCGTGCGTGATGGTGCCCTCGTGTGCGTGCCTTGTGGGCGAGAAAACGTTATGTACACAAAGAACATAAAGATGCTATTTGCATAATATTACATCGCTTCAAAACATCTGACAGCTACTTAAATATTTCTTTTCGTGTGTTCAAATATCTACATAGTATGGCGATACTAAATATCATATTCCACCGTACATTGGACCACGTGACCAGTTTTGAATGTCTGTATAGGCGTAACATTTTAATTCTTCCGACGTTTGCAGGATTGATCAATTTAGTTATTTTTGTGTATGTAGGTGTCGTTTTAAATGTCACTAAAATCGTTGTTCTTTTTTAACGCCATCTTTTTGTAACATGCAGAAATGTCAACTCATAATTGTGGTAATAATTAGTGAAAGTGTCTCTAATAATGAATACTTTAATGTCTGCAGACGATCCATTTGTTCTATTTATTTCATTAAGGAAACGCTGACATTTTGATTAATTCTCGTTAATACGGCATATGTACTATTAAAGTGTAATCTCAAGAACCGGAAAATTCGACAGAAAAGGACTGAAGTATGGTTGTGGACCGATCATTATATTAGTACAGACAACCTTAACAATAGATATAAATGTTGTAAAAATGCGTGGTACAGTACCGGATGTATTTTGAAATGTGTGAACAACGGGAGATTTGGTTATCGTGATCCGTGCATGCGATTGTGTGAAAGCCACACGAAGTCATGCTTAATTTTTTTATCTAGCTGCGCTTGCGTCGTGTGGGTTCCAAATTTGAGTGAGTGAGAATGCTTAGACGATTTGGTTCGATCATCCCCAGGTTATACCAAATCATTCCAATGTCGCAATGGGTACAATTCACTTGCTATGCTCTCAGCGTATAGCGGTGGTTCCTTGTGTAGGACGTTGTGAAAATCTGGGAAGGTTCTTTGTATTTTTCAATAATTTTCACGTACATAGCCGATATGGTGGTAATGTTGAACAACAAACTGAGAACTAGTAAATAACAGTATTTAACATTTCGCGTTGAACAGATCTTTTAATTATTTAAGTAAGTTAGAGGAATTTCCTCCTAGAAAGCCTGCAAAAATTCCTCTAAAACTGAAATGCTATAGTCGTATTAGCACATTACTATATTAATATTAGATATACACTACCCCAAAAAAGCTAAAAAATCACTTATATATTTCATTCCTATATCACGAACTGACCTTGCTTCTCACTCAGTCCTTGTACATACTGCATACACTCGTTTTCCCTCCATACAAATGTACTGTTCTACGTGGTTGTAGTAAACAAATATTCATTCTATCATTAACCAGATTACAGCGAACTTTTATGCTCATTTCTCGATTTCTACAAGTAGCTCGTTGCCAAAGTAAAGAGTTCCGGCTATTCATCAAAATTATTTTTATCCAATAACGTAAACACATCCAATAGAGTTTGCAATATTTGCATGAAAAACACTATACTATCTACCAGTAGTGTAAAATTCCATGACAGATAGCCAATTCGGGACGTATTTCATTAACAAATGCAAACTGTTACGTCATTGGAGTTTGTAGTTCATTATTTGTATCGAACAATTCGTCTGCTACACGGAGGAAGATTTTGATGAGATATTTGCAAATCAGCAACAATCTCCCGGGCTGTGTTATGATTACAACTGGAACTATCGTACAATATGATTTGATAGGCCAAGTTGATCTACATTGATTTTCTCTGGTACATTTATTGTCCGATTTATCAACCAAGTACCGTAAAAAAATTATATTCATCAAGACCCGTGTATTTTTATTGTTTGTTGTTTGGTTGTTTCGTGAACTCTTCGTAAGCTGTGTCTTTTTTGAGATGCGAGTAACAACACCATTGGTTGTACGACTATGTGAACATTTTCAAAAACAAATATTGAAGCATCATTCTATATACTTGTAAATCGAACAACTTCCAAACGATGATTTTAATGGTCAGGATAAATGTTTCGAAGCTCATCTCTCCTTTGCACTGTATTACATGTTTGACAGTTATATTGATGTTCAAATAAGAAACAGAAGCATTACACGGAGACGAATTTATATTACAGGTGCAACAATATGTGTTGTGGCTTTTTACAGCTGCTTTTTACGAGTAATGTTTCTTTTTAACGTTCAGGCCAGGTGATTATAAACATTGGAGTACGTACTCCATGCTCGAACCCATACTCCGTATGGAGTATTTTTTAGTTTAAAAAGATGCTGTAACTTCTTAATTACTGTATGGAAACATAGGAAATGGGGGTTCATTTTCTTAGTTAGATCATTTGCTACAAGTTGGTGTTGGTTTTGATGCAAAATTCTAAAAAAACTGTTTTTAAGTTGGAGCATGGAGTATTGCGTATGTAGTTTGGGTATGAGAAGGTAAAATGTTTATAATCACTAGGCCTGATGTGTTTCAAATGATTTTTGTTGTGTTATCTTTGTTTTAGTGGGATGCCTTCTTCCCTGTCCAATGTCGTGTTTTCTTTGCTTCAGTGGGATGCCCTCTTCCCTGTCCAATGTTGTGTTATCTTTGTTTCAGTGGGATGCCTTCTTCCCTGTCCGATGTTGTGTTATCTTTGTTTCAGTGGGATGCCTTCTTCCCTGTCCAATGTTGTGTTATCTTTGTTTCAGTGGGATGCCTTCTTCCCTGCCCGATGTTGTGTTATCTTTGTTTCAGTGGGATGCCTTCTTCCCCGTCCGATGTTGTGTTATCTTTGTTTCAGTGGGATGCCTTCTTCCCTGTCCAATGTTGTGTTATCTTTGCTTCAGTGGGATGCCTTCTTCCAAGTCCAATGTTGTGTTATCTTTGTTTCAGTTGGATGCCTTCTTCCCTGTCCAATGTTGTTTTTTATTTGTTTCAGTGGGATACCTTCTTCCCTGTCCAATGTTGTGTTTTCTTTGCTTCAGTGGGATGCCTTCTTCCCTGTCCAATGTCGTGTTTTCTTTGCTTCAGTGGGATGCCTTCTTCCCTGTCCAATGTTGTGTTATCTTTGTTTCAGTGGGATGCCTTCTTCCCTGTCCAATGTTGTGTCTTCTTTGTTTCAGTGGGATGCCTTCTTCCCTGTCCAATGTTGTGTCTTCTTTGTTTCAGTGGGATGCCTTCTTCCCTGTCCAATGTTGTGTCTTCTTTGTTTCAGTGGGATGCCTTCTTCCCTGTCCAATGTTGTGTCTTCTTTGTTTCAGTGGGATGCCTTCTTCCCTGTCCAATGTTGTGTCTTCTTTGTTTCAGTGGGATGCCTTCTTCCCTGTCCAATGTCGTGTTTTCTTTGCTTCAGTGGGATGCCTTCTTCCCTGTCCAATGTCGTGTTGTCTTTGCTTCAGTGGGATGCCTTCTTCCAAGTCCAATGTTGTGTTATCTTTGTTTCAGTTGGATGCCTTCTTCCCTGTCCAATGTTGTTTTTTATTTGTTTCAGTGGGATACCTTCTTCCCTGTCCAATGTTGTGTTTTCTTTGCTTCAGTGGGATGCCTTCTTCCCTGTCCAATGTCGTGTTTTCTTTGCTTCAGTGGGATGCCTTCTTCCCTGTCCAATGTTGTGTTATCTTTGTTTCAGTGGGATGCCTTCTTCCCTGTCCAATGTTGTGTCTTCTTTGTTTCAGTGGGATGCCTTCTTCCCTGTCCAATGTTGTGTCTTCTTTGTTTCAGTGGGATGCCTTCTTCCCTGTCCAATGTTGTGTCTTCTTTGTTTCAGTGGGATGCCTTCTTCCCTGTCCAATGTTGTGTCTTCTTTGTTTCAGTGGGATGCCTTCTTCCCTGTCCAATGTTGTGTCTTCTTTGTTTCAGTGGGATGCCTTCTTCCCTGTCCAATGTCGTGTTTTCTTTGCTTCAGTGGGATGCCTTCTTCCCTGTCCAATGTCGTGTTGTCTTTGCTTCAGTGGGATGCCTTCTTCCCTGTCCAATGTTGTGTCTTCTTTGTTTCAGTGGGATGCCTTCTTCCCTGTCCAATGTTGTGTCTTCTTTGCTTCAGTGGGATGCCTTCTTCCCTGTCCAATGTTGTGTTATCTTTGTTTCAGTGGGATGCCTTCTTCCCTGTCCAATGTTGTGTTATCTTTGTTTCAGTGGGATGCCTTCTTCCCTGTCCGATGTTGTGTTATCTTTGTTTCAGTGGGATGCCTTCTTCCCTGTCCAATGTTGTGTCTTCTTTGCTTCAGTGGGATGCCTTCTTCCCTGTCCAATGTTGTGTCTTCTTTGCTTCAGTGGGATGCCTTCTTCCCTGTCCAATGTTGTGTTATCTTTGTTTCAGTGGGATGCCTTCTTCCCTGTCCAATGTTGTGTTATCTTTGTTTCAGTGGGATGCCTTCTTCCCTGTCCGATGTTGTGTTATCTTTGTTTCAGTGGGATGCCTTCTTCCCTGTCCAATGTTGTGTTATCTTTGTTTCAGTGGGATGCCTTCTTCCCTGTCCAATGTTGTGTTATCTTTGTTTCAGTGGGATGCCTTCTTCCCTGTCCAATGTCGTGTTTTCTTTGCTTCGGTGGGATGCCTTCTTCCCTGTCCAATGTTGTGTTATCTTTGTTTCAGTGAGATGCCATCTTCCCTGCCCGATGTTTTATTATCTGGTTTAATTCTTTTTAACTCACGCTCGCTTTTCAAATAGAACATTTAGTTTATACTACCAAATAACAAAAAGCATAGTAAACCCGAAAAAGATAATTTTGCCTTGTAGAGAGCTTCCATAGAAGTGCTTTTATGTTGCCATTTATTGATATCAACGCTTCGGCAAACAATGTTTCAACTTTTTCTTTGATTAAGATAGAAGATATGTGCACATATTGTTCAAATCCATACCGCACAAGGTTATATAACATACTCAAATATGTATCTGTTTACAGCGATTGATTACCATACAATAGTGTTTGTGGTACGTTACACGTAGATCTCTTATTCACTGTAAAAATATTCCACTTACACGTATTTATTGGTTTAGTTATTCGATTGAATTTAATTTCGAGATTTGAGTCATCGTTAAAAGTCTCAAAATGCAATCCTCTATCGAATATTTAAATAATTTCTATGTACATTGTACTGTAACCGCAGTGGATAGCAGATTCTAAATTTAGGAACTTTGCCTAATTTTATAACACAAACCGTGGAACAGTAGACATTAAAATCTTCAATACGAGGCGATATTTCTTGACAATGTTAAGTAAGCAAGGAGTATGACATTTACATGTGACAAATCAAAGACAACTAATCAGTAAATGAAAGGGACATAAAAGTCACTTTGGATGTTTAATATGATTAGGAATACTTGACATTTACAAGGAATTAACAATTTGCGAATTCACAATTTTGTAAGTTAATAAAGTATTAATTTCTGATTATCAAAATGTGAAAAGTTGTCGAATACGTGCTTGTCACGTGCATTGAACTAACAATATCACGTGGGTGATTTTAGTTTGATTGTATGACGCGATTTTCTTAGTGTGCACTTGTTATGGGTGGGTTAGCACGCATTTCCATTTGGATTGGAAAGTAACGAACCATTTCGGTGTCTAGCACAGACTGTTTTCAACCGTATGAGATGAACTAAAAAGCAGATATGTCGAGTTTCTTTTTGGTGACTTCATTAATAATCAAGGAAGGTCTACCGGCTATGTATACTGGGTCTATTCTGTTTTCAGAAACTCTTTCAATTATTCCGTTTGATGAGCAAAGCACATTTTACAAAACGAAATGGTGACGTCAAATGAAGAAAGGATGCGTACGAAGATTGACCTCTTCTATTTGCTTCTTAATATACTTTTCTGCCCGGTATTGAGAAACCAGACATTGTCTTTTCTGACCCCATATACACCCCTTCTGACTGTGGGAGATTTTAGTCTTGGATCCAATGTGTCAGGGACTAACTTCTCTGTAGCAGTGGCTACTGCTCACCTTCTTTGTATGTCCATGACAACGGCAAAATGTTTGAACATTCGTCCATTCAGTAGGTTCAGCGTTGTGTGCAGCGGGAGAATCACTTATTAGAACATTCTCTGCTTGCATATTGATCCACGTCTGAATTGTGAAAATGAAAAGACGTTTGAACATCAAACATCAAACCAAATTGGAGTGAGAATAACAAACTTCACATCACGTAAATTGAATTGATCAGTTCGTGGTAAAAATCGCATTTGAAATACTTTTTAAAACCTTTGACTACCGGCGCTTTTGCTTCCGTTCTGTGATTTATCGTTGCCATTCTTTTCCCGATGGCACATAACTGAAGTTATAAAAGATGCAACATTTACATTTGACTAATTAGATTTCAGTTAAATGTTAACACTGTAGTCTGTGGTATTTAAATGTCATCCATTCCTAAGCGGTCTTCTGGATGTCATGTGGTTTTTTAGACGGAGAAACATTTGGTTAACACTTATTATTTATGTGCACATTTGTTGTTTAAAATCACCGCTCAAATTGTGTTAACCAAGTATTGTGAACGCAATGCTCTTCATCGAATGGAGTAGGGTGTTGTTATTTATAACATAGTCTCCGTCTGTATTGCTCGACTACATGTAAAAGTCAGTCTGTCTTTCGTTCCCTCTTAAACCCTTTTTTGAAAATGAACATTTTTAGAAATAAAGGAAGATGTGCATCGAAGAGAATACGAGTTTTTTTAAATGGGTCATCCTCAGTTATTTTTACTTCGGAAAATGTGAAAGTTAGTGCATAGAAGTCTAATTGTTGTACACATGCATCTGTAGCTCAATAGTAAGAGCACTTGTCGTCTTATCTCAAGTTCGAGGTTCATATTTTCGGATCAAACCAATGCGGTACTTGCCGATGAAGAGATTTGTCAATCGATTGCTTTTAAATAAATTCAATGGTAAATTTTCAAGATCTTGTCCAAGGAAATCGCTTAATTGAAAGCCTTCCTGCTCTAGCGTAATACCATCTGTACCTCCGTAGAGCAACAACCTCTCAACAATAAAGGATATATGCTGAACTCGTATTAATGTTTTGTCTGCATTATTTAGTCATATAACGCGGATAGATGAACTATTTAAGTTGTTTTTGCATGGTTTCATGACGTCACCAATGTCCTTAGAGTAACAAGGGAGGGTCAAGTTCCTGACGAGTAAACAAGATGATCGTGCGATATTTTATATTTAATTGCCATGGTAAAACATGCTCGAAAATAAAACATAGTTTTTCAAGTTTCTTTCAAACTAACACAGACTGAAATATACCATATGATCGTGTCGTTGTTACGAAACACCATGTACGGTGTATGTGGGCATGCGGTGTCCAAGTAAATTATGTAAAACAAGAGACAGCGATTTATTTAAAACCTAATTAAAGATGCTTTAGTTGGAAACTGTTACCATAAGCAGCTGATCGTGGGTGAATCGTGTCCGTGTTTCACTTCAAGTGTGGTTAACTTGTTATTTGGTTAAATACTCGTATGTACGCATGTTAGATGAAAACTTGGTCGTTAAGATCTGTTATAATTTTGATCTTGTTGTACCTACATCTATACACACTTAATTTAAATATAAAAAATTGTGAAACAATTGCAATATTAATAATTTTATGAGTTGCAATAAGTTAAGAAGTAAGTCGAACTTAAGTTTCGGATCAGTTAAAAAATAACTTGTTTTTTCAGAAGAAGTACACACTCAGTCGTCCCTGTGGTACTGCGCATTTACTTGTCAACTTATTCATGTATCTGGCCTAACGCCATTATAAATTCGTGGTCAGTTTTGTCATTGTCAGATGTCCTGTGCTTGCTATATCACATTCGATACTGACCTTTCCTTCGTAATACAGTGTTTGATATAAACATCTCCACACGAGATAAAGATCAATTGACCGTCATCACATGTAAAATGTCACATGTCTTGTGTTCTTGGAAAACGAGAAAAACAACATTACACTTAACACTATACGATAAATATCAATGCTGCTTCGACATAAGAAGTTATTACATCGTCAAGAAATGACAGAGAAAGGTCTGCTACTGATACATGTTAGAATTGTCTTTGCTCGCTTCGCCCTTTTTAATTATTAAAAAGTTTGCGTGTTATGTTCGAAATATTACTTATCAGTCACATTCATAATGTTTCTCACTGTCCATAATTGGCACAAACGATTATATATGTACAGGTACTTACCAATCGGCCAATAATATATAAAAAGGTAGAATGTTCACCGTGTAGAACAAATGTAACAAGAGTATATACTTGATTCAGAATTAGAAACGAGTGTGCAAATCCTCACTGAATTTGAGAGGAAAGCATGGCAGAATGTAGTACGATATAATGACTTCTATATAAACGTAAGTTAAATATAGATCCCGTCCATGTTTGGTGAGAAAATGATCATATATCAAAACATTTATTTAATATTTAGAACATATCAAAGACAAACGTGCACCAGTATTCACGTTATGTCAGAAATACTAGTACTTTATGATATGTTACTCGATTTGTGCAACTTTGCAAAATAAATAATGTAACAGTGACACACTATCTCTCCGTCTGCGAATTTTGTATCGTAAATAGCGTAGTATTAAAAAGTTCTCTAAAGCGGAAGCATATTTCTCTGCTTGTCTGAAATGTTTTTCCTTGAAGTTTTGGTAGGAGTATGAAGGTGTTATATACGGGATATTAGTGATACAATGTATCAGCTGGTTGTTCATTCTTTGAAACACTGGAAAACTTTATCAGCGGGTAAAATACGGAAATAGTTTCAAGAGTTGCGGGTTATGCAAATATAGTTTATTTAACGATTTTAAGGGGTAATTGGAGAGAAAATGTATGAATCACCCAGTATTGTAATGTCTGCAGACGACCCATTTGTACTATTCATTTCATTAAGGAAATCTGACATTTTGATTAAAACTCGTTATACGGCATATGTATTATTAAAGTCTAATTTCTAAAACCGTTAACTAAAATCAATTCTATCTTTCTGTACAATGGAAAATGACTGTTCGGTGTGGGGTAGACCTAGCATTATTACTACACGTGACTTTAACCGTAGACCTAATTTTGTAAACATGTGGTGTACTGTACTGGAAATATTTTTGGATGTTGGAGATTTGGTTTCTCGTGATCCGCACGTGCGATTATGTGAATATCACACGAAACCGGACTCAGTTGTTTATTTAGCTGCGCACATTGACCAAAGGAAAAAATACACTGAGACCTAAATAAAGCAAAGAGGATTGAGATGGATTGGCCAAGTAATGAAAATGAAAAAGAATACTAGCAATTCAACAAATGTTGCTCTTAGATGAACACCGGACGGCAGACGAAATTGTGACAGACCATACGATACCTCAAGGAGAATGGTAGAAAGAGAGTTAATGGAGATGGGACTAGCATGGAGGGATGTAGAAAAGAAAGCCAGAGACAGGCCAAGAAGGAGACAACTGTCATCAACCCGTTTGGACGACAGGCACACTTATCAAAGAGCTATGGAGACACACTAATCGAATGACTCAGCAACAAGACGAGATTATTTAACAGGTTTGCTACCTTGTCAAATGTGTTCACACTTCTACATTCAAGTTGACCAAACCTGTAGTAGGCTACGTGTTTCGGGTGTTAATTAACAATCTTTGTTCATGAAAGGAAGTTTGGAGTAGGACGTTGTGAAAATCTGGGAAGGTTCTTTGCATTTTTCAATCATTTTCACGTACATAGCCGATATGGTGGTAATGTTGAACAACAAACTGAGAACTAGTAAATAACAGTATTTAACATTTTGCGTTGAACAGATCTTTTAATTGTTTAAGTTAGTTAGAGGAATTTCTTCCTAGAAAGTCTGCAATATTAGATGTACACTACCCCAAAAAAGCTAACAAATCACTTATATATTTCATTCCTATATCACGAACTGACCTAGCTTCTCATTCAGTCCTTGTACGTACTGCATACAATCGTTTTCCCTCCGAACAAATGTACTGTTCTACGTAGTTGTAGTAAACAAACATTCATTCTATCATTAACCAGATTCCAACGAACGAAGCATCAATCTTTTATGCTTATAGTACAGAATCATAACTCGATTTCTACAAGTAGCTCGTTGCCAAAGTAAAGCGTTCTGGCTATTCATCAAAATTATTTTTATCCAATAACGTAAACACATCCAATAGAGTTTGCAATATTTGCATGAAAAACACTATACTATCTACCAGAAGTGTAAAATTCCATGGCAGATAGCCAATTCGGGACGTATTTCATTCACAAACGCAGCCTGTGACGTCATTGGTATTTTACTCACGCAGAAAGTTCATTCATTATTTGTATCGAACAATTCGTCTGCTACCTGGAGGAAGATTTTGATGAGATATTTGCAAATCAGCAACAATCTCCCGGGCTGTGTTATGATTACAACTGGAATTATCGTACGATATTATATGATAGGACAAGTTGATCTACATTGATTTTCCCTGGCACATTCCCAGCCAGCAATACGATATCGGCCTTATATCGGACCGATATACTGTCCACATCGGCCCGATATCGTAACGGATATTGGGCCGATATTGTTTTGCCCATCGGCACTTGATCGGGCCGTTATCGACAGCCGATATCAAACCGATATTGGCATTATTTATCCGGGGATATAAAATACGTTTATTTAATAAATTAAATGTTTACTTATATAAAATTACTAGTATTGAAGGATTGCAACAATAAGTTCAGCCCTAGGTCAAAGAGCTTTCTTCCGGTATGAGCTGAGCTACTACAGATCACGTAGGTTTCCAGAAATGGAAGGTTGTTAGACATTTTTTGCTAATAACTAGTTTGAGCTATTTCTTATACACATTTTTATTAACCGCTAGCAGATTTTATTTAGTACATCGTTCATTTCTTTATACAACAGCCAAATGACGGTGTGGTACTTTAAACATTGGCTAATTGATACTTTTTAAAATTTTGAAAGGAATAATAGGTGATAAACCCGATTTAATTCATTTATAAAATAAAAGGGAGATAATAGGTATATGTAACATACTACAGCGGGCCGATATAGGTCCGACATCGGCAATCATTGCCAATATTCCGATAGGATGCCAACGTCAGTCCGATATTGGCATACTTGCTGGGATACAGACCAAAGTAGGAGGGATTAGGAATGATGCATTTACAAATTACAATATTTGTAAACCTCACTATATCGGTCCGATGTCGGTCCGATATAGGAATGCTGACCGCGATATGCCGACATGTAGCCGATATCGGACCGATATGGGTATGTTTGCTGGGAAATAAATATCACCGAGACAAATGAGTTAGACATCTATGTTTGCTTATCTTGACTGGCAACCCGCAATTTATTAATCCTACATAACATGAACTTGTTCGACAACATCGGATAGACGTCGGATAGATATCGTGTGCCGTTACCGATATGCCGCTATGTTGCCGATATCTATCCGATATGGGCATGCTGGCTGGGTTTATTGTCCGATTTATCTGCCAAGTTCCGTAAACAACAATGTTTATAATTGCCCATGTATTTTTATTGTTTGTTGTTTGGTTGTTGCGTGAACGATTCGATAGCTGTGTCTTTTTGAGATGCGAGTAACAACATCATTGATTGTACGACAATGTGAATATTTTCAAAAACAAATATTGAAACATCATTCTATTAATTTCTATATACATGTAAATCGAACAACTTCCAATAATGATTTTAATGGTCAGGATAAATGTTTCGAAGCACATCTCTCCTTTTCAATGTTATACATGTAGGAAAGCAATATTGATGTTCAACAAAAGCATACCAGGGAGAGGAATTTACATTACAAGTGCAACATAATGTGTTTCAGCTTTTTACAGCTGAGACTTTAACGAGTAATATTTCTTTTTCTCGTCCAGTTGTGTGTCAACTGTTTCTAGTCTATGATGATTATATTTTCATTGTTAGACTGTTTCAGTTGGGTGCCTTCTTCCTGTCTGCTTTTTTATTATCTTTTAGAATTCTTTATAACTCGTGCTCGCATTTCAAATAGAATATTGTTTATAATTCTAAATAAAATAAAACATATATGTATAGTAAAGAGGGAAAAGATAATTTAGCTTTGTAAAGAGCTTCAACAGATGTGCTTATATGATGCTATTGATTGGTATCAACCCTTCAGCAAACACTGGTGCATCTTTTTCTTTGATTTAAATGGAAGATATGTATCCGTATTGTTCAAACCAATAACGCGTATGGTTATAGACTACTCAAGCAGTTACCTTCTGTTTACCTGTTTATGGAGTATACTTTTCTAATAACAGAAGAACCACCAACTGAACGTATTGCCTTAATTGTACATTTAATTGGCCCGTCGTTGTTCTTCCCAGCTACTTAAATATAACACTATCAGTTATCTTAGCAATACATTAATCACAGAATAAGGTAATGCATTACGAAAATGAGACAATGAATGTGTCTTTTGTTAGGACGCCAAACTATGTTGTTGTTTTGTTTTCTTACAAGTTCCATATAGAATAATTGATAATAAGTATCGCCTGAACATTAGTATTGAACGAAGCAGACCAGTTATAGTTGATACGTCATCAACGTCATAGCGTTCCTAACTGGTTGGCTGATTGGCTGGCTACATAAATTATACGAGTTAACTTCAAACATATCGACCGAATAAACCACCACAGCAGTTGCCGATAATTTACGTAAAAATGTCGTATGAATGATGCAATGGTGCTTGTGCACTGTGTTACATGTCAATAGTAATACAATGACAAGAAAGGACATGGGGAAATATCAAAGGGCGAAATTAATGAATTAAAACAATAACAAAACAATCAAGTTGATATAGAAATCTGAAAAGTACCTAAATGGCAATTCACGAGCCAGAGTATGTGACGTAAAAATGTTTTCTTAATTGGCTCTTAGCAATTTGACCAGAAAATCAGAAAGCTACCGTTTTAACTAACTAAATGACCACAATAAGCTGACCAGGGGTTTTGTGTCGTCTAAAGATGGCAATGCATGAATCAAAGTTCAGCCTCCTGGCGAATTCATCGGCCAACAGTTAGGGATCAGAGTTTTTATACAACACATATCATCCATTGATTTCCATACAAATGTGTTTGTGATACGTTACACGTACATTTTTCATGCACAGTAGAAGTATTCCACTTATACGTACTAATTGGTTTCGTTATTCGATGGGATTTAATTTCGTGGTTTGAGTCATCTTCGAAAGCCTCAACATGTAATCCTTTATCGAATAGTTAAATAATCTCCATGTACATTGCTTTTTAACTGCAGCGGATAACAAATTTTAAATTTAGGAACAGTGTCTAATTTCATAACACAAACCGCGGCACAGTACATATTAAAATCTTGCAATACGAGGCGATATTTCTTGACAATGTTAAGTAAGCAAGGAGTATGACATTTAAAGGTACGAAAGGTAACATAAAGTCATTTTGGATGTTTAATATGATTACGAATATTTGACATTAACAAGGAATTAACTATTTGTGAATTCACAATTTTGTAAGAAAATAAAATATTAATTACTGATGATCAAAATGTGAAAAGTTGTCGAATACGTGCTGGTCACGTGCATTCAATTACCAATATCACGTGGGTGATTTTAGTTTGATTGCACGACGCGATTTTCTTAGTGTGCACTTGTTATGTGTGGGTTAGCACGCATTTCCGTTTGGATTGGAAAGTAACGAACCATTTCGGTGTCTAGCACAGACTGTCTTTCAACCGTATGAGATGAACTAAAAAGCAGATAAGTCGAGCTTCTTTTTGGTGACTTCATTGATAATCAAGGAAGGTCTACCGGCTAGGTAGACTGGGCCTATTCTAATTTCAGAAGCTCTTATAATTATTCCGTTTGATGAGCAAAGCACATTTTACAAAACGAAATGATGACTTCCAATGAAGAGAGGATAATATATAATATACTTCTCTTCCCGGTTTTTAGAGACCAGACATTGTCTTTTCTGACCCCTTGTATTCCATGTACCCCCTTCTGGTTGTGGGAGCATCTAGTCTTTGATCAAATGTGTTAGGGACTAACTTTGCTGTAGCAGTAGCTGCTGCTCACCTTCTTTGTATGTCCATGACAACGACAACATGTTTGAGAATTTGACCATTCAGTAGGTTCAGCGTTATGTGCAGCAGGAGAATGACTTATAAGAGCATTCTCTGCTTGCATATTGATTAACGTCTTAATTGTGAACATAAAAGGATGCTTGAACATCAAACATCAAACCAAATTGGAGTGAGAATAACAAACTTAATATCACGTAAATTGAATTGATCAGTTCGTGGTAAAAGTCTCATTTGGAATAATTTTTAAAACCTTTGACTATCGGCGCTTTTGCTTCCGTTCTGTGATTTATCGTTGCCATTTCTCGGTGGTTAACTTGTGATTTGGTTAAATATGTACGCAAGTTTGATGTAAACTTTGTCGTTAAGATCTGTTATAACTTTGATCTTGTTTTACCAACATCTATACACACTTAATTTAAATATAAACATTAGTGAAACCCGCGCTATATTAATAATTTTATGAGTTGCAATAAGTAAAGAAGTAAGTCGAACTTTAGTTGGATCCATTAAAAAATAACTTGCTTTGGAAAAGAAGTACGTCTGCTTTGAGACACGCAGTCGTCACTGGGGTACTGCCCATTTACTTGTCAACTTATTCACGTATTTGACTTAGCGTCATTTTACTTTCGTGGTCAGTTTGTCATTAACATATATCCTGTACTTGATGTATCATCTTCGATGCTGACCTTTCCTTCAGGGTATTACGTTGGTTGATGTAAACATCACCACACGAGATAAAGATCAATTATCCGTCATCATATATAAAATGTCACATGGCTTGTACGAGAAAAACAACATTACAATTAAAACTATACGATAAATGTCAATGCTGCTTCGACATAAGAAGTTATTACATCTTCAAGAAATGACAGAGAAATGTCTGCTACTGATACATGTTAGAATTGTCTTTGGTCTTCGCCCTTTTTAATTATTAAAAAGTTTGCATGTTATGTTCGAAATATAACTTAACATACACATGCATAATGTTTCACACTGTCAATAATTAGCATCAACGATTAAACATGTACATGCACTTACAAATTGACCAATAATATATACAATGTAGATCGTTCACCGTGTAGAACAAATGTAACAATACGAGGGTTGTTCATTTAATTCCCGGACGATTGCCATAGCGCTCGATTCGAACATACGATTGTAGTAAAATTTCGTTTCATAAGACTTAGTTACCAACTGGATTATTTGACAAACCATGAAATAATTTTATCCAACCGAACACAAACTATGGTTACTAAAGTAACCCCACAAACGACTACCCGGCCCAACCCAATTTTGTAGTGGTATGTAGAGTGTAAATTTGGTAGGGGTAAGTGGGAGTATCGCATATTTGAAGCAGAAAACGTCAGACAACAATATGTATGCATCTAGGTCGTGTAATATAACATTTGATGTCAATTCCATATAACATTTTACGTTCTAATGACAAAAAGAGTGCTGCTGTGAATATCGCAATAAACTCGGGATTTGTTTAGAGAAAACTGGTAGTGAAACAATTTTATGAAAATGTTGGCCGTACACCTGTAAAACGCAAGTCTCTCTTATAGAAAAACCCTTTACACGATTATAGTAAATGCAAACCGTTGTTTATATATTAAATAAACCATTCTACGATGACATGGCATCACCACATGATGATCAAAGGCTGTGCAACCCTAACGTCATCAACAGGAAAAGATGTAGATTCAAGGCCTGTTGGGCGGTAGACACGAATAGAATAATAACTGCCGTATAAATTGCAGTTACTTGCGATTTAACCGTAGTTGTAACAAATTAAATCACTACTGAACTCTTAACACGGCGAAGATATGTGTTCGAGTATTTTCTTGACCTCAAAATAATGATTAAATGATGCAAAAAAGTAGCGTTTCAGATACGAAAACGGCGTAACGTCGCCATTTTTGACGTCGACTTGGGCCGACTAACGTTACATGAACTTACTAAAACGCTGATATTATGAAAACGCTTTATTGTACCAAGTCGAAATTTTGTATGTGAATTAAGAAATGATGTGAATGTACTTGTGTGCGTTTTCATTAATATCCGTCCTATGGGTTTTTAGCAATATCGATCGTCCGGAAATTAAATGAACAACCCACGTACTTGAGTATTATACTTGATTCAGAATTCGAAACGAGCGTGCGAATCCTCACTGAACTTGAGAGAAAAGCGTGGTTGTAGAATGTAGTACGTTATGGTTGCTATATAAACGTCCTATATATAAATCCGTTCATGTTTGGTGAAAAAATGATCATATATCAAAACATTTATGTAATATTTAGAACGTATCAAAGACAAACGTGCACCAGTATTCACGTAATGTTACTCAATTTGTGCAACATTGCGTAAATACAGAATGGAACAGTGACACACTATCTCTCAGTCTGCGACTTTTGTATCGTAAATAACGTAGTATTAAAGATGTTTTCCAAAGCGGAAGAATATTTCTCTGCTTTTCTGAAATGTTTACCGTGAAATTTTGGTAGTGAAGGTGTGATATTAGGTGATATAATGTACCAGCTTGTTGTGTTACACGTTGTTGGATATATGGCTATGAAGTAGGTATGTGCATCTTACACGTGGTGGGATGTATGGCTATGAACTAGGCCTAGGCATGGTGATACACACCGAAGACAAGTTTTGTATCAGCTTCTTCAAGTCTTCCAGAGATGATATTTTCTGGTGCCGTGTTTTTCTCATTTATTTTGTAAACTGCTAACTAAAATGGTATGCGTGCGTGTTTTTGCCCTCTTGTGTGTGCCGGTGGGCGAAGAAACGTTACACAAAGAGGGAAAACATTAACAATGATATTTGCTTCATATTACCTCGCTTTAAAACATCTGACAACTACTTCAATAGTATTTTGTTTCGTGCGTTCATATATCTACATAGTATGGTTCAGTTTTGACGTTCTTTAAAAAAGTGATCACGTTAGTCATTAATTAGAATAGTTTCTTGTACTGCATATACTACGTGTATCAATAGCGAGATAATTTACCATACTAAATATCATATTACACCGTACATTGAACCACGTGACCAGTTTTGAATGTCTGTATAGGCGTAACATTTTAATTCTTCCGACGTTTGCAGGATTGATCACTTTAGTTATTGAACAGGGTGCGTTAAAAATACACTAGACATGATTACGAGCTAAAAATAGCTCCACTTGCGCATTCCGCGGGATGACTTCGGACTTTATCGCCTAATCTTTAGCCGAGAAAGTGTTTATAATGTTGCATGATAACTTAGCACTTTATTGCAGGAAGCTTGGTAAATATATCGAGACAGCCACTGTATTATGTTACGTAAGCTAGGTAACCATCCGGTCAGTGATAAACGCTCAACGTTTAAATACTGCGAGTAGCATACATGTAGGCAGTAGAGGTAATAATGTATTAACTAGATGCTGGAACATACATATGGCGCTGGGGTGGCATATGCCCTCATATGCTTTGTGACTGGAAAGATATTTTTCTGACGACAGGAACAATCCCTGTTCTTCCAGTGCCATCGGCGCTTTGATTTTTGTGTATGTAGGTGTCGTTTTAAATGTCACTAAAATCGTTGTTCTTTTTTAACGCCCTCTTTATGTAACATGCAGAAATGTCAACTCATAATTGTGGTAATGATTAGTGAAAGTGTGTCTAATATGGAATAATTTAATGTCTGCAGACGATCCATTTGTTCTATTTATTTCATTAAGAAAACGCTGATATTTTGATTAATACTCGTTAATACGGCATATTTACTATTAAAGTGTAATCTCAAGAACCGGAAAATAAAATCAATTCCTATCTTTCTGTTCAACAGAAAATGACTGAAGTATGGTTGTGGACCGATCATTTTTAGTACAGACAACCTTAACAATAGATATAAATGTTGTAAAAATGCGCGGTACAGTACTGGACGTATTTTGAAATGTGTGATCAATGGGACATTTGGTTGTCGTCATCCGTGCATGCGATTGTGTGAAAGCCACACGAAGTCATGCTTATTTTTTTTATCTAGCTGCCCATTGGTCGTGTGGTCTCCAAATTTGTGTGAGTGAGAATGCTTAGACGATTTGGTTCGATCATCCCCAGGTTATACCAAATCATTCCAATGTCGCAATGGGTACAACTCACTTGCTATGCTCTGAGCATATAGCGGTGGTTCCTTGTGTAGCATTCCATAACATTTGTCAAATATATGTAAGCTGTATTGGCCAAACAAGATATGAAACAAAGAATTATGAAAATAAACATTATAAAATACATTGAGATCAAAATAAAGCAAATAAGCTGGAGATGGATTGTCCAAGTAATGAAAATGAAAATATGAATTCAACAAAAGTTGCTCTTAGATCGACCCAGGCGGCAGACGAACGAATGATAACCCAAACAATACGTGGCGGAGAATGGTAGATAAAGAGTTAATGTATATGGGACTAGCATGGAAGGATGTAGAAAAGGAAGCCAGAGACCACTGCCATCAACCCTTTTAGACGACAAGCGCACTAACAACAACATGGTGACACACTGATCGAATGGCTCAGCAACAAGACGAGACGATTTAACAGGTCCTTGTCAAACTGTATTCACATATCGACATTCAAGTTGACTAAACCTTTGGTATGCTAAGTGTTGTTCCGGTTTAAATTGACGATATTTGTTAATGAAAGGAAGTGAGGAGTAGGATGTAGTGGAAATCTGAGAATAGTCTGGCAGAACTTGCAAGGGACCGTGCACTATCTTCTATACAAAATGTTTTCGCATTTTCTTGTTCTCTGGAACATACCATAACAGAATCCGAGTGATGCCACCTTGTCATCATTGAGCAATTCTCAGAATGAGGCCCCAAAGGGGGTATATGAATGTTCATGAATTAATCAGTATAAATACAATATTATTTTATCAAATGTACAGAAAAACACAATAAATGCTGTTTATAGTATGCCAAATTATGTGTTTATTCCATTTATAAACATTTGTAATAGTAAAAATGAGTAAAATGAGGCCCCACTCGTGATTTACACATAAAACGAGGGCCGCTTTTAGACAAACAAAGGCATTACATTAGTAAATGATGCATGTTAAACAAATGTTACATTATATCGAATTGAATTCAGCGACAATGGTAAATACGAACATAGCTAAACATTTAAACGAGACCATGTCATCATTAAGCAAATGAGGCCCCATATGGGTACATTAGTTATTTATCAAAATAATTAGCTTGAACACATATAAGTTATTATATTCACTCAGATGTAACGCAAAACACCTGAAATGTAGTTCATGTTGTATTAAGTATTGCGTTGCAAAACACCCTAAATGTTGTTTATATTTTGCAAATAATGTGTGTATACAATTAAATTAGTAATTAGTAAATTGTGAAAATGAGGCCCCACTTTGGTTTACACCTAAAACGAGACCCATTATTAGACTAACAAATGGGTTAGATTAGTAAATGATGGTCAGAACATTTTTTTATTTGAGTATATTTTATATTGAATTGAGTTGCTAGGGATAAATTTAAATGTAAGAAATTGTTGTCCAAATTACTCGTAATTATGTCAAGTTATTTCACTAAACCTTACGGATTGCAACTTAAACCATATCTATTATTATTAGAAAAGTGTTATTTAAATGTTCACGCACTACATTTTAAAAAAGATAAATGATGCAATGAAGAAGACTGTGAAAAAGTGGAAATGATAATTATGCAATGTTCAATTAAACAAAATTGTACAACAAAACATTAAATATGGGACTTAATTAATATTATAATCCAGTTTCAGTAAATTGTTTATTTTTCATTAAACCACTAAATTATAGATTGGAAATGAAATGATTAATTAAGGCCCGTTATGGGTCGTTAAACTTTTATATTTATCTTTTACATACTAGGTTATACCTTGATATTACCACATTGAGATACTCGTTATCGTACCTATCAATATGTTTAAGAGGACCCCCGAAAGCGGAATGGTGCAGAATGAATCTGGGTCCCCGGAAAAAGACTTTAGCCTGATTTTCGATTTAAACCAATAACGATGACTGAAATGCACCATAGGCCATTTGATAAAACGAGCATCTCTAATGTGGGAATTCAGACCAAATGTTTGGTCCTATGGTGTGGGATGAGGCCTCCAAAAAAGAAAAAAACACAATGTAAAATAACCCTTGGTCTTGGGCAAAATATTGAAAGGTGCATCAGCGTCAGTGACTCTATGCCGCACCCGGTATTACCCCTATAACAATATAGTACAGTACGTCTGTACACAATGGTACTCATATAGACATTTCAAACCCATTGAGTTCTCAACAAAATGTAGAACACTCCTATGAAGTAATCGCCGCCATCAAGTTTGGCCACTTCAATGCAATATCAATTATAATATGGTGCATGTATAGTCAAGCTCTATTGGTTACATATCAGGAGCGACTGTGACCATTCCAGTCCCTCACGGGTACATGCGACACTCAAGGTAAAGGGAAATCTTTATTAAAGAGTAAAACTATCCAATGCCCTATAGTGTACTCCCTACCACCATTTGCTGTAATAATAGGCTTAACAGGGTACTTGGTCCTTCAGATCCTCCATCAGCGAGTTATGCCACGCCAACTATGATTTTGACGTACTCACTTTACTAGTAACCAAATAAATCTACACCATCCCCATATAGTGCTCACAACCACCTAGTATTGCAACTATTGGATACCCAAAAGGCTACATGCAATACAAACTTGATGAGTTAATATTTCGGGGATAAAGAGTAAGCTATTATTTTATGACATGGAGTGGTTGGTGGTAGTGCGTGCCTCCTAGTACCTGTTTATGCCCCCTTATAAGAAACCCAAAGCGATCGGAATCACATCAGGCAGTGGCCATCAATACATATAAAGCAAGTAAAGACCCTGTTACACAGTGGCGAGTTTGGGCTTCGAGTTCTGTATGAGTTGTGACGAGTTATAACTCTTAATGTGCGCGAGTCGGTCCATGACGTCTTCAGGGCGACATTTGTTCGAGTTCTCTTCGACATTTACACGGCATGAGTACGATAATACATGTAACACGAGTTTAACCGAGATATATACGATATGTGCACGACATCTGTTCGACAATCGGAGACAAGTTCTCGAGATTTGCACGAGTATCGACGAGTATGTACGATTCGATATGTCCTTTGTCGGGGTGATGACCTATGGTGTCGTGTGATCTCGCCGCATGTCGAGCAGATATTGTAGACAAGTCTCCCCAACTCGCCGCAAACTCGCGTTATGTCGCAGAACGACTTATTTCGGCGACATGCTTACCACAAGGAGCGACATGTCAACGAGATGTGTGCGACAGTGTGCGAGATTATTACGACAGTTCCTCGACATACGAAAAGTAAACTTCGGCGAGAAGCGTCGAGAACTTTAAACAGTTTAAAAATCTCACCACACACTGGCGAGTACTGGTGACATTGGAAGACATCTCAGCGACAATGAACGACATACGTAGGATATTTACGCGACATTGGGCGAGTTGTGGCGAGTTACAACTCGTGACAACTCGTAGCACGAACTCGCCACTGTGTGACAGGGTCGTAATGATTTGTTTGGTAGGGGTTAATACTCGCAAAGTGACACAAATGTCTGTGGAAAGGCTGTATATGATGGTGATAGAAATACTGGTTAGAAGATAAACACCACTGGCATTGATGTTAGAGTAATTTGTATGAAGCAGTTCATACCAAATGATACTACCTATGTCTGAATTAATTATTCCTAATCAAACAATATGTTACTTAATGTGTTAGCTTATATGCACACTAAATGCTGTTAGTAACAGTATATACAAAACTGTGTGTTATATAAGATTCAATGTTTCATATAATGAAATGGGTTGTTAATTGGTCAAACATCATCAGAACTCAGTTTTCCACTTCCAACAAGTGATTTGTAATTGTTCATTTTTGCATACGGGTAGTGTGTTCTACTGTTTCACTTGAGGATTGCCTTCTCTGTCTGATTTATATAACCATTTGATCGAATACTAACATGTGTAGTAATCACTCACAGAGACACATGTCCCCGTTTTTCTATTTCCAAATGTGGTGTTTTATCTTATCTTACATTGTTAATACGTTGAATTTACCCTTACAAAAGGCCTCACATTTATGGAATGCCATATTTATCAGTGTAATCGAGATTATTGATACTTATCGACGCTACTGAATTCATTTTAATAGTTTATTTCATTCATGAGCAATGAATTAATGGCCATATTCCCAGTACACTCTTTATTTATAGTATTTCACTCAAGCAGGGCCTCATTTTCTCAATTTATTACCGGTATTTCAACATTTGATACATGAATATTTCATTCACACTTTCATCACTTCAAGCTATTGCTAAAGGTTCTCCTTTATACTTTGTTTCATGACCAATAGATTTTTAAACTACAAGTATTTTCAAATTTTCCTTTACCCTTATTAGGGCCTTAATGGAAGCATTACACCATCTAATTAAAGCTGTTTGTACATTTGTACATAACTTTGTTTCGTAATGTTGTGTTATTGACAAATGAAATATGTGTTTACACGCATTCGTTTACTTATTTAATTAATATCCTGTATAGGCCTACTGTCGGGACACATATTATAGGGTGTTGCCCACAAGCGGGGGCCTCAATTCAATAATTTACTATTGTAAAGGTATATTTTTGCAACGCAATACTTAACACGACACGAACTACATTTCAATTGTGTTACGTTACATTTGCTTGAATATAATACATTATATGTGTTTAAGCTAATTAATTTGGTAAAAAACTAATGTACCCATATGGGGCCTCGTTTGCCAAGGATGACAGGCCCTGGAGTAAATTTATAAAATATTTAGCTATGTTGGTACTTACCAATGTCACTGAATTCAATTCGAATAATAGATATAATGACATATTTGTTTAACATGCAGCATTTACTAATGTATTGCATTTGTTTGTGTAATAACGGGCCTCGTTTTATAAGTTAACCACGAGTGGGGCCTCATTTTCACAATTTACTATTACATTCTTTTGTAAGTTGAATAAATACATAATTTGGCATACTATGAACAGCATTCATTGTGTTTTTCTGTACATTCGGTAGAATAATAATGTATACATACTGATAAATTCTTGAAAATTCATATACCCCCTTTGGGGCCTCATTATGAGAATTGCTCAATGATGACAAGGTGGCATCACTCGGATTCTGATATGGTATGGTTCAGAGAGCAAGAAATTGCAAAAACATTTTGTATAGAAGACATTGCACGGGTACCCCAAAATATGCTGTTTATCTGCCGGACTAGAAGTTTCTATACATGCTTCAATACTTTTCACATTGACCATACGATAGTAATGTTCATCAACAGACTGAGAAATAGTTAATAACAATATTTAAACTTTCGCATTCAACAGATCTTTTAATTATTTAAAGTTCGTAAGAGAAATTAACACACTTTTCTTCCAAGAAAGTGCGCTTAAAATTCCTTTAAAACTGAAATGTCATTGTCGTATCAGTATACGAGAGGTGCCCCACTTATATTTGAACAGTGTTGAACATGACATATTTTCATGGAAATATGGTATAAATCAAATATCTCTTTTGTACTGTGTAAACATATGTTTTAGGTTACATATACACTAACTGGTTGGTTGGTTTGAAAAATAGAATCAACCAAAAACAACACTTTTGTAGAGGGTATGGTGTTTTGCGTTTTGAAGGTCAGCCACTGCCATAAAAACCCTTAAAAGTTGCTGTTTGAGGATGGATCTTCCATTTTTGTGAAGAAAATATGCAAGTTTTGTCACAGGAAGGATGTTTTGTGCTTTGTTGTTCTTTGTAACGAAATAACGCAAAATATTAAAAACTGACAAAAAGTGACGATACCAACCAAAATCTCAAACTTTGGTTATTTAATAAGTGAGGCATATCCAAAAACCAAAATAGGGACTTCAGCGACGTTAAGAGTACCCATTGGAACTTTCGATTTGTTCATTTAGAGAATTATACATGCCGGACTCGGGATAAAATCGGTGTTTACATGCTCAATACCACAAAAACAACATAAGGGAGACAAATGTCTTTAACGCTGTGTATGCTTCAACGGAACCGTAAATGCCACAACTGTGTCACCTCTGTAGAGGCAATGCTTTATCGTTGAGAAATATACCATGAACGGACAGCCTACTATATGATAAATGTTGATAAGGCTACCCATAAGTTGACATTTGTTAAGCTTCACATGTTTCCGAACGTTTCCATAACGTATGCTATTGTTTGCTATACTCCCTCAACGGAACACATATTTAATCTTAAAAAGTCAAAGGTGAATGCACATTGCTGTGTACATTAGGTTCCAAACCATATTTGGTCAAAATGTTGGCAAAACAACTTTCCTGGAGACCATATGGGGAGCATGGTGTTTTGTCAACACGGAGCTTCCACTTCCTCCACAAAAACACCATTCTGTACCTTAAGAACACACATTTGAATTATATTACGTAAGATTAGTTAAGGCCAAAGTCTAATGAACATATACCCACAAACCCTTTAGTCTATGGATTATAGCTGCGTTTATTACAGGCGGGAAATGCAAACAGCATCGATCGGATTATTCGGTCTTCAAAAAGCCAAACACCATACCCCCTACAAAATTGTAGATTTGAGTGCAAACTTAGAAATAAAGTTATAATCAATAGTTGTATGTGTTTCATAACACGTTATTTTGCACGATGATATAGAAATATTTTGATTATATATAATAAGCATCGAACTATTTGATATTCAATACTGTTCAAATATAAGTGGGGCACCTCTCGTACGCACATTACCTTATTTATATTAGATATAGCTATATCTTGAACTGACTTAGCTTCTCATTCAGTTATAGCACACGTTGCATGAAATCGTTTCCCCTCCAAACAAATGTACTGTTCTTCGTGGTTGTTGTAAACAAACGCACTAGGTATTTTTTTTCAATATTCATTCTATCATTTCACCCGCTGCGTCATTAACCAGATTCCAGCGAACGAAGCATCAATCTGTTATGCTAATTATAGTACAGAATCATTAATCGATTTCTACAAGATTCTAGCTCGCTGCCAAAGTGATGCGTTCCGACTGTTCATCAAAATTATTTTTATCCAATAACCTAAACACATCCAATAGACAATCCAATAGGCAAATACGTAGTTATAATTATCAGAGATAATACAACATTTCCTGCCTTATACCTCATGTACTGAAGTGACAACAACCATATCGGCGTCATTTGTTAGCAACTTTTTTTGGAGTTGTTTTGGTGGCGCAGTCGGTATGGTCGCGGTCACTTCAGTGCTAGGCGCTGTCGCCGTTGGGGTCGTGGGTTCGAACCCACCCAACCGGGTGAGGGTTTTCATGCGATTTTTAAATATTTAATAGATTATAGCTACTGTCCCAGGCATTCTCAAACGCGAAATGCGGTGTCTGTCTGGGAGGCAAATACGTAGTTATAATTGTCAGAGATAATACATCCAACAGAGTTTGCAATATTTGCATGAAAAAAAACCCAACATATTATACAACATTGTGTATCTACCAGTAGTGTAAAATTCCATGGCAGATAGCCAATTCGGGACGTATTTCATTCACAAACGCAACCTGTGACGTCATTAGAAATTTTACCCACGCAGATAGTTAATTATTTGTATCCAACAATTCGTCTACTACGCAGAGGAAGATTTTGTTGAGATATTTGCAAATCAGCAACAATCTCCCGGGCCGTGTTATGATTACAACTGGAACTATTGTCCAATGTGATTTGATAGAGCAAGTTGATCTACATTGATCTTTTTCGATACATTTATTGTCCGCTTTATCAGCCAAGATCCATAAAACACAACAATAGTCAATAGGCCACATGTATGTTTGTTGTTTGGTGGTTTCTTAAACACTCCAATAGCTGTGTCTTCTTGAGATGCGAGTAACAAAATCCTTTATTGTACGACAATTTGAGCACTCACAAAAAATGGAAGCATCATTCTATTTACATTTTGTACTTGTAAATCGAACAACTTCCAAACAATGATTTTAATTGTCAGGATAAATGTTTCGAAGCACCTCACTCCTTTTTACGGTATTACGTGTATCAAAGTAATATTGATGTTCATATAAGAAACAAAGGCATACCATGGAGAGGAATTTACATTACAAGTGCAAAATTAAGTGTTGTGGCTTTTTACAGCTGAGACTTTTACGAGAAATGTTTCTTTTTCACTTCCAGTTGTGTGTCAAGTGATTTTAGTTCATGATGTTTGTGTTTTGTTCTTAGACTGTTTTAGTTGGGAGCCTTCTTCCCCGCCCGCTGTTTTAGGATGCTTTATAACTCATACTCGCATTTCAAATAGAATATTGTTTATACTACCAAATAACAAAAAGCATAGTAAAACATGAAAAAGATAATTTTGCCTTGTAGAGAGCTTCAATAGACGTGCTTTTATGTTGCTATTTATTGATATCAACACTTCGGCAAACACTGAAGCAACTTATTCTTTTATTAGAATACAAGATATGTACCCAAATGGTTCAAACCAATACTGCATATGGTTATAGCCTTCTTAAGCAGTTAACTTCTATAAATTTACGGAGTATACTTTTCTAATTACAGAGGAACTACTAACTAAACGTATTGCCTCAATTGGCCCGTCGTTTTTCTTCCCAGCTACTAAAATATAACACTATTTGTTATCTAAGCAACACATTATTCACTGATTAAGGTAAGTTATTACGAAAATGGGATAATGAATGTGTCTTTTGTGAGGACACCAAACTATGTTATTGTTTTGTTTTCTTACCAGTTTTCATTTAAAATAATTGATAATAAGTATCGCCTGAACATTGGTATTGAACGAAGCAGACGAGTTATAGTTGATACGTCATCAAAATCACAGCGTTCCTTACTGGTTGGCTGATTGGCTGGCTGCATAAATTATACGATTTAACTTCAAACATATTGACCGAATTAACCACCACGTAACAATGTCGTATAAATGATGCAATAGTGCTTGTGCATTGTGTTACATGTCAATAGTAAAACAATAACAAGAAAAGGCATGGGGAAACATTAAAGGCCGACCTCAAGGAATATAAACAATAACAAAACAATCAAGTTGATATAGAAATCTGAAAAGTACGTAAATGGCAATTCACGAGCGATAGTATTTGACGTAACAATGTTTTCTTAATTGGCTCTTAGCCATTTGACAAGAAAATCAGAAGCTACCGTTTTAACTAACTTATTGACCACAATAAGCTGACCAGGGGTTTTGTGTCGTCTAAAGATGGCAATGCATGAATCAAAGTTCAGCCTCCTGGCGAATTCATTGACCAACAGTTAGGGATCAGAGTTTTTATACAACACATATCATCCATTGATTTCCATACAAATGTGTTTGTGATACGTTACACGTACATTTTTCATGCACAGTAGAAGTATTCCACTTATACGTACTAATTGGTTTCGTTATTCGATGGGATTTAATTTCGAGGTTTGAGTCATCTTCGAAAGCCTCAACATGTAATCCTTTATCGAATACAATGTAGTTAAATAATCTCCATGTACATTGCACTTTAACTGCAGCAGATAACAAATTCTAAATTTAGGAACCGTGTCTAATTTCATAACACAAACCGCGGCACAGTACATATTAAAATCTTGCAATACGAGGCGATATTTCTTGATAATGTTAAGTAAGCAAGGAGTATGACGTTTAAAGGTACGAAAGGTAACATAAAGTCATTTTGGATGTTTAATATGATTCGGAATACTTGACATTTACAAGGAATTAACTATTTGCGATTTCACAATTTTGTAAGTTAATAAAATATTAATTACTGATCATCAAAATGTGAAAAGTTGTCGAATACGTGCTGGTCACGTGCATTCAATTACCAATATCACGTGGGTGATTTTAGTTTGATTGCATGACGCGATTGTCTTACTGTGTGCTTGTTATAGGTGGCTTATCACGCATTTCCATTTGGATTGGAACGTAACGAATCATGTCGATTTCTAGCACAGACCGTCTTTCAACAGTATGAGGTGGATTAAAAAGCAGATATGTCTAGCTTTGATAATCAAGGAAGGTCTACCCGCTATGTATACTGGGCCTATTCTGTTTTCAGAAGCTCTTTCAATTATTCCGCACATTTTACAAAACAAAATGGTGACGTCCAATGAAGAGAGGATGCGTACGAAGGTTGACCTCTTCCAAGTACTTCTTAATATACGTGGGTATATCCAAAAGTAATGTCACTCCTCCCGTAGTTTATTTGTTTATAGGCGGACACATAGGGGTCTGTGGCATCGTTCACTCCTTCATTAACTGTTTAAGAGTAACTGTTATTCTTAAATAGTGAATGAGGGAGTGGAAATCGATACAGACGCCTACGGACGGACATGCATAAAAATGATATCAAAATGTACAATAATTCAATTCTGATTAATATACAACGTGTTGCAATATTCGATTATCATAATTGGATCATATGTACATTCAAAATAAACCTATGACGTCATATCGCCGCGCACGAAAATTCCGAGTTTTTCTCATAATCTTAACACTGTTCTTTTATGCGTAATTATGAAAAATTACTTATTAGATCATTCTCCGCTTGCATATTGATTAACTTCTGAATTGTGAAAGTAAAAGGACGTTTGAACATCAAACATCAAATCAAATTAAGTAAGAATAACAAACTTAACATCACGTTAATTGAATTGATTAGTTCGCGGTAAAAATCGCATTTGTAATACTTTTTTATAACCTTTGACTACCGGCGCTTTTGCTTCCGTTCTGTGATTTATTGTTGCCATTTCTTCTGCCGTTGGCACATAACTGTAGTTATAAAAGATGCAACATTTACGAACATTTGACTAATTAGATTTCAGTTAAATGTTAACACTGCAGTCTGTCGTATTTAAATGCCATCAATTCCCCCAGCAGTCTTCTGGATGTCATGTGGTATTTTAGACGGAGAAACATTTGGTTAACACTCATTATTTATGTGCACATTTGTTGTTTAAAATCACCGCTCAAATTGTGTTAACCAAGTATTGTGAACGCAATGCTCTTCATCGAATGCAAAGTGGAGTAGGGTGTTGTTATTTATTTTATAGTCTCCATCTGTACACTTGCCCGACTACAAGTCCGTCTGTCTTTCGGTCCGTCTTAAACTGTACATTTTTAGAAATAAAGGAAGATGTCTATCAAAGAGAATACGAATTTAAATGGGTCATCCAAAGTTATTCTTACTTCTGAAAGTGTGAAAGTTAGTGCATAGTAGTCTGATTGTTGTACACATGCATCTGTAGCTCAATGGTAAGCGCACTTGACGTCTAATCTCACATTCCCGGTTCATATTGTCGGAAAAAACCAAGGCGGGACTTGGCGATTATGATGTGTCAATCGATTGCTTTAAAATACATTCAATGGTAAATTATCAAGACCTTGGTCAAGAAAATCGCTTAATTGAAAGACTTCCTGCTTTCTTTCTTTTCTTCGTGAATTTTCCCACTGTCTGATAGTGGCAGTCTCATCAACTGTACCTCCGTAGAGCAACAACCCCTTAATTATAATTGATATATGCGTTACCAAACGGATGATGAACTGGCAATAATGTTCTGTCACCATATAACGCAGATAGATGAATTATTTAAGTTGTTTTTGCTTGGTTTCATGACGTCACCTGTGTCCTTAGAGTAACAATGAAGGGTCAAGTTCCTAACGAGCAAACGAGATGAACATGCGACTATTGTATGTTTTATTTTCATCATTCAACATGGGCGGAAATAAAACATTCTTTCAAGTCTCTTTCAAACGAACGCAGACTGAAAAATACCACGAGCGCGTCATTGTTACGAAACACCATGTATTTACAATGTATGTGGGCATGTTATGTGGTGTCCGAGTGAATTATGTAAAACAAGAGACAAAGATTTATTTAAAACCAAATTAAAGATGCTTGAATTGGAAATTGTTACCGTAAACAGCTGGTCGTGGGTGAATCATGTCCGTGTTTCACTTCAAGTGTGGTTATCTTGTTATTTGGTTAAATATGTACGCATGTTTGATGTAAACTTTGTCGTATTGATATGTTATAACTTTAACCGTGGTGTACCTATATCTATACACACTTGATTTAAATATAAACATTTGTGAAACACTTGCTATATTAATAATTGTATGAGTTGAAATAAGTTAAGAAGTAAGTCGAACTTTAGTTTTGGATCAATTCAAAATTTACTTGTTTTTGAAAAGAAGTACGCCTGCTTTGAGACACACTCAGTCGTTCCTGGGGTACTGCCCATTTACTTGTCAACTTATTCATGTATCTGATCTAGCGCCATTATAAAGTCGTGGACATTTTTGTCATTAACAGATGTCCTGGACTTGATATATCACATTCGATGATGACCTTTCCTTTAGCGTTATACAGTGTTTGATGTAAACATCTCCACACGAGATAAAGATCAATTGACCGTCATCACATGTAAAATGTCTCATGTGTTGTGTTCTTGGAAAACGAGAAAAACAACATTACACTTACCACTATAAGATAAATGTCAATGCTGCTTCGACATACGAGGTTATTACCTCTTCAAGAAATGACAGAGAAAGGTCATCTACTGATACATGAAAGAATTGTTTTTGCTTGCTTCGCCCTTTTCAATTATTCAAACGTTTGCTTATTATGTTCGAAATACAAGTTAAATAGTTCCTGCGGCCAATTGTTTTACAGACCAGTATTGTGAGAGACATTTTTTTATAATTTTAGAAACTAGAACTTTTTAAAAGTGTTAATAAGGCTTGATATAAAGGTATGAGGAAATCGGACAGGGGAGGCAGCACACTTTTCCAGCTGAGCAAAGACTCGCATCAGTAACACCACAACACACGTACAATGAGCAATGCCCACAGGTAAGCCAAAGAAACAATTAAAAGTCCAAGTCTACGCCGAAAATGCGGAATTGTACAAACCTCTCTGATTTAGTAGGCTTATGTGTGTTTGGGTATATTTGGGTATATTCAAATGCGTAATATAGTTTATTTACGATAAATAGTTGATTAAATACAAGTATTTGGGTAAAAAAACGTTCATATTTTTGTATATTTGGGTATCGGCGCACGAAGAGTCAGAAAGTAAAATAAAGCGATTCTCACGACGTGCAAATATTATGGACGAACGCCGGTTCGAAATGATACTGGGCCGAGTCTAGCCGAAAAACTTGCTAGTTTACGTTTATTTATTCATCACTGGTCATTAAAATGCGTAATATAGTTAATCAACCCCAGATTGTTAGTTAAATACAATGTACAAGTATTTGGGTAAAAACGTTACTATTTGGGTAAGATTTGGGTGTTTAATGCCGACGCGACGGCCTGACCTACTTAACGTAGAACTTTATCTAGGGGAGGTAATCCAGACTGCAGGTGCACGTCAAAACACATATCGAAACACATTTTTTTCTTATTTTAATTACTTAAGGGGTAAAAGAAATAATCATAGTTATTAACTTATATTAATTTATTTTAAAATATACAATTAGAAATAAATAGACAAAAATTGTGTTAGTCTGGTTCACGACATTCTTAAAAAATGCTGATGTTTTTGGATTTTTTTTGAAATGGTAAACCATCCAGAACAGGTCACGTGCCCCTACATGGAAATTTTTCTTGTTGCATACAAATATAACCTGCGGCTCAATCAGCTAATTGTTTATTCTTTGAAACACTGGAACAAATTATCAGCCGGTAAAATATGGAAATAGTTTCAAGAGATGCGGGTTATGCAAATATTGTATCTATTTAACGATTTTCCTGGTTATTAAAGGGGTAATTGGAGAGAAAATGTATGGATCACCCAGTATTGTAATGTCTGCAGACGATTCATTTGTTCCATTCATTTCATTAAGGAAACGCTGACATTTTGACTAAAGCTCGTTATTACGGCATATGTACTATTAAAGTCTAATCTCTAAAACCGTTAACTAAAATCAATTCTACCTTTCTGTACAATGGAAAATGACTGTTCAGTGTGGGGTAGACCTAGCATTATTACTACATGTGACCTAATTTTGTAAACATGTGATGTACGGTACTGGAAATATTTTTGGATGTTGGAGATTTGGTTTCTCGTGATTCGCACGTCCGATTTTGTGAAAGTCACACGAAACCAGACTCAGTTGTTTATTTAGCTTCGCATATTGGCCAAAGGAAAACTACACTGAGACCGAAACAAAGCAAAGAGGATTGAGATGGATTGACCAAGTAATGAAAATGAAAAAGAATACTAGCAATTCAACAAATGTTGCTCTTAGATGAACACCGGACGGCAGACGAAAGAGAGACAGACCAAACGATACCTGGTAGAGAATGGTAGAAAGGCAGTTAATGGATATGGGACTAGCATGGAAGGATGTAGAAAAGAAAGCCAGAGACAGGCTAAGAAGGAGACAACTGTCATCAACCCGTTTGGACGACAGGCACACTTACCAAAGAGCTATGGAGACACACTAATCGAATGACTCAGCAACAAGACGAGATTATTTAACAGGTTTGCTACCTTGTCAAATGTGTTCACACTTCTACATTCAAGTTGACCAAACCTGTAGTAGGCTACGTGTTGTTTCGGGTGTTAATTAACGATCTTTGTTCATGAAAGGAAGTTTGGAGTAGGACGTTGTGAAAATCTGGGAAGGTTCTTTGCATTTTTCAATAATTTTCACGTACATAGCCGATATGGTGGTAATGTTGAACAACAAACTGAGAACTAGTAAATAACAGTATTTAACATTTTGCGTTCAACAGATCTTTTAATTATTTAAGTTAGTTAGAGGAATTTCTTCCTAGAAAGTCTGCGAAAATTCCTCTACAACTGAAATGCTATAATCGTATTAGCACATTACTATATTAATATTAGATGTACACTTCCCCAAAAAGCTAACAAATCACTTATATATTTCATTCCTATATCACGAACTGACCTAGCTTCTCATTCAGTCCTTGTACGTACTGCATACAAGCGTTTTCCCTCCGAACAAATGTACTGTTCTACGTGGTTGTAGTAAACAAACATTCATTCTATCATTAACCAGATTCCAACGAACGAAGCATCAATCTTTTATGCTTATAGTACAGAATCATAACTCGATTTCTACAAGTAGCTCGTTGCCAAAGTAAAGCGTTCTGGCTATTCATCAAAATTATTTTTATCCAATAACGTAAACACATCCAATAGAGTTTGCAATATTTGCATGAAAAACACTATACTATCTACCAGAAGTGTAAAATTCCATGGCAGATAGCCAATTCGGGACGTATTTCATTCACAAACGCAGCCTGTGACGTCATTGGTATTTTACCCACGCAGAAAGTTCATTATTTGTATCGAACAATTCGTCTGCAAATCAGCAACAATCTCCCGGGCTGTGTTATGATTACAACTGGAATTATCGTACGATATTATATGATAGGACAAGTTGATCTACATTGATTTTCCCTGGCACATTTATTGTCCGATTTATCTGCCAAGTTCCGTAAACAACAATGTTTATAATGGCCCATGTATTTTTATTGTTTGTTGTTTGGTTGTTGCGTGAACGATTCGATAGCTGTGTCTTTTTGAGATGCGAGTAACAACATCATTGATTGTACGACAATGTGAATATTTTCAAAAACAAATATTGAAACATCATTCTATTAATTTCTATATACATGTAAATCGAACAACTTCCAAACAATGATTTTAATGGTCAGGATAAATGTTTCGAAGCACATCTCTCCTTTTCAATGTTATACATGTAGGAAAGCAATATTGATGTTCAACAAAAGCATACCAGGGAGAGGAATTTACATTACAAGTGCAACATTATGTGTTTCAGCTTTTTACAGCTGAGACTTTAACGAGTAATATTTCTTTTTCTTGTCCAGTTGTGTGTCAACTGATTCTAGTCTATGATGATTATATTTTCATTGTTAGACTGTTTCAGTTGGGTGCCTTCTTCCCGTCTGCTTTTTTATTATCTTTTAGAATTCTTTATAACTCGTGCTCGCATTTCAAATAGAATATTGTTTATAATTCTAAATAAAATAAAACATATATGTATAGTAAAGAGGGAAAAGATAATTTAGCTTTGTAAAGAGCTTCAACAGATGTGCTTATATGATGCTATTGATTGGTATCAACCCTTCAGCAAACACTGTGTATCTTTTTCTTTGATTTAAATGGAAGATATGTATCCGTATTGTTCAAACCAATAACGCATATGGTTATAGCCTACTCAAGCAGTTACCTTCTGTTTACCTGTTTATGGAGTATACTTTTCTAATATCAGAAGAACTACCAACTGAACGTATTGCCTTAATTGTACATTTAATTGGCCCGTCGTTGTTCTTCCCAGCTACTTAAATATAACACTATCAGTTATCTAAGCAATACATTAATCACAGAATAAGGTAATGCATTACGAAAATAAGACAATGAATGTGTCTTTTGTTAGGACGCCAAACTATGTTGTTGTTTTGTTTTCTTACAAGTTCCATATAGAATAATTGATAATAAGTATCGCCTGAACATTAGTATTGAACGAAGCAGACCAGTTATGGTTGATACGTCATCAACGTCATAGCGTTCCTTACTGTTTGGCTGATTGACTGACTGCATAAATTATACGAGTTAACTTCAAACATATCGACCGAATAAACCACCACAGCAGTTGCCGATAATTTAACAATGTCGTATAAATGATGCAATAGTGCTTGCGCACTGTGTTACATGTCAATAGTAATACAATGACAAGAAAGGACATGGGGAAATATCAAAGGGCGAAATTAAGGAATTAAAACAATAACAAAACAATCAATTCGATATAGAAATCTGAAAAGTACCTAAATGGCAATTAACGAGCCAGAGTATGTGACGTAACAATGTTTTCTTAATTGGCTCTTAGCAATTTGACCAGAAAATCAGAAAGCTACCGTTTTAACTAACTAAATGACCACAATAAGCTGACCAGGGGTTTTGTGTCGTCTAAAGATGGCAATGCATGAATCAAAGTTCAGCCTCCTGGCGAATTCATCGGCCAACAGTTAGGGATCAGAGTTTTTATACAACACATATCATCCATTGATTTCCATACAAATGTGTTTGTGATACGTTACACGTACATTTTTCATGCACAGTAAAAGTATTCCACTTATACGTACTAATTGATTTCGTTATTCGATGGGATTTAATTTCGAGGTTTGAGTCATCTTCGAAAGCCTCAACATGTAATCCTTTATCGAATAGTTAAATAATCTCCATGTACATTGCTTTTTAACTGCAGCGGATAACAAATTTTAAATTTAGGAACAGTGTCTAATTTCATAACACAAACCACGGCACAGTACATATAAAAATCTTGCAATACGAGGCGATATTTCTTGACAATGTTAAGTAAGCAAGGAGTATGACATTAAAAGGTACGAAAGGTAACATAAAGTCATTTTGGATGTTTAATATGATTACGAATACTTGACATTTACAAGGAATTAACTATTGTGAATTCACAATTTTGTAAGTTAATAAAATATTAATTACTGATGATCAAAATGTGAAAAGTTGTCGAATACGTGCTGGTCACGTGCATTCAATTACCAATATCACGTGGGTGATTTTAGTTTGATTGCACGACGCGATTTTCTTAGTGTGCACTTGTTATGGGTGGGTTAGCACGCATTTCCGTTTGGATTGGAAAGTAACGAACCATTTCGGTGTCTAGCACAGACTGTCTTTCAACCGTATGAGATGAACTAAAAAGCAGATAAGTCGAGCTTCTTTTTGGTGACTTCATTGATAATCAAGGAAGGTCTACCGGCTATGTAGACTGGGCCTATTCTGTTTTCAGAAGCTCTTTCAATTATTCCGTTTGATGAGCAAAGCACATTTTACAAAACGAAATGATGACTTCCAATGAAGAGAGGATAATATATTATATACTTCTCTTCCCGGTTTTTTAGAGACCAGACATTGTCTTTTCTGACCCCTTGTATTCCATGTACCCCCTTCTGATTGTGGGAGCATCTAGTCTTGGATCCAATGTGTTAGGGACTAACTTTGCTGTAGCAGTAGCTGCTGCTCACCTTCTTTGTATGTCCATGACAACGGCAACATGTTTGAGCATTCGTCCATTCAGTAGGTTCAGCGTTATGTGCAGCAGGAGAATGACTTATAAGAGCATTCTCTGCTTGCATATTGATTAACGTCTTAATTGTGAACATAAAAGGACGCTTGAACATCAAACATCAAACCAAATTGGAGTGAAAATAACAAACTTAATATCACGTAAATTGAATTGATCAGTTCGTGGTAAAAGTCGTTTTTGGAATACTTTTTAAAATCTTTGACTACCGGCGCTTTTGCTTCCGTTCTGTGATTTATCGTTGCCATTTCTCGGTGGTTAACTTGTGATTTGGTTAAATATGTACGCAAGTTTGATGTAAACTTTGTCGTTAAGATCTGTTATAACTTTGATCTTGTTTTACCAACATCTATACACACTTAATTTAAATATAAACATTAGTGAAACCCGCGCTATATTAATAATTTTATGAGTTGCAATAAGTAAAGAAGTAAGTCGAACTTTAGTTGGATCCATTAAAAAATAACTTGCTTTGGAAAAGAAGTACGTCTGCTTTGAGACACACCCAGTCGTCACTGGGGTACTGCCCATTTACTTGTCAACTTATTCACGTATTTGACTTAGCGACATTATACTTTCGTGGTCAGTTTGTCATTAACATATATCCTGTACTTGATGTATCATCTTCGATGCTGACCTTTCCTTCAGGGTAATATGTTGGTTGATGTAAACATCACCACACGAGATAAAGATCAATTGACCGTCATCACATGTAAAATGTCACATGGCTTGTGTTCCTGGAAAACGAGAAAAACAACATTACACTTAACACTATACGATAAATATCAATGCTGCTTCGACATAAGAGGTTATTACATCTTCAAGAAATGACAGAGAAAGGTCTGCTACTGATACATGTTAGAATTGTCTTTGCTCTTCGCCCTTTTTAATTATTAAAAAGTTTGCGTGTTATGTTCGAAATATAACTTAACATACACATGCATAATGTTTCACACTGTCAATAATTAGCATCAACGATTAAACATGTACATGCACTTACAAATTGACCAATAATATATACAATGTAGATCGTTCACCGTGTAGAACAAATGTAACAAGAGCATTATACTTGATTCAGAATTCGAAACGAGCGTGCGAATCCTCACTGAACTTGAGAGAAAAGCGTGGTTGTAGAATGTAGTACGTTATGGTTGCTATATAAACGTCCTATATATAAATCCCGTTCATGTTTGGTGAAAAAATTATCATATATCAAAACATTTATGTAATATTTAGAACGTATCAAAGACAAACGTGCACCAGTATTCACGTAATGTTACTCAATTGGTGCAACATTGCGTAAATACAGAATGGAACAGTGACACACTATCTCTCAGTCTGCGACTTTTGTATCGTTAATAACGTAGTATTAAAGATGTTTTCCACAGCGGAAGAATATTTCTCTGCTTTTCTGAAATGTTTACCGTGAAATTCTGGTAGTGAAGGTGTGATATTAGGTGATATAATGTACCAGCTTGTTGTGTTACACGTTGTTGGATATATGGCTATGAAGTAGGTATGTGCATCTTACACGTAGTGGGATGTATGGCTATGAACTAGGCCTAGGCATGGTGATACACACCGAAGACAAGTTTTGTATCAGCTTCATCAAGTCTTCCAGAGATGATATTTTCTGGTGCCGTGTTTTTCTCATTGTGCTAATGATTAGTGAAATTGTCTCTTATATGGAATATTTTAATGTCTGCAGACGATCCATTTGTTCTATTTATTTCATTAAGAAAACGCTGACATTTTGATTAATACTCGTTAATACGGCATATTTACTATTAAAGTGTAATCTCAAGAACAGGAAAAAAAATCAATTCCTATCTGTTCAACAGAAAATGACTGAAGTATGGTTGTGGACCGATCATTATTAGTACAGACAACCTTAAGAATAGATATAAACTTTTGGTTTATCGTGATCTATGCATGCGATTGTGTGAAAGCCTCACGAAGCCATGCTTAGTTTTTGGAAGGCGATTCATTGAATCGTCTTCTATAGTCAGCACATCCCAAAGTGGTTTGGACCTAAAGACACATTTACACATCCTTACACCCATCGAAAATAGTTCGCCGATATTCCCGCAACTTGGAATATGAAATGTCCAAGATATTATATATTTCAGTAATTTAAATATTTGATAAAATACATAAGTATATTTACAAGCGTACTCTTTACGAAAACAGCTTGAAAACAATACTTGGAAGTCGATTCATTGAATCGTTTTCTATATATGGCTTCCCGGAAGTTGTTTGGACCTAAACACACATATACGCACCCTTACACCTATCGAAAATAGTTCGATGATATTTGCGCAACTCGGAACATGAAATGTCCAAAATATTATAGATTTCAGTAATTTAAATATTTGATAAACTACATAAGAATATTAACAAGCGTATTCTTTACGAAAACAGCTTTAAAGCACTACGAGTCTGTGGTACATTTTGAGCGGTCAAAATTCAGGACGAAGCGTATGAACCAAAAGGGAAGTAACTCCGTTTTGTTTGAGAAGAGTTACTGAGTAAAATTCACTTTAGTGTACGGCTTTTTAAAGGTAATTTTGATTGTACGAATCATTCCAACGGACTCGTTGTGCAATGCATTCGAGTAGCATAGTTTGTTTGTTTAAGTTTTCAAGCACGCGCTAATTAACATTAGAATCACTGAATTACAATGTTTGCAATGCGTGTAATATCAATCCTGTTTATAAGCTCCGCCCCCAATACTATAGTACAGTTCAGTTCAGGTAAATTTCGCTGCTAGGTATCGGCGCACTTCTTTTGAAGGCGGAGTCTATTTTCGCTAGGACTATTTACCACGTATTGATTTTGTAACGGCATTTAGTAATCGTACGAAGAAAAATAAACCAACTTAAACTGCGTTTAATGTTAGCTTGAGTCAATATGTTCAATCTGGTTTCATAAATCAATCTTAGTATTAAATATATTGATAATATATTGATGGTTAATATGTAATGCGTTTGTTATGATGATTAAAGGACGTTTTAACGAGTGTAAATGTTTAAATTATCAGCAGACTTTAAAAAAGGGGAACAACTCTTTTGGCATATACAGATAGTCTCCCTTTGTTAGATTCATGAAGCATTTATTTCTACTAAATAACATCTACGAGTATATACGATTTTCGGACTTGAAAAAAATAATTACATATTATAATTTATCATTATGCATAACACCTCCACACCTTAATTTTCCCATTTAAATGTTAGATTCATGAAACCATATTAGATTCATGTTAGATTCATTTGTCATTTATGAACTAATCAAAGAAGTGAATACTGATTTTTGAGCCAAAATTCGATTATAAGGACAGATTTGGGATGATATCCATGAACAAGGCTAATTGGGCTGGTTTCAAAAGTAATATGAAGGTGTTTGGTGACTATTATGCCAACTCGGCCAAAACTGACTCAAAACGCATCATGGAACAGCTAAAAGGCAGAAATAGACAGGCTGTCAGCCCTACACATCCCCACCAGGTCATGCACTGGAGTATCGCCTTCCATCAGTACTTTCAGTACTTTGATTTTTATCTAGCTGCGCATGCGTCGTGTGGTCTCCAGGTTTGAGTGAGTGAGCGTGGTAAGACGCTTTGTGTTCGGTCATCCCAAGGTTATACCAAATCCTTTCAATGTCGCAATGGGTACAACTCACTTACAATGCTCTCAGCATATAGCGGTTGTTCCTTGTGTAGCATTCCATAACATTTGTCAAAATATATGTAAGCTATATTGGCCAAACAAGACATCAAACAAAGAATTATGGAAAAGACATCATAAAAGACATTGATACCGAAATAAAGCAAAGAAGATAGAGATGGATTGGCCAAGTAATGGGGATAAAAAATATTAATTCAACAAGTGTTGTTCCGGGTGTCAATTAACGATCATTGTTAATGAAAGGAAGTGAGGAGTAGGATGTTGTGGAAATCTGGAAGGTACTATACATGCTTCAATACTTTTCACATTGACCATACGATAGTAATGTCCATCAACAGACTGATTACAATATTTAAAATTTCGCCTTCAACAGATCTTTTAGTTATTGAAAGATAGTAAGAGTAATTAACACAATTTTGTTCCTAGAAAGTGCTCTTAAAATTCCTTTAAACTGAAATATCATAGTCAAATCAGTATAAGCACATTACCTTATTTATATTAGACATTACTATATCTTGAACTGACTAAGCTTCTCATTCAGTTATTGCACACGTTGCATTCAATCGTTTTCCCTCCAAACAAATGTACTGTTCTACGTGGTTGTAGTAAACAAACGCACTACATTTTTATTCCAACATGCATTCTATCATTAAATCCGCCGCGTCATTAAGCAGATTCCAGCGAACGAAGCATCACTCTTTTATGCTTATTATAGTACAAAATCGTTACTCGATTTCTAGTTCGCTGCCAAAGTGATGCGTTTCGCCTGTTCATCAAAATTATTTTTTATCCAAGAACGTAAACACATCCAATAGAGTTTGCAATATTTTTCATGAAAAACACACTATACTATCTACCAGTAGTGTAAAATTCCATGGCAGATAGCCAATTCGGGACGTATTTCATTCACAAACGCGGCCTGTGACGTCATTGTAATTTTTACCCACGCAGATAGTTCATTATTTGTATCGAACAATTCGTCTGCTACGCGGAGGAATATTTTGAGGAGACATTTGCAAATCAGCATCAATCTCCTGGGTTGTGCTATGATTACAACTGGAACTATCGTACGACAACATTTGATACTCATTGATCTTCTTCTTATTGCCCGATTTATCAGCCAAGTTACGTCAACACCAACATTCAACAAAACCCGTGTATTTTTATTGTTTGTTGTTTGGTTGTTTCGTGAACGCTGTGCCATCTTGAGATGCGAGTAACAACATCATTGATTGTACGACAATTTGAATACCTTCAAAAACAAATATTGAAGTATCATTCTATATACACTATATTACATGTATGACAGTAATATTGATGTTCAAATAAGAAACAGAAGCATTACATGGAGACAAATTTATATAACAAGTGCAACAATATGTGTTATGGCTTTTTACAGCTGCGACTTTTACGAGTAATGTTTCATTATCTCGTCCAGTCGTGTGTCAAGTGATTTTTGTTTATGATGTTTGTGTTTTCCTTGTTTGACTGTTTCAGTTGGATGCCTTCTTCCCCATCCGATGTTTTGTTATATTTTAGGATGCTTAATAACTCATGCTCACATTTTAAATTGAACATAGTTCATATACTATCACATACAAATAAAATATAGTAAAAAAGGAAAAGTATTTAGCCTTGTGAAGAGCTTCAATAGATTTGCTTATATGTTGCCATTGATTGATACTAACCCTTTTAACTCTAATAAATGAATTAAAACAGAACAAATTTACGATATTTAAGGAAAATACAAAACATGTTGGTATTATAAAGGGCTTCTACATATGTGCTTATGTACACATGTATCTTGTCCGAGAATGATATTGATTATGTCATCAAACCTTCAGCAAACAAGGATGCATCTTTTTCTTTGATTAAGATTGAAGATAAGTGCACATATTGTTCCAACCAATACTGTATGTGGTTATAGACTACTCTACAAACAGTTACCTTCTGCTGACTTTTCTAATAACAGAAGAACTACTATCTGAACGTAATTCCTTAATTGTACGGTTAATTGGCCCGTCGTTGTTCTTCCCAGCTTCGCAAATATAACAATATCTGTTATCTAAGGAACATATTAATCAATGAATTAGGTAATGTATTACAAAAATGGGACGATGAATGTGTCTTTTGTTAGGACACCAAACTATGTTGTTGTTTTGTTTTCTTACTAGTTTCATTTAAAATAATTGATAATATCGCCTAAACATTGGTATTGAACGAAGCAGACCAGTTATAGTTGATACGTCATCAATGTTATAGCGTTCCTTACTGGTTGGCTGATTGACAAGCTACATAAATTATACGATTTAACTTCAGACATATTGACCGAATTAACCACCACAGCAGTTGCCGATAATTTACGAAACAATGTCGTATAAATGATGCAATAGTGCTTGCGCACTGTGTTACATGTCAATAGTAATACAATAACAAGAAAAGGCATGGGGAATTTAAACAATAACAAAACAATCAAGTTGATATAGAAATCAGAAAAGTACGTATATGGTATTTCACGAGCCAGAGTATGTGACGTAACAATGTTTTCTTAATTGGCTTTTAGCTATTTGACCAGAAGTTCAGAAAGCTAATGTCTTAACTAACTTAATGAACACATTGAGCTGACCAGGGGTTTTGTGTCGTCTGAAGATGGCAATGCACAGACCTAACGTTCAACATCTTAGCGAACTCATTGGCCGCTACTGAGGGATCAGAGTTTTTATACAACACATATCAGCCATTGATTTTTACATATAAGTCTTTGTGATACGTTACACGTACATTTATCAGACACCGTATAAATATTTCACTTACACGTACTTATTGTTTTAATTACTCGATTGAATTTAATTTCGAGGTTTGAGTCATCGTCGAAAGCCTCAACATGCAATCCTCTATCGAATAGTTAAATAATTTCAAGGTACATTCTACTGTAACCGTAGTGGATAACAAATTCTAAATTTTGGAACTATGCCTAATTTTATAACGCAAACCGTCGAAAAGTACATATTAAACTTTGCAATACGAGGCGATATTTTTTGACAATGTTATGTAATCAAAGGAGTATGCCATTTACAGGCGACAAGTCAAAGACTATTAATCTGTGAACGAAAGGTACATAAAAGTCAATTTAGATGTTTAAAATGATTAGAAATTCTTGACATTTACAAGGAACTAACAATTTGCGTATTCACAATTGTTTAAGTAAATAAAATATTAATTGCTGATTATCAAAATGTGAAAAGTTGTCGAATACGTGCTTGTCATGTGCATTCAATTACCAAGATCACGTGGGTGATTTTCTTAGTGTGTACTTGTTATGGGTCGGTTATCATGCATTTCCATTTGGATTGGAAACTTGCGAACCATGTCGGTGTCTAGTACAGCCCGTCTTTCAACAATATGAGATGGACTTAAAAGCAGATAAGTAGAGCTTCTTTTTGGTGACTTCATTGATAATCAAGGAAGGTCTACCGGCTATGTAGACTGGGCCTATTCTGTTTTCAGAAGCTATTTCAATTATTCCGTTTGATGAGCAAAGCACATTTTACAAAACGAAATGATGACTTCCAATGAAGAGAGGGTAATATATAATATACTTCTCTTCCCGGTATTTAGAGACCAGACATTGTCTTTTCTGACCCCTTGTATTCCATGTACCCCCTTTTGATTGTGGGAGCATCTAGTCTTGGATCCAATGAGTTAGGGACTAACTTTGCTGTAGCAGTAGCTGCTGCTCAACTTCTTTGTATGTTCTTGTATGTCCTTGTCAACGACAACATGTTTGAGCATTCGTCCATTCAGTAGGTTCAGCGTTATGTGCAGCGGGAGAATGACTTATAAGAGCATTCTCTGCTTGCATATTGATTAACGTCTCAATTGTGAACATAAAAGGACGCTTGAACATCAAACATCAAACCAAATTGGAGTGAAAATAACAAACTTAATATCACGTAAATTGAATTGATCAGTTCGTGGTAAAAGTCGCATTTGGAATACTTTTTAAAATCTTTGACTACCGGCGCTTTTGCTTCCGTTCTGTGATTTATCGTTGCCATTTCTTTTCCCGGTGGTTAACTTGTGATTTGGTTAAATATGTACGCAAGTTTGATGTAAACTTTGTCGTTAAGATCTGTTATAACTTTGATCCTGTTGTACCTATACAAACTTAATTTAAATATAAACATTAGTGAAACCCGCGCTATATTAATACTTTTATGAGTTGCAATAAGTAAAGAAGTAAGTCGAACTTTAGTTTTGGATCAATTCAAAAATAACTTGCTTTTGAAATGAATTACGTCTGCTTTGAGACACACTCAGTCGTCACTGGGGTACTGCCCATTTACTTGTCAACTTATTCACGTATTTGACTTAGCGTCATTTTACTTTCGTGGTCAGTTTGTCATTAACATATATCCTGTACTTGATGTATCGTCTTCGATGCTGACCTTTCCTTCAGGGTAATACGTTGTTTGATGTTAACATCACCACATGAGATAAAGATCAATTAAATCACATGTCTTGTGTTCCTGGAAAACGAGAAAAACAACATTATACTTAACATTATTCGATGAATGTCACATGGCACAAGCATACTGTTTCATACAGTCAATAATTGACATAAACGATTATACGTGCACTTACAAACTAACCAATTATATATAAAAGGTAGATCGTTCACTGTGTAGAAAAAATGTAACAAGAGAATATATGTGATTCAGAATTTGAAACGAGCGTGCGAATCCTTACTGAATTTGAGAGGAAAGCGTGGTATAATGTTGTACGATATGACTTATATATAAATGTGTAAGTTATGTATAGATCCCGTTCATGTTTGGTGAGAAAATGATCATATATCAAAACATTTATGTAATATTTAGAACATATCAATGACAAACGTGCACCAGTATTCACGTAATGTTACTCAAGTGGTGACACACTATCTCTCAGTCTGTGAATTTTGTATCGTAAATAACGTCGTATTAAAAATGTTCTCCATAGTGGAAGAATAATTCTCAGCTTTTCTGAAATGTTTTGTGCGAAGCTCTTGTAGGAGGATGGAGGCGTGATGTTCTATGTGATATCCGGTGGTGGTTTGTTCATTGAAATAATGTAAAACCTGATCAGCGGGAAAAATACGATAATAGTTACGAGACTGATAAGGGTTTTGCAAAGATAGTATTTAGTTAAAACCGTTTCTGATTATTAAAGGCGTTGCTTATCGGAGAGAACATGTCAAGACAAAAGGATACCTCTGAATGTCGGAATCACAGTGTGTTATACATGTATGTCCCGGACAAAGAAACGGTTACATTAATAAGAAAAAAGTTCCTTATTTGCGAGTGCTGTTTTCATTAGTTGAGCCGTTCAATCACACATTGCCAATTTAAGGTAATTTAGACCCTTTTCGCTAAATATCGCCCGTAACTCGGATTTTGATGATATTTTGCATAAATATAGTATCAAGTATTGGCTTTCTGATTTTGATGGTTTTATGGAGAAATATCACGTGACGTACAATGAATAGCGCCACCTAGTGGGGGCGTAATTTTTGCGTGCTTTTCGACGTTTTTCACCATGTTTTCGAGTTAATACTTATGTCATTGAAAATCGAAAAATATAGTTTTGTAGGGAAATAAATGCTGCGTCATATGGTGCAAAATAGAGAAATAAATTTTAAATATTATTAACGTAACGCTGAAATAACCGCGCTGCGGCCTCGATAATAACGGCGTTTTAATCGCGGCATTTCTTTTATTCACACGCATTTAGCAAGAACGCAAGGTGTTCAAATTTTATTTTATTTATTGCATAAGTTTATTTGAAGTGTTTTTTTATTTTAGTGAAATAAAAATGGGTGTTCTCGGGGCCGTTTTCGCGCTATTTACAATCAAAAGTTGCATAACTAAATAAGACATTGCATTAACATATTTGTTATTTTCTTACAATTTCCTTATTAACCGCGTTGTGATGAAGAAAATGTCAGACATATCCAGTTTCACGTGAACAAGGTTTCTATATGTTTATACACACCAAAGTTTTTGTAACAGTTTCTTCACGTTTTCAAGTGATGATATTTTCTGGTGCTATGTGTTTTCATTTTTTAATTCTCAGAAAATGTCAACTTAATTGGTATGCGTGCGCATGCGTGCTCGGTGCCCTTGTGTGTGTGTCCAGTGGGCGAGGCAACATTAGACAAAAGATGGAATATTAACAGCGATATTTGCATCATATTACCTCGCTTTAGAAACAGCTAACTACTTTTAACCATATTACTTTGTTGTGTGTGTTTATAGATCTACATAGCATGGTTTAGTTTTGACGTTCTTTGAAGAAAAGTACTCGCGTGTGGCATTTACTCAAATAGTCTCTAGTGCATCAATAGCGATGCAACATCATATTAAATATTAGATTCCGGTGAACATTGGACCATGTGATAAGTTTTAAATGAAAGAAAGCCAGTGACAGGTCGTAATGTAGAAAATTGGCGTCAATACACAAAGAGAGACTAAGCTTAAGCTTCACGCGTATAGCAGGTTGGTTGATTGCCAGTATCATGTGACTGCGGTGCTCATAAAAACAATACATGTATATACTGTTGGCCTAGTTGTCCATTTATAAAACATACCGATCGATGGCTTTATTTGCCTGTCTGGTGTTTCTGGTGATATATGTCAGGCATACATTTATGTGCCGTTTTTTGCCAGATTAGATGGCAAGAGCACTAACTACGGAGCTACGATGAGACACTAATCGAACGGCTCAGCAACAAGACGACGCGATTAATCATGCCAAACCTTTTGTATGCTAAGTGTTGCTCCGGGTGTTAATTAACGATATGTGTTAATGAAAGGAAGTGAGGAGTAGGATGTTGTGGAACTTTGGGAAGGTCTTATACAAATACACTGTTCCACAGTGTTCACGCAGACCATATGGTGGTAATGTTGATCACCAAACTCAGAAATAGTAAATAACAATATTTTATTTATCTAAAGTTATTAAGAGGAATTAACACAAATTTCTTCATAAAGAGTGTACTTAAAACGTCCATTAAAATTGAAATGTCATATCGATTTCTGTGATCACTCGGTGAAATAAAATTCGATCTTACACCAAAATCAACAAATATCCTCTATATTATAAAGTACACGTTCAAAAGTGATATGCAATCACGATTTAGAAATATTTAAAACAATGTGTAATGCATACAAACATGCTAGTCAAAATAATATGGGTAAATATATAAAAATGACTTCGGTTTACTTAATCATTCACATTATATATTGTTCTATCTCAATAGATGCAAACTTAGTCAATCAATAAATTATGAGTTTTTTTTCAGAAAGTAATGTTAAAGTTATGAACAGCAAAGTAAAAACGTTTAAAGGTATGTTTCAACATGCTTAAGGACGAATGACATTATAAACAGAATAAATAAGCATTCGATACGAAAAATCACCGACCCTTTAAAACTTAAACAACACATTACACATTCCTTGAAAGCAACCTGTATAGCAAGAAGTTTATACCAGAACATTTTGGTCATACATTAAATTAAAGATAACCTTCTTAGCTTAGCAATAACGTAAGTTAATTTCGTGAAATTGGTGCCTGGTATCTACGTGCATTACTACATTTTGAACTGGTGCAGTTACATTTTCAGTTCTTGCACAATAAGCTTACATTAATTTCACCAACAATCGAATGTACTATTCCTGCGTTGTTGTAGTGAACAAACGCACTTGGTAGTGGATCCGGTATTATACAAATAAATCCGCCGATACTTTAACCAGATTTCAGCGAACGAAGCAACACTTTTTTATGCTTATTATAGTACAGAATCATTACTCGATTCCTAGTTCGCTGCCAAAGTGATGCGTTACGGCTGTTCATCAAACTTAATTTTTATCCAATAACGTAATCACATCAGATAGATTTTGCAATACTGGCATGAAAACACACGATGAAATCTTGCAGTAGTGTAAAATTCCATGGCAGATATCCAATTCGGAACGTATTTCATTCACAAACACAACCTGTGACGTCATTGGAAATTTTACCCACGCAGATAGTTCAATATTTGTATCGAACAATTCGTCTGCTATTCCGAGGTAAACTTTGATGAGATATTTGCAAATCAGCAACAATCTCCTGGCAATGTTATGATTACAACTGGAACTATCGCACGATATGATTTGGTGGCCAAAAGATCTACATTGATTTTCTCCCGATTTATCAACCAAGTTCCGGAAACAACAACAGGCAACCAGCAACATGTATGTTTGTTGTTTCTATAGACGCTTAAGACATATGTACCTTCTGTGGATGGGAATAACAACATCTCTCAGTACCGGTATACGAAAAAATGAGTACTTTCTTAATTAAATTCTTATATATATTTAAAGTATCATTCTACATGATGACTGCACCAAAACTGTGTATTTTAGCTTTCTACAACTTCGCTTGTAATGTTTCATTTTCTGTTTTAGTTCGGTGCCAAGTGATTGGTGTTCTGTGTTCGATTGTTTCAGTTGAGCGCTGTATTCCTTGTCCGATGTTTAAGTATGTTGGAAACATGTTTGCATTTCAAATTGGACTTTTATTTAAACCTCACAAAATAAAATAATACATTGTAAACAAAATTGTATTTCAAGAAAAAGACAAAATAATTTGACATTGTAAAGAGCTTCAATAGATCTACTTATTTGTTGCCATTGATTGAAATTGGCTTTGTTATCAACCTTTCCACAAACACTGTTACTTGTATATTATATATTTTAAAGCATCATTCTACATGTAGTATACAAACATGTCGTAAATCGAACAACTTCGAAACTATGAGTTGGATATCTGACTTATAATTATTATTCCAGTCTCCACCATTTTGGTCAGTTATGAAATCGTACTGGTTTAAACATTTATATGCTTGTGGAACAACCAAAGTATGCAATACTTCAAATACATTAATTATTTAAATAACTAGATAAGACTGTCTTAGACAGTGCCATTGGTAAAGAGACGTATGGTCTTGCCCAGTTACTAAGTATAAGTGCTTTTATAAGTGATGTCCTTTTTTACTGCATACATGTATAACATTTGATGTTTTTCCTTATTTTTCGACTGTTTGAGTTGAGTGCTGTCTTCCTTGTCCGATGTTTATATACCTTTCTGGAAACATGTTTGCATTTCAAATTTGACTTTTATTTTAACCTCACAAGATAAAATAATATATTGTTAACAAAATCGTATTCAAGAAAAAGACAAAAGAATTTGACATTGTAAAGAGCTTCAATAGTTGTGCTTATATGTTGCCCTTGATTGATATTGGCTTTGTTATCAACCATTTTGGCAAACAATGTTGCACCTTTGTCTTTGATTAGGGTACATGCATATATTGTTCAAACCAATACTCTATATGGGTATGGTCTACTAAAGCAGTGACCTTCTGCTTATGTAGTGTACTTTTCCAATATCAGTAGAAATAGAACAACAGACTAAATTGATTGTCGTTATTGTACACCGATTTGGTACATGGTTGCTTTTCCTGGATAGTAACATTTTGCAATATCTACTTTCTACGAAAAATATTATTCCTGAATCAGTCGAAGTATTCAGACTTTTGGACAATGCATATGCCTTTATGTGTTAGGACACCGTACTTAGTCGCGTTTTTTCCCAACATAATTGATCAACGTATCGTCTTCACTTAGATATTAAGCGGAGCAGACGAGTTATAGTTGATACGTCATCACCGTCATAGCGTTCCTTACTGATTTGCTGATTAGCTTTATCATTTGTTTTTTTTATGAATTTAGCCAAGCTGCTGTGTTTCAGCACGTATGTCTCCAGTTTATCTATTCTTAGAAATATCCAACGAATCTTTTCTGCCTATTCTGTCTTGATATTTCATCCGTACGTGTGTTCTCCATAATTATGTAAGGTGATAGTAGAATAATGTATGAGTAAGGTCTATTTATCATAAACTGGCAAAGTTCAATACACCTTAAAGAAGCTTGCATACTTGCTTTGAAAGCGAAAGTCTTTGGACTGTCACCGACACACTTCTTTAATGCTAAGTCACGCCTTGATTTTGTCCAACAGTGCATCGATAACCGACCGATATCCGTCTTCCGGTCCGTTTAGCCGCAAAGTATACCGGTGAATCAACAGATGACCCTCTGATTTGATTTGTAGTCCATACATATATCTTTGGAATAAACAAATTTCCAAGAAAATGTTTGACAATTTGATAAAATAAACTGATCATTTAATATTACATGCCGAGCATAGCTTTTATTTGCCAGACATCTGTCTGCTGAAATATGGCAGACATATGAGTGTCTCCACCAGTATATGGATTCGGATCGTCAGCAAGCGCGCTAACCATTGAACTACGGAGACACATGTACAACGATCAGACTAAAAAGCACTTAAATCAAAGCTAAAACTGAGATTGGTCTCTTTAAACCCTCCTTCTCTTGAACACACAATTTCTATTGCTTCTTAATATGTCTATTCCTGAAAACGTTATATAGACGGACCGAACGACAGACTTGTAGACGGGCATGGGTACAAATGGAGAGATCCAATAAATAACGATGCCCTACTCCACGTTCACATTATATGGCTCACTACATTTGTGTGATGATTTTAAACAACAAATGTTAAAAGTTTAACAGAAGTACAAGTATATCTAATTCCGTATATGTGAATATATTTATCCCATTAGTGTAGACAATTAGACACGTTCTTGTATTTTCATAATTAAGACGTTGTTCAATATGCAAACAGAGAATGATCAAATAAGTGATTCTCCCGCTGCACATAACACAGAACCTGCTGTACTGTCAAATTCTTAAACATGTTGCCATTGTCAAGGCCATACTAAGAAGGTGAACAGTAGCTGCTGCAACAGAGAAATTAGTCCCTGGCACATTGGTTTCAATAATTGATCCTCCAACAATCAGAATGGGGTTTCATTGAAAGGAAAGGGGCTCTAAATACCGAGCACAGAATTATCTAAGAAGCAAATAAAAGAGATCAATCTTCGTGCGCATTCTTTCTTCACTGAACGTCGACATTTCATTTTTGTAAAATGTGCTTTGCTCGTGAAACTGAAGAAATGGAAGCACTTCTGAAGACAAAATAGGTCCAGTCGAACTACCCCGTAGATCTTTCTTGATTTTGACCAAAGAATTTGGCAAATACAATTTTATTGGATGAGTTGGAGAAAGGTTTATACGGCGACGCTTTCTTGATTAAGACCAACAAACTAGCCAATAAAGTCATCAAGCTCGACATATTGAGAATGCTAGGATACAGTAGTGTCTTTTCAACTTTTAAACTTGAATTTATTGGACGAGTTGGAGGAAGGTTTATACGACGATGCTTCTTGATTAAGACCAACAAAACGGCCAATAAAGTCACCAACAGAAAACTCGACATATCTGCTTTTTAGTTCATCTTATATTATTGAAAAACAGTTTGTGCTAGACGACATGGTTCGTGGTTTCCAATCCAAACTGAAATGCGCGATTGCCCACCCAAAACAAATAAATGCTTTGCGCTAACATAAGAAAGTCTCACCAGGCAATCTTACTAAAATCACCCAGGTGTTATTGGTAATTGAATACACGTGACTAGCACGTATTCCACAACCTTTCACATTTTGATAATCAGCAATTAAGATTTTATTAACTTACACAATCGTGAATACGCAAGTTGTTAATTCCGTGTAAATGTCAAATATTTCTAATCATATTAAACATCAGAAATGACTTTTAGGTACCTGTCGTTCAATGATTTCGTCAGTGATTTGTCGCCTGTAAATGTCATCTTCTTTCATTATATAACATTGTCAGGAAATATCGCCTTGTATAGTAAGTGTTTAATATGTACTGTTCCAAGGTTTGCATATTATATTTAGGCATATTTCCTAAACTTATAATGTGTTATTCATGGCAGTAAAGTACAAATGTAATTGGAAAAGCTTAGCTATTATATGGGATTAAGTTTCGATGCATTCGTATATTGGGCGCCGTTTTACTTATAATTCATTTTTGATAATCCTTGAAATCAACAAAAGCATTTTCTGTTATTAAAAAAATCAATTCCTGTTATCAGAGATATCGAACTATCATTCTTTTAACATCAGAAATTCCTTGTAATTTTTACACTTCGAGTCATAGCTATTAGCCCACTTTAGACAACGGTTTTACTTCTTACATACTTAGGTTTTGTGAATTTCAATTAACTTGTCAGATTTTCATATGAACTTGAGTATTTTAATTTCTAAATGTCACCCTTTCATGTTGTCGCCATTCCTTTTTTGTTATTGTATTACTATAGACAAGTAACATACTGCGCATGCGTCGTTGCATCAGTAAGATGATATGTATTATGTTAACTGTCGACAACTGCTGTGGTGGTTAATTTGGTCAATATGTCTGAAGTCAAATCGTATAAAATGCAGTTAGTAAATCAGCCTATCAGCAAACCAGTAGGGAACGCTATGGTGGTGATGACGTATCAACAATAACTCGTCTGCTTCGTTCAATATCTAAATTCAGGCGATACTTATTATCAAAATTTTTATATGGAACTGGGAAGAAAACAAAACAACAACATAGTTTGGTGTCCTCGCTAAAGGAACATTCATTGTCCCATAGTTTGAATACGTCACATTACTCATGAATTATATGCTTTGTAGAAAACAGATATTGCGAAATGTTACTATATGAGAAAAGCAAACATGGACCAATTTGGTGTACCGATATTAGAAAAGTACACTCAATAAACAGTAGGTCACTGCTTTAGTATGCCATAGACAGATAGCCAAATATATCATTAGTTTGAAAATAGATTATGCATGCACGTATTGTCATTATTAATCAAAGCCAAAAGCCGCATCGTTTTCTGCCAAAGGGTTGTTGACAAAGCGAATAACAATATAGGGCATCATATAAGCACATAATACACATATGCTCTTTACATGGTAAAATTGTTTCGCTTTTTTCTAGTATTTCACAAGGTTTGTTTACTATGTTTATTTTATCTGGTAGCCTAAAAAAGTTATATTTGAAATGCAAATATAAATACTAAATGATAATTACAAAACGGACAGGGAAGAAAGCAATCAACTGAAACAGTCCAACATAGAAAATAAATCGCTTAGCACACAATGTCAGCTCCAAAAAGCGAACACACACAATGTTACACTTGTCATTCATCTGATTTATGTCATACTTATTTAATATGGAAACGTTACGATTTAATGAAAATATTGACCGTACACCTGTAAAACTTAAGACTCTCTTTAAGAAAAACCCTTTAGACAATTATCATAAATGCGGATCGTTGTTTATTTATGAAATAAACCGTTCTACGATGACATAGCACCACCATGTGAGGATCAAGGGCCGGGCAAACATACATTCATCAACAAATGTTTTAGATTCAAGGCATGTTGGACGGTAGACACTAATAGAATAATAAGTGCTGCATAAATTGCAGCTACATGCGATTTTATCGTAGTTTTAGCATATTACATCACTACTGAACAGCTTAACATGGCGAACATATGTGTCCGGGCAACTACTTGATCCCTAAATAATGAGCTAATGATGCAAAAAGTAGCGTTTTAGATGCGAAAACGGTGTGACGTCGCCATTTTTTGACGTCGACTTTGGCCGACTAACGTTACACGCGCTCACTAAAACGCTAATATTATGAAATCCCTTCAATATACCAAGTTGAAATTTTGTATGTGAATCAGGGAATGGTGTGAATGTGCTAGTGTGCGTTTTCATTAATATCCGTCCCATCGTTTTTCAGCAATATCGATCGTCCGGGAATTGTTGTTGTTTACAGATCGTTGTTGATAAATCGGGCAATAAATATATAGTCCAGTAAGGATATTATGACAGTGGCGTCATCGTTTATGTGTACCCAAAAGATTAAAACAGGTAGAGTTTAGTTCGGTAGTGAACTGTTGGTAAAGCTTTTATACTTGTGTTTACACCGTAATAGTGGATTGTTCCAATCAGTCAAAGTATTCTTACCCTAACTGGACTGTATCGGTGAAAATCAATGAAGATCAACTTATCGAACGATAATTCCAGTTGTACTCATCACAAAGCCCGGGCGATTGTTGCTGATTTGCAAATATCTCATCAAAATCTTCATCCGAGTAGCAGACGAATTGTTCGATACAAATAATGAACTGTCTGCGTGGGTAAAAATTCCAATGACGACACAGGCTGCGTTTGTGAATGAAATACGTCCCGAGTTGGCTAGCTGCCATGGAAATGCTCATTATTGTTAGATATTATCGTGTGTTTTTTCACTTTAATATTGCAAACTCTACGGGATGTGTTTACGTTATTGGATAAAAATTTGATGAACAACCGGAACCCATCATTTTGGCAGCAAACTAGAAATCAAATAATAATTCTGTACTATAATAAGCATAAAACATTGATGCTTCGTTCGCTGAAATCTGTATAATGACGCAGCTGGTTTAATGATAGTTTTAATGTTGGATAAACGCTGAACCCAATACCTAATGCGTTTGTTTACAACAACAACGCAGAATAGTACATTTGAATGTTGGGAACACAAATGTGCAAGAACTGAAGGAACGACTACGTCCTTTTCAAGTCGAAGACGTAATAATATACGTGGACCTCAGGTCCCAACTCAACGAAAAACCTTCATACATTTTGAGCGTTGCCTGCACGACTACCGTTACTGCTTATACTAAAGTAATTATAAAAAACACACAAGACGGTCGTGCAGACTACCCTTGGAAATGTTATTGCTGAGCTTAAAATGATATTTTGAATTTATCACGTAAAAGGGCTGTAAACCAGATTTCTTCCAAGAATTATGTATATATTGCTAAATCTTAATCTGGTCAATGGTTTGTTTGGTTTGAAATGCGCATTTAAATCTGGCAATAGGAATTCCCCCATAAGCATGTTGTAACAAACTTTTAAAAGTTCATAACTTTAGACACTACTTTTTACACACTTATAATTTATTTTCTGCATCCAACTAAGATAGAACAATATATAATGCAGCTGGTACACCCTATTTTAGTTTTTAGTGACATTGGGGCCTGTGCCCATTTAGTGATGTTTCAGATTAGAATTTAGAATGTACCGAACCCCTTGACTTGGCTTCAACATAGCAGCCCAGTTGAATGAAGGTCGGCGACCGTTATCTGAAAATACACACACCTGTATAGATATGTGCTAATGCTGATACGTATATGAAATTTCAGTGTTAGTGGAATTTTAAGTACACCTTCTAGGAAGAAAGAAAATTGTGTTAATTGGGTTTAGTAACTTATAATAGTTTAAAGATCAGTAGAACACAAAATGTCAAATATTGTTCCCAGATTTCCACAAAATCCCACTCCTCATTTTCGTTCATTGACAAATATCGTTAATTAACACTCGGAACAACACTTAGCCTACTAAAGGTTTGGTCATCTTTAATGTCGATATGTGAACACATCTTCACAAGGTAGCAAACTTATGTAAAATCGTTTCGTCTTGGTGTTTGTTGCTAAACTACAAGTTATATACTAACCAATTGTTTTCTGGACGTAATTCAGTTTTTTTGTGTTCCGTCTAATATGTACGAGGGGTGTTCCAGAAAAGATAGAATTTTTCTCATAACTTCTTACTCAACACTTACATTATATTGCTCTATGTACTGGTAGCATCGGAATTTCATAGTTGCTGATAATGCTCATACAAAGCGTTGTCATAGAAACTATGTAACGCAAAGGCGGGTCACACTATTATTTGTCATTACCATCCTTAATAAAAATGTGAATATCTCAATTACCACTTGATAAATATTAAAGCCTAATTTTAAGGCAATGCGTGGATGACTTTGACATGCGCATGCAAACTTTCGAAGACATCGGTCGGTGTTTGTTATCATAAGCCAGTATTCATTGGTATATATCTAAGCGCGTCATGGATGAAAATGACGTCAACGCCATTAAACAGAAGTCACGCGCTTGTCAAATAATGATATACATTTGGAAACCAATGAAATGATTAAATGCATAAAATGTAGCATCGTCGGATACCCGGTCCGTACATCTCGACTGTGGGCTTCCGACGATGAAAATGTAGTGGCATTATGCAGTCACTTGTATTCTGTTGGCTCAAATTGTTTACATATCTCGGATTTATAAACTTACACATAAGCACAGGTGTGGTCATAGATAATAAGGTTGACGTTAATAGACACGGTTTATACCCTGGTAGACGCTCCAATGTTTGTGCAATTTCTAACATCATTGCAAGACATTTTTTGTGAATAGGGATACGGAAACACATTTACGCAATCGGAACAGTATTATATGATCAGTTAAGAAAGTCAGGATGACTATAAACAAAAATATGAAATGTTTCTTTATACTAAAATATTGTGCCAGAAATGCGACGTCATAATAACGTCACGGTGCGACCCGCCTCCTTGATACATAGCGTATCGAATGTTTAATTAATTTCTTATTTTGCACCCAATGACTCTGATATTTCGCATATTTATCAGTGAAAGATAAAAATTTAGTTATATGCAATTAGTTTTCTTAATTTCTGATTTGCCGTCCTGCTACGAAAAAAGTCCTATTAATTGTGGAACACCCCACGTACGTGTATGTGTTTCGCTGTATATTGTCATGTATATTGTTGCACAATTGTATGAGCTCACCAACACTGGACGCAATAAAACTAAGTATTATTGTTTCCTGCCATAAAAGGTCCATCTCCTTTAACTCTTCATCTACCATTCTAATCCAGGTGGTCTGCCTATCTATCGCCTCTCACATGGGGTCCATATTAAAGCAACATTTGTTGGATTGGTCTTTTTATTCCCATTATACTGGACAACCAATCTCCATTATCTTAGCTTGAAAGTTTTTAGGAATGTGCTTCCATACATCGTTGTTTGTTGTCTTCTAAGGCCGATATATCTTACCGGTGTTACTTAGAATTGTGTTATGAAATGCTACGTAAGGAACAGAGACGTTTAAAATGCAATTATAGCATATGTCGCAAGTGAGTTGAACCCTGTAACGAAATTGGACAGATTTGGTTTTAACGCGGGGATAATCGAACCGATTCTTTTCATCCTGCTCTTTCTCAAGACGTACTATACCCCACGAAGCATTCGCTGTTAAATAAACTATCGAGCCTTTTACGTATGCCTTTCACACAATCGCACCTACGGATCGTGAGAAAGTAAATATATCATTTTCTGTAGATCGGCAAAGATAGCCAGGTACTACATGCATTTCAACAGCATTTAGATCTACGGCTAAAGTCACCTGCAGTAATAATGCTCGGTCAACACCCACGCTTGTGTCATTTTCCATTGAGCAGAAAGATAAGAATTGATTTTATTTTCCGGTTCTAGAGATTAGACTTTAATAGTACATATTCTGTATAAACGAGCTGTAATCAAAATGCCAGTGTTGCTTTAATAAAATAAATGGAACAAATGGATCGTCTGCAGACATTAAAGTATTCCATATTAGAGACAACTTCACTTATCATTACCACCATTATGAGTTGACATTTCTGCATTCCACATAGCCATGGCGTTAAAAAATAAACTTCGATTTCAGTGACATTGAAAACAACACCTACGTACACAGATATAACTAAGTTGATAAATCCTGCAAAAGTCGGGAGAATTAAAATGTGATGTCTATTCAGACAATTAAATAGTGTTATCACATGGTCCTATATGCATTCCATGAAATCTGACCTTTAGTATGATATTTCCTCGAAATTGATACACAAAGTATGTGCAACACTCAAAACTATTCTTGTAAATGCCTCACGCGATCACTGTTTTAAAGAACGTGAAAACTAAACCACACTATATAGTATATAATCAGGCACGTACTATTTAAGCAGTCAGATGTTTTAAAGCAAGGTAATATGATTCAAATATAATATTCCCTGTTGTCTAAAGTTTCCTCGCCCACCAGACACCCGCACGAGGGCACCAACACGCATGCATACCAATTCAGATACAATTTTCGGAGAACATCAATAAAAAATGAGAAAAACAAAGCACCAGTAAATGTCATCTCAGGAATACTTGAAGAAGCTGATACAAAACTGTTGTGTGTATCAACATGCACAGACCTATTTCACAACCATACCCACTGTCACGTGAAACTCGACACTTTTGGCATTTTCTTCATCATGACGCAGTTAATAAGGAAATTGTAAGAAAATAACAAGCATTTTCACGCAACGTCTAATTTCGTTAACTTATATGCATAAACACAATACACCATAATTATCAGCTGGCATGAAAATAATTCATGTCATCAATGGAGTGGGTGTTCGAAGTTGATGTACACTAGGACACTACATTGATCACTAACATCAAGCACGGCAAAATTAATACCAGAAGTTGATTCAAGTTAAACGAATGATTTAAATATCTGGGCAACGATATAGTTGTCTTGTAATAATTTAGCTGTGTTTTGTGTTCTTGAAGAATAGAGTTCTAATTTACACTATTTAAAAAACTATTCCCCTTTCTAGTCAGATAAGGGGATTAATGGAGGGTGGTCAGTGTGTTTTAGTACATTGAATATCTTGTGAATATCGTATAATGTTTTTGACATATGTAAGATGCTGTTTTGTCATGAACATGTATGAATACTGGATGATTCATACATTCAGATGGGTGTTCCTTGCCTTTACATATTCACACCGATAACCAATCCTTTAATAACCAGGACAATCCATAAACCACTATCTTTGCAGAACCCGTATCGGTACTGAAACTCCCCCCGGTTTTAATTGAATAAACGACCACCTGATATTAACTGGAATATCCTGAACATCACACATCCATCCTCCTATCAAGACCTTCACGGTAAAACATTTCAGAAAAGCAGAGAAATATTCTTCCGCTTTAGAGAAATTTTTGATACAAAATTCTGAGAAATAGTATTTCACTGTTCCATTATGTATTTTACAATGTTGCACAAATCGAGTAACATAATCATAAAGTACTAGTATTTTTAACATTCCGTGAATACTGGTGCACTTTTGTCTTTGATATGATCTAAATATTACATAAATGTTTTGATATATGATTTACTTCTCACCAAACGTGAACGGGATTTATATATAACTTACGTTTATATAGAAGTCATATCGTACTACATTCTACCACGCTTCCCTCTCAAGTTCAGTGAGGATTCGCTCGCACGTTTCGAATTCTGAATATGTTACATTTGTTCTACATGTTGAACGATCTATCTGCAAGGTATGGTCTAACATTTTTAATATCATATCTAGAAGAGAAAGTTATTTTACCGTAGCAGCTTTGACATTGACATTCATTTTACTGAACATTGCGTATTAGGTTGTTTTCTCACTGTCCCGGAACATAAGCCATATGACATTTGACGACAGTCGTATGACCTCAAAATCTCGTATGGAGATGTCGACAACATAAAAGTTCAACAGAAATACAAGTATATATGTTTCTATATGTGTGAATATATTTCTTCAATTACTGTCGACAGCTTAAGAGTTATGCACATAAACAATATGTGTTAACCAAATATTCCCAAGTCTAAAATACCACATGTCCTACTGAAGATCGCTAGGGAATGGTTGGCATTTAAAAACGACGGGCTGCAGCGTTAAAATTGTATCAGAAATCTAATTAATCAAATGTTCTTATATGTTACATCGCTTATAACTAAAGTTTTAAATGAGCCATCATGAAAATAAATGGCAACGATATATCACAGCACGGAAGCAAAATCGCCGGTAGTTAAGTAGTCAAAGGTTTTAAAAAGAATTCTAAATTCAATTTTTACCAGGAACTGTTAAATTCAATTTACGTAATGTGAAGTTTGTTATTCTCACTTCGATTTGGTTTGCTATGTTCAAACATTCTTGTATTTTCACATCTAAGACGTTGATCAATATGCAAACAGAGAATAATCAAATAAATGATTCTCCCGCTGCACATAACGCAGAACCGACTGAAAGGACAAAGCCGCAACCATCTGGTCGTTGTCAAAGAAGGTGAGCAGCAAATACTGGTACAGTGAAGTTAGTCCCTGACACATTTGTTCCAAGATTGGATGCTCGCACAATCAGAATGGAGGGGGGTGTACATTGAAGGGAAGGGGCCAAAGAAGACAAAGTTTGGTCTCTAAATACAGGGCAGATAAGTATAATAAAAAGCAAATGGAAAGATCGATCTTCATACGCATTCTTTCTTCACTGGACGTCGCAATTTTGATTTGTATAATGTGGTTGGCTAATCAAAGGGAAGAAATGGAAGAGCTTCTGAAAACAGATTTGACCCAGTCGAACGAACCGGTAGACATTTCTTGATTGTAACCAATAAAGTCACCAACTTGAAGCTCGACATTTAGAGAATACTAGTTTTCAGTAGTGACTTTTAAACTTGAATCTATTGGATGAGTTGGAGGGAGGTTAAAACGGCAAGGTTTTCTTGATTAAGACCAACAAACCCAGACTGGCCAATAGAGTCACACACAGAAAGCTCGACATATCTGCTTTTTAGTTCATCTTATACTATTGACAGATAGTTTGCGCTAGATGACATGGTTCGTGGTATACAACCCAAACTGAAATGCGTGATTACCGCCCCAAAAAAAACAAATACACGCGCTAAAGTAAGAAAGTCTCACCAGGTAATCTTACTAAAGTTGTTGTTGGTAATTGAATATCCGTGACTAGAACGTATTCCGCCACCTTTCACATTTTGATAATCAGCAATTAACATTGTATAAACTTACAAAATCGTGAATACGTAAATTGTTAATTCCTTGTAAATGTCAAATATTTCTAATCATATTTATTTACTTTTAGGTACCTTTCGTTCAATGATTTTGTCATTGATTTGTCGCCTGTAAATGTCATCTTCCTTGATTACATAACATTGTCAGGAAATATCGCCTCTTACATTATTATATTATGATTAAGGCAAATTTCCTAAATATAGAATATGTTATTCCCCGTAGTTAAGTACAAATGTACTTGGAGAAAAATAGTTGTTAGATTGTAGTTAACTTTCAAGGCATTCGTATGTTGAGCGCCATTTTACTACGAATTCATTTTTTTATAATCCTTGATATCAACAAAAACATTTTCTACTATTATGAAATAATCAATTCTTGTTATCAGAAAATTGAATTCTTGATATAAAACTATCATTCTTTTAAATTCTATATATTCTTTACACTTCGAGTCATAGTTAATGTCCCATTTCAGACAACAGTTTTACGTCACATATGCTTAGGGTTTCGTGAATTTACTTGTCAGATTTATATATGAACTGGATTGTTTTAATGTCTATATATCACCCTTTGGTATAGTCACCATTGCTTTTTCTTGTAATAGTATTGCTTTTGCCATGTAACATCATTTAGACGATATATGTTACGTTAAGTGTCGGCAACTGCTGTTGTGGTTAATTCGGTCAATATGTCTGAAGTAAAATCGTATAATATGTAGCCAGTCGGTCTGTCAATCATTAAAGAACGCTATGACGGTGATGACGTATCAACTATAACTCGTCTGCTTCGTTCAATATCTAAGTGCAGGCGATACTTTGATCAATTATTTTATATTGAAATGAGAGGAAACAAAAGAACAACATAGTTTGGCTTACGCTAAAGGAACATTCATTGTTCCATGTTTTTAATACGTCACCTGACTCATGAATAATGTGTTTCGTAGAAAACAGATATTACAAAATGCTACAATATGTGAAGAACAACCATGTGCCAATTTGTTTGCCATAACCATGCACAATATAAGTTTGAAAATAGAATGTATGTCTGTATTGTGAATGTTAATCAAAGACAGTTTTGCGAAGGATCGATGACAAATAAAAGCCAATATCAATTTATGGCAGCAATGATATACAGAAACTTGTACACATGCTCATTTTCATTTACATGGTCAAATTGTTTCGTATTTTTCTTTCTACTATGTTTGATTCCATTTTAAGTGTTTAAATCAAATGTCATATTTGGAATGCAAACAGAAAAGCAAAATAACAGATAGTTTAACATCGGGAGAAGGCAGCACTCAACTAACTCGACGTTGTGTGGCGTTTTGTGGTACAAATACTGACTTTAATCATAGAGGCACATAACTGGGCAATCGCAGACGTACTGATCATGATACTAATGACTAAACGGGTACCACATGTGGGCAAAAAGGTATGAGAAAATCCGACAGGGAAGGTAACACTCAACCCAACCAGCCGAGCACATAAATCAGAAACAACCACGACACAACTACACAGAGCAATGCCCACAGTCTCGGTCTTTGGCTAAGACAGCGATCAACTTAATACAATATATGGTCACAAATGAAAAATAATGACATAACATATGTATAATATTATATATTTACTATGGATGTGTTTTCCATGCTTTGGTCGTGGCATGCGCACGAATAAAAAACTTCTTTACAATTTTAATACGATACCAAAATGCGAAACATAACATTTGAGACAGGATTATGATAATACGATGGGTTGTTCGATATGTAATAATAATAATAATAATAACAACGACTTTATTTATTGTGGATTACATATTTGACAGTTAATGTCAATTTTCAATAAGGTCCAATAAATGCCTGTCGGCATATGTATTGTCTGTGCACGTGAATCTCGAGCGTGTTTCGCCCCAACGGTTTCCGGTTTACAAAAATAGATAATTATATTTATATCATGGCTACGTGGTGTTAACTGAAGGGGTGGCGCTAAATCCAATGATAATCGAGGGGGTGGGACTTAAATTTCAAAGGAATGAGTGCAATAACTGCAGTGCATGATAATATTATCCTGCACTGAAAGTTGTCGCACGCATACTGTAAATCATTCATTTTCGTGGGCGATTAAATTTCTCGGACTTTATGGTTCACCTTCAACCTCGAAATCAAATCCATTCGAACAATAAACTTTACCCTTGTATTTATTACCTGAAATGCAAAATCCACGAATTAAAGTCCCATCGAAATGGTCATATTTACCAAAACCACGAAATTTCATCCAAACGAAATTCAATGATTTTGCAGTGTACCACTGTTTATATGTTAACTGTAAAATAATCCGTGATGTCCGTGCTTGAAAAGTACGTACTGGGGTCTACAACTTTAAGGTAATAGAGTGTAATCTATAGTGAAGTAAAGTTTCAAAAATGTTTTTTTCTTTCAAATTTATTTTGTCGGATAAAATAGGCATTGTATTATGATCATATTACATTTGCACTTGAGGTTAGACACAAATAAATTTCAAATTTGTTGACGCATATGACAGCAATTGGATTGCAAATCTTGCTCGTTCACAATCAAAGTAAACATGACATTAAAAGTCCAAGTTTGTTGTTGGGGACTTAGTCAGTAGTATAAGGACCGAAATCTTACAAAGAAATGATTATAAAATACATTCATGAGTTTGTATCATGCAAAACTGCAATGACCTTGCAAACCGAAAGAAGAAAAGGTGTAATTTTCTTGAAAAACATGCACAATCTCCAAGTTGTAATCCGTGCCCTTAATATCACAACGTGGTATTGGAAATTTTAATCGGTCAGCGAGGACAATGTACCGTTATGTGATATTTAGCCGTACCCAATACAATTTGACAGCCAATGATATAAGCCAGAAAGAGAAACTTAACACTCGGTTTCCTTATTTAGTCTCGGGCTCCGCCCTCGACGAAATAAGTCAACCTCGCGTTTGCGTTCTCTTTCTATTACTTATTAGCTTTATATTGATACCAAATTATTATAGATTTTTGTCTTTTATCGCAGTTTAAGAGGAAGTTCAAAGGTGCTAATCCTAGACGCTAGTGATAATCATTGCCGACAAAGCTGATAGCAAGAAGCCAAAAACGAGCCTATATTAAGGGTAATGCTACTGACTTTTTGAAGACAGCAGGGTACTGTTTTATCAAACCATCTACGCAAATCCTAAACTTACGGTCAAATCTAAATTGTTTATAACACTTAAAAATCTGTAAAGTGAGGTAAATAGAGCTGCAATACTTATAAAGATTCAGCTAATAAACTCCTACAAACAGAGTGTGGCCCCAGTTTGTAGTTTATGAATTTTTTGAACGTAAGTTTACGATTTCCGTAAGTTCTTTGATAAAACAGTGCCCATGTGTGGTAATGTAAGATATTCAACTCATTGATGTTGGATTAATAGTATCTAGAATGCTAGTTCGAAAAATATATGTATTTGTTTTGGATGTTGTTGCTTGCATCTCGAGAAGATACAGCTGTATTTAGCATTCATGTAACAACAAAACCACAAACATACGTACATGCGGTTTGCAGAACGTCGTTGTTTACGGAACTTGGTTGATAAATCGGGCAATAAATGTATCGAAGACAATGTAGATCAACTTGGCCGACCAAATAATATCGTTCGATAGTTCCAGTTTTAATCATAACAAAGCCCGGGCGACTGTTGCTGAATTGCAAATATCTCATCTTATCAATACAAATAAAGAACTATATGCGTCGGTAAAATTTCCAATGACGTCACAGGTTGCGTTTGTGAATGAAATACTTCCGAATTGGATATCTGCCATGGAATTTTACACTACTGCTAGATATCATCGCTAATATTCCAAACTCAATGGGATGTGTTTATGTTATAGGATAAAAAATAAGTTTCAGGAACAGCCAGAACGCATCACTTTGGCAGCGAACTATAATCTTGTAGAAATCGAGTAATGATTGTGTATTATAATAGTAATATCTAATATAAACATAGTAACGCGATAATACTGATACGACTATGACATTTCAGTTTTGGAGGTATTTTAAGTACACTTTATAGGTTAATTTCTTTTACTAACTTTAAATAATTAAAAAATATTATTAAGGCCCATTATGACGGTGTTGCCTCGATCAACTTTAAGTCGTCTGCCACGTTCTATATCAGGGGATACTTTGAAATTTTATGTAATTCTGAAGAAAATAATATTATGTAAGATATTCAACTCATTGTTATCATTAGAATGATGCTTCCAAAGCTATATGTAAAAGATACAGCTGTCTTTGAGCGTCCATGTGACAACAAAACAACAAACATTCATAGGGTTTGTAGAACGTTGTTGTTTACGGAACTTGGTTGATAAATCTGGAAATAACTGTATTTGAGAAAAGCAATGTACATCAACTTGGCCTGCCAAATAATATCGTACGAGTTCCAGTCATAACAAAGCCCGGGAGACTGTTGCTGATTTGCAAATATCTCATCAAAATTTTTCTCCGTGCAGCAGTCGAATTGTTCGATACAAATATTGAACTATCTGCGTGGGTAAAAATTCCAATGACGTCACAGCTAGCGTTTGTGAGTGAAATACGTCCCGAGTTGGCTAGCTGCCATAGAAATTCTCGCTGTTGCTAGATGTTTTCATGTAAATATTGCTAACCCAACTGTATGTGTTTACGTTATTGGATAAAAATTAATTTCGATGAACAGCCGGAACGCATCACTTTGGCAGCGAACTAGAAATCGAGTAATGATTCTGTACTATAATAAGCACAAAAGATTGATGCTTCCTTCACTGAAATCTGGTTAATGACGCAGCGGATTTAATGATAGAATGAATGTTGGATAAACGCTGAAACCAATACCTAGTGTGTTTGTTTACTACAATAACGCAGAATATTAGATTTAATTGTTGGGAAAATGTTTAGATCTACTATAGATAAACCATGTTTTTTGAGCCGTGACGGAAGATTACACTTATCATGGTATGTGAATATACCTGTTTAAAATCTCTTTGGGCCATGTATTGGTTATTGTCATTGATCACATATGTTGCTTAAGCCTTAATGTATACACTATATCTATCCTTTGAGGGCAAATCAACCTTCCTGCATAAATTAGTCACGGCTCAAAAAACATGGTTTATCTATAGTATAATTCTAACGCGATATTCTGCAATGTCAATATAAACAGAAATCACTGATCATTGCTCCGATTAAGGGAGAGCAGAAGTTTATTTTACCTGCTCACTTCTATTAACCAAGTAAATTAAAACAAGAGTACACATTGAAAAGGTAATCCCTTTTCCAATATCCTTATGTTGTTATACCTGATTTAGCTGTTTACTTTAGGTGACTCAGGTTCCAATACCGCGTTAGAGTTATATAAGCATATTATGCAAGAGCTGAAGGGAAGCTGCGTCCGTTTCAAGATGTAATAATATACTAGTGCGAATCTCCGGTACCAACTCAACGAACTAACTTAATACATTTTGAGCGTTGCCTATAAATGACTGTCGTAACTGCTTATAATTATGGAAGGATCATTTATTTTCCATGTTGCAGCTAACTGAGATAGAACAATGTAGCTGGTATACTCTGAAGTAATTTGACCCACAAAATAGGTTTTTATAATAACAGAATTAGCCGACACCTTTAAATTTAATGAATGTGTCCATATAGTTTACGTCACATTGAAATGGACCGTGCCCATTGACTTGGAGCAACGGAGGTCGGCAACCGTTCATGAGGAAATACATTCACACTTTTACAAATGTGCCAATACTGATACGGGTATGACATTTGAGGTTAGTGGAATATTTAAGTACATGTACACTTTCTAGGTAGAAAATTGCGTGAATTTGGCTTAGTAACTTTAAATGATTAAAGATCAGTAGCATAGGAAATGTTGAATATTGTTATATACTAATTCTCAGTTTGTTGGTCATCATTACCACCAATGTCAACGTGAAAAGTATTGAAAGATGTATAGAACCTTCCCAGATTTCTACAACATCCTACTCCACACGTCCTTTCATCAACAAAGATCGTTAATTGACACCCGGAGCAACACTTAGCATACCGAAGGTTTGGCGATATGTGAACACATTTTGACAAGGTAGGAATCGGGTATATTTCCAAAAATGTTTTAAGATAGGCCGAAAGACAGGCGAGTAGACGGACATGTAAACGGAGGGAGAGATGAAAAAATAATGATACTTTACTCCACTTTGCATTCGATGTAGAAATTGCGTTCACAATATGGTACCAATACGTGATTAACACCATTTGTGTGGTGATTTTAAACAGCACATGTCCAAAGTTCAACTGAAGATTTTCTAAATATAAAACGACACAGACATACGCATCTAAATACCGATATTGAACGACTAGCTTGTGGAAATTGATACATTCTAACCAAAAACAACCAACCTCGTAATATATTCATGCTTTAAGGTCTGGGTCAGGTCAAATTCTCCAAGGTCCTTGGAGTTTGGTATACTATAATTAAGGATGAGCAGAAATATACACTACACTTACATCGCTGACCAGTGCATTCCAAGTTGGGGGAAGTCAATGTATCGGTTTAATACTAAAAGGTAGACATACTATAAGTCTATATGGTCAGTTGGATGAATTCGCCGACGATGATGCGGCTGTCATTCATACGAATATGAAAGAAAATCATGATGTAGTTGATAGAAATAATCTCAATACGGAGCCAATAGTTGATATCCGGAACTCTGTGCAAGGTGGTTTTCCCCTTAATTTACATGTAGGTACAAACAAATCTGGCCTAGTTAGACTGGTTTTGTATTCATATGCAAATACAACTGACCCCACTCTATTGTCCAGATATGAATATTCAAGCGTGACAAGGATTATAACGGTAAAACTTTATTTGTACCTACAGATTAGTGGAGATCCGGAGTAGGTCTATTATTCTCGCACATCTCTGATAAGGTCACGCTATTGTGGTATCAAGTACAATGTTTTTCACCGAAGCTTTGCCTGCGGTCAAGTACATGACTTACTTCATGATTGTGTTGAGACGTCAATAACCTTTAGATTAAAACAAGATATTTATATTTTCATCTTATCACGATGTCAACGTTCGAGTTGAATAATGGAGAAATATTTTTAAAAAAATAATACAAACTAGTACATTGTCATTTTTTCTCGACTAATTCTAATTGGTCGTCAGTAAATACATTAATGCAAATACACTCATCGACGTCACAGTCTCTGTCGGTTTATTTCATTTGTAAAATTCTGGTGAACGATTTTTTTCATCAGCTTTTCATAATTGTCTTCATACAAGGACAAAATCAGTATGCAATACCATGGCATGTGACCACAACTTCGATAAAGGCTAAAACCCAAGACGAAAATCGTAAACATACCTCTGCTAAACACATTCTTAAACATCTTTACTTAAACTGTAGCCTGCCATTTTGTCTTGGAACTGTTGCCATAGTTGAAAATTCAAGGAAAATATCAGATTAACGACGTATGTTGTTATTCTATGTATTTTGCACCTACTAAATTTTTACAGTACATATATAGGCCTATCATTAAATCAACATTATGAAAACAACAGTATTGGTGTTGTTTTGCTATTACGTATACTAGTATACAGACATAAATGGTGTACCGGGTATTTATGTTGCAACGAACATACGGTAATGATATATATTAAAGTTTTGATTTCTAAAAAGATAATATTTATTTAGTTTGTGTAAGCATTACCCCCCGCCATCAGTTACATCTAGCAGGCGTACCGAAACTGCGTATTACTATGGTTATGACGTCAGCAGTTGGTAGTAAAATTAAACTGAAAACATATCTGTATGCTATATCATATTGAAACCGCATGGTTATGGATTCGCTGTGGGAATTTATTAATCTATTACAGGAGATGAAGCAAGTGATATATTTGAGAACATTACGTAGTCTTGTGGCTTTAGCGGGTGATTTGCAGTTTGTTGTGACATATGGTCTGTCTGTACCATATTCAGTTCATCTTTGACGAATCGATTGATCGACGTTTATATTCCCTTAGTTGTTATAATTACTCTGTAAGATCCCTTAGATCACCGACGATCGTATGTAAATACAGTAACGACAAAGTGGCAGATTTGCCAACCGTCCGACGACCCGTCCAACCCAACTAGTCCTCTCACCGAACAGTTAACGGCTTATAGTTTACAGTTTATTTGCAATCAGCAAAACAATTATCTTTGTCCATTTACTAAACAAGGGGTATAACCTAAAGCATGGAGAATGGTGGTTTAAGTAAGACTTTCCATGGAGATTGGTGCCAATGGCCGATATTTTGATGTTTTTTGTCACTTGACAGACACATTTCCACCAAAGTAAGTTCATTTTCTTGTATTATATGTGGTGTGTATGCGATAACCACCTATCCATAAGTTTAAGCGACCTATTGGCGGTCTGTTTTAGTCCGTCAGTGCAGCGATAAAAGCCTGTCTCACCAATATCCGTGGAAAGTCTTACTTAAACCACCATTCTCCATGCTTTAGGTTATACCCCTTGCTTAAGACATCATAAATCATGACAAAGACAATATTTACACACACAATAAAAAAACGTGATAATGTTAACAAAATATGTTGAACATTAACAACTTGATATTTTTCACATTTCAAATAAAATCTAATTATAAATCTAATAATAATTAACGTTATTATAATAGAATCCATAATAACAACAACACAGCCTCTTACGTCATTCGGTTCGCGTCTAACTGTTTAATAAACGATTTGTATCACGTGGGTATATAAATAGATACGGCGAGTTGCTATTTTAGATAAAAATACAAACAAAGTTTATTTTTATTTTCTTTCAATCTTGAGGGTTTATTTTGTCAAAGTTGGTTTGTTAGCGTTCGGCTGAAACATTCGTTAGTGTGCGTTTCGAAGTTGTGTTTCCTTGTTAAGGATCCCCGCCTTCAAAGGAGTTGATAATCATGTTTCACCTAATGTCATGAATGTGTTCAAAGTATAACAAATTGTGTATTAAACATGCACAATAACGTATGCGTTGCATGTTTAACAAAATACGGTAAAACGTTTTATCTCGAGGACTCCTCGTGATAAGCCAATTGCTCGAGATAAACCAAGTGCTCGAGGTCGGTCTTAACAAAGGTTTACTGCACAAAAATATCCTTTACTGACAAATATGGCTCAATTGTGTTCGCTTGTGTTCGAATCAAGAAACTTTAACCTTTAAGGCTCAATTTATAATGTGTTTTCTTTCGTCAATAATTCTAAATTACACCGTAACCTTTTAATCTTTGCTCTTGAGCATCATCCTCAATTTGAATGAGATAATTTATCCCAACGAACGAATAGTCAGTCCGCTGTTTGTTAGACAAGTGCAACAATGTGGGAGAATGTCAAGTGATTGCGTTTGCGTAAGAATTGCGTCAATACAGATACTTATTGTTGAAGATTTGTAAATTCTTTCTCAACAAGGGGTCCTTCAGATCGTCGTGTTTTGATAAGGCGAATCTGAAAACACTGCTATGGTAGCCTACCATTTGTGTATCTTATTTGCTTTGTATTCTGGCCATGCTGTGCTTCATGCTAGGGATAGTTCCAAAACGGGTTTGTAATGTGACTGGGTTATTCCAGGTCGGGGTGATCGTGTGACCATCGGGTAAGTCCTGGATGGGTTGATCATGTGACTGGGTAGTTCCATAACGGCTTGATCATGTGACTGGGTAGTTCCAGGACGGGTTGATCATGTGACTGGGTAGTTCCAGGACGGGTTGATCATGTGACTGGGTAGTTCCAGGACGGGTTGATCATGTGACTGGGTAGTTCCAGGACGGTTGATCATTTGACTGGGTAGTTATAGGACGGGTTGATCGTGCGACTGGGTAGATTTTAGAATTTAGAAGAACACAGGGTCAGTCTATGTAATTGAATAGTTTTCACGTGGTTGAACAATTCTTGATGAGGCTACTTTAAACTAAAACTTATAAAATATTATGTATTAATAACACAATTTATAACACATTGGCATAAACTTTGTACGACTTCATAGAGCACAGGACTTACTGACTGTTCTATGGATTTTTTTTATTTTTATTACAAGTGAATGACGTCCAATGGTCTAACCCAAGTATCAATGCTCGTCCGTAAATCTAACAAAGGCTTCATTTAATTACTATAAAAAAAACCTCAATATTTCTATATATAAGCTGACCTTAAAATCTTTATTGCTTTATATTTACGGATGTTTTGTAGCGGCGGTTATATTTAGGTGACATATTTCGCATTAGAAAATACGTTTCTAAAATAAGAATTATATATAGAAATGAAATGACGTCTTTCTTGACAAGAAGCCTGTACGAAACACTATAAAATTCTCTACTATTCTCAATCCCAGCAAAAGTTAAGCAACCTTTTAATCATGTGGTAACACATATAAAACATATTTTAAGCGTAGATCCTATTGAGAATTTTTACCTCGGCCATGTACTCCCGATAAAAATCAATTAGAATCGGGAGGCACCCGAAACAGGGTCCTCCATGATTGTCTAGGGGAGGCTTCGGGGAGCCAGCCATCAATCAATCAATCAATCAACCAATGAACGTGAAGTGTAACAAACTACGTATAGGTAGTTTTATGACTAAATGCTACATAATAAGTAATATTGTTGTACAACTATGCTAACGTCAACACTATCATTATTGTTCACGACAAATTAACACGTAAAATTAGTACCCATCAATGTGCTTATATAACAGTTTACGCGAGAAAATTATCAACTTTATGAATTGCGTCCTACCCGATTGTGTGCTTCCGCAACACAGTTAGCACGTTTGATCAGGCGATCAAGGTTAAAATCCGACTGGAGACACTCAACAAGACATATGACTGCCGTGTAACAGCAGAAAGCTGACCGGCAAATTAACTCATGCTTGGCATTTTAAGAAAAGACATAAGACAAGAAACGGGCACTGGTACACGTAGACATAAACGTGATAGATGTGGTGTAGTTAACAATTAGCAAGTACCTCCTACATAAATTATAGCCAACACACCTAATTGAAGTGCTAAGTGTGTTTGACCTTATCATGAAATGACCATACCGAGCCTATTGTGTACTTTGTTGTAAAAGGATAGGATCAGAATGAATAGGTTGAGGGTTCATTGCTGCGCGTCAGGAGAATCTGTGAAAACTGTTTAGCACCAATTCCTCGATTGAAAATACATATAGGATTCGTCATGAGTTCTCTTTGAAGATCAACATTTCTAAAACGAGTCTAGAAAACACAAGTTATCTAGCAAGACATCGTGATCTCAAAGACAACGAATTGTGGATTCTTTTTATCACATTATCATAGGTACAAAGTCAAAACAACTTCAGAAATAACGAATTTAGGCTGGCGACGTCACTTTTTCGCGCATTTGTTATCACATTTGTTGGAGAACAATGTTCCGTCATTTGTTATCACATTGAATAACACGTCATTTATGTGATAAAACGTCTTCTGTCACCATAAATGTTGTGTTATTTATTGTTATTCATTTATGACATAGATAGACAAGCAATATGCTCATATACACAACAAAAAAATCCTTTTTGCGCCTTGTAGTTTTTCTTCCAGTACCAACATCAATGAACATCTGGGGCCTTATTCACCAAAGTTATAAGTCTTAAATTCAGACTTAGACTTTATATTACAAAATGTTCTATTCCCTCTCATGTTGGTATAGATGTATATTGGTATACATGTTCAGTAACAACATGTTGGGTAACAACACATAATCAGATAAAATTTCACTTGGTTTAATATAATAGTAAAGATATGGCAGTGATTATAAATGTTGTCAATTATAAGTCTAAGTCTGAGTTTTAGACTTATAACGTGGTAAATAAGGCCCCTGGTGTTGTGTTCGAATAGGTTCGATGGTTTCAGCCTGTCCAGTATCATTAATAAAGACTAAAATGAAATGTTTTTATCAAAGATACAGTTATCTGTGATTTGAACTATAAATACAATAACATGCACTTTTTTCTTCCAAACCTTTTTCCAAAGGCTTGCCAGAAATGTATTGACGCATCATTTTTTTCCCAATTTTCAGAGCCAGTAACTATATTCATGCATATACATGTACGTTAGTACACTAACTACTCGTTTTAACAGCATAGGAATTAGCATAAATCTTTCCCGAATTGGCAGACGTACGCTTAAGCGGAGTATCAATTTGAATAAATCATTTTTTCATCAACTAAGATAATCAACTAATCATACATACTAATTATATCCTCACCAACAGAGGGAATTTATAATCACACTCGATATAACAATTAAGGTGTAGACACTTTTTAAGAAATTAGTAAATTACAGTATAGAAAAGAGGCACCTAGTGCATAGTTCGTCTGTTTATTGTTCAAATTTAATATAATTATGATAGCACAGACTATTTTAGTGTACTTGAATATGCCAAAAAAAACGTTGCGCCTCCTTTTATAACAGTCCGGTTCCAACCTCGGGTATTTCCGTTCTTTATGGTACATTATAAAATGCAGAGGTCAGCAGAATAACACTTGTCCAGACTGGTTAGCAGCCAATATTCAACATATACTCCGATTTTCCAAATAATTACTCAAAATAGAGTTTTTAGATAAATTGTAAATTTTACTCCCCTTGTTTTGCTTTGAAACGGGCGATATAGCTCCAGCACGGAAGTTGTGATAGCTCGTTTCATTATCACTGGAGCTAAGGTTCAATCGCCGTGTGTTTCATAATATCTGACCCTATTACAAACTAATGTCATGAGAAAAATTAATGCTTGATCTCATCTGATATCTTTATATACCATTGGAAACATTTCACCATTTTATTCAGTATATAACGTTATACTGTTACTATCAGTGCACTGCTGAACAAGCGATGCTATCAATTTGGGATAAAAATCATTTTGAGTGTCATTTTGACAATTATCGAAAAATGATATATTTCAAGAATGTTATTTCCTGGTTTGCTTTTATAGTTGTTGACGTGTTATAATATATGTTATCAAAAACGTTGGCTTTCCATTAGTAAATAAAGATATCAGATGTGATCATGCATGACTGCGCGGTGGCATTCGTTTTTAAATATTATGAAAATTGATGTACGTGCTTTGCGATAGGCAAAACAGGAGCAAGGTGCAAGATTACTGACCGGTGGTCGACGTAATGTCGCCCCCTACATAATAATGTGGGTCATATTATATGCCTATGTGTTAAAGAGGCAGCCTCGACATCAAATAATTTCGTTTTTTTAATATTATGAAAATTGGTGCACGTGCTTTGCGATAGACAAAATTGGAGCAAGGTGCCAGCCTACTAACCGGTAATCGCCCCAATGCCGTTCCCTACATAAGTATGTAGGTCATATTATATACCTGTATGTTAAAAGGGCAGTCGCGAAATCAAATAATTCCGTGACAAGAAATAAGCAATTTATTAACAGTTACCAACCTAACCTTTCCCTGATTCCTCAGTAATTAGCTTCATAATACTAGCTGTACTTTTCCTAAGCTTGCAGAATACGTGTTTTCATTCATTGTACCGTTCATTGTATCGATACGTCTATTAACACTACCCACTTTATATTAACATGAATTTGTTGTTTGCTCACGCATTTCTTACCATCTCCTATCCTTAAGACTGCTCGTTGCAAGTTGCGTTCCAATACAAGACGTATGACGTATACCTAATGCACCGTGTGTTGAAACCCCGAGGAAGGGTGTGGATTTTGACTCCCCTAAGTGTCATGCATAAGTTAACAAGAGCCATGGTCACATGACCATCCCCGCCGAATGAACTTGCTTGTGTATGGGAACATTTGTTTTCTAGAGCAGAATCATTACTCTAAATAGTTAGTATTTTAAATGGTTGGCAAGATATGCTCCGGACCATTTTATTCTGAAAATACTAAAGGGGAGATAATTTAAAATGTAAGGCATGCAGAGTTATGGTTATTGGTCACTACACTTCTCCAAGTTGTCATCTATTTATATTTAAAAATTCAAGTCAATATGTTAAATAGTTAATGTGACAAACCAGGTGGATTCGCGGGAGGTGCTCAAAGTTGCTGTGCAACTGTCAATTGTGAAATAAATTCAACTATATAAATACATGTAGTTAAACCAAGTTGTGCTTTTGTTACTTGAAAACTAACAGTACCGACCAAAAATAAGTATACAATTTTTGACAAATGCAGAAATATAATTCGTTAAATTATTAAATATCTGTTTTGGAGATGGTCAAAAAAATAGTAATTTCTGAAAATACAGTTCATAAAGAAGTAAAAAAACGTGATAAAACTGTAGATAAAAACGTCCGGAATTAGAATAATCACGGGCTGATTTTCCGTCTCTTTATGACCAAATTAACTTTCAAACCAGGGGAAAACCCATTTCACATCTTGGCTACCAATCAATGCATGATCTTTACACTTAATAAACAAAAAAATATTCCTGCCCTTCACTAACAAAGTTGCTTCTCTGTTCTGCAAATAATGTTATACAGGCGAGTAAATGAGGAAATAACATCTGTACACTTATTTTTGATGGGCAACGTACAATGTTAACTTTGTCTTGACGTAGTATATTACAGAAGTCATGACGCAATAAGTGATCATAACCTTCATCAATAACTTACAGCCGAGTATGACGCAAGCGGAATATCTCACTATATTTGTTACAGCGTCGTCTTGTGATGTAACCTAAGTAATAAAATAATGTTAAAATGAGAGAGATACATCAAACCACTGATAGTTCTGTCATTCCACAGTCGCTGAACTTTCCTTATGGGCAATAAATCCTTCCTGTGGTATGAATATAGTCGGCTTTATGTAATACAATAATACATAAGACATTAAATAGTTATATATCGGGAAATACAGAAACGTGCCTTGTGTAATACTTGATAGACGAACTATCGTCCTCTAATGGAAGAAAAATCTTTTTAGAAATACCTATCCTGAAAGTAGCCCTAGTTGGTACGAGGGTCATTCAATATATTCGTAGACAATCGTTCTAATTTTATTATAATCATGTTTAAATAATAATTTCTTATATCATTATAAACATTTATCTATTACCTACCGTAGATACAAATTTATCTCTGATTATGCAACACTGTTGCATGTGACCAGCCGTTGTATTACCATAGCAACGCGCAACCACCCCCGACCGACGTTACGTATATTTTCACTCGTTTAACTAGTTATAAATTCCAAATTATTTAATTTATATTCCCATATGTTTGCCAGATTATTGCAAGTTATTATCATAATATTTTGTGAAATTATTAAGTTGTTTGGAAGTTTGAGTTTGAATTGAAATGTATTTGATCTATGCCTATTACGTTTTCAGTAACGTCAAAATACTGATGAATTTACGCCAGGAAATTCGTGCAACTATTACATCGTGCACTTGTCTTGGAAATACACAACAAACACGCATAAGCTGCTAATGAGAGCAAACGGAAAGGATGCAGTATTCAGTGCCCTTGTGTTTTATTGACAAAATCAAATTTCTGAAGAGCAGCATGGTATTAAAATTGATACAGGGGTCGAACTAAATTTAAAAACATAAGGACGTTTGAGGGAACACCAGTCAAAATGTGCGATGCGTTTCAATTTATCATACAACCATTAAGTCCAGCTTAATCCTTAACTTTGAATACATAAAATGTTGTGGTAGATATATTTAATAATATACAACTTAAATATTTGTGTTTAATTCGATATTAATGACATACTTCAATTTCGGGTTTACCATTTGAGAAATAGCAAAACGACCATAACGTCGCTGACGTCAGAATATATTTACGTTGTGTGGTGGTTGCGGTAAGGTGATAGTTTTATTTTAGCCATATTTTCTTTAAAAATGCGTATTTTGGTGCAAACTTTTCTGCACTTGTGTCAGAAAGGCTGTAGTTTAGTGTGATGTAATTAGTTACTCTATGTGCCAATGTGTATTAAAATGACGAGTCCAGTCCACGAATTTATTGAATGACCCTCGTACCGGTGGAAACGAGAAACACTTTACAATTATATGGTGCATCTTCTATGGTTTTAATATCACCGATGACGTTGCCATGACGTCGCGAATATTGTAGTTTTGTGTTCTATAAAGCTTGTAAACGTCATTTCACCGCAAACAATAATAGTTGCAACTGCTGACATTAATTAAGGGCGTATAATCGTATACCAATATTGCTTCTGTCCCTTGAATTCATAACTAAATTTAGATCCTTTCAATGGTTAACTGAATGATATTTTTTCATAATTATGTAAGCAAATGACGTCGTATCCAGTTCGTTTTAAATGTTCCATTTGACATTCACCAAACATTATAACCCAAAAAGCATAAAGGCTAGTGGCCGAGTGTGGTTTTTAGTCGAATACCCCTCCACATGGTAGAACATTTCACGACCGGGTTCTTGTCGCTTTTTTGTGACGTTTTGTCCCCAATTAACTGAGTTTTGCGCAAAGTGCATGGAAGTAAGATTTTGGTTGTCTTATACCGGACCTTATATATAATACCTACCTATCACACTGTTTTATTTTCAAATGAAATAAAAGATGGAATTGTAGTAAAGTTAAGCATATTCCAAAAAATCGCACTTTTTCGTTTATACCTTTTAACGATTTAACCCCAAAATTGTAGCATTTTGTGCATTATCGTGTCAATAGATTTTCGATATATTTAACCATAGGGTTACCTACTTACCAAGGAGATTTTATTTCCAAATACATTTGTAACTAGAAAAATGATATTGTGGTACACCCATTCCTAAACATCGCACTTTTTGTTTATATTTTTACTTCACAAGATAGTACGGAATTAGATTTGTGTATGTTGTAATCCACCCATAATGCGATACGAGTCAACAATAATACCGTGATAATGACTGCGGTTTGCTTTTCCTATCAGCCTCGTTCTATATATAGACAAAATACGTCGTTAAATAATCTCTTGAAGTACTAAAACACACACATTAAAATGAGATTTTCATAATGACCTACATTGATCTCAGATTCACAACCATCGTTTTCCAACTCCCAAGACAACACTCATCAATTCAAAATAGGTTGTGAAATGTTCTACCATGGGGAAGGGTTGCATCCCAATTTAAGCCCCTTTTTGAGGTTTGGCACTAGTCTACTATTAGTGTACTGTTTTTTTGCTTATAACTATTTTTTTCCAAATGGTTCAACAATTATGTACGGTTAAAGTATGAAAGATGGTATATGAGTGCAATTACTTCGGTGCAGGACAATATTATCATGCACTGCAGTTATTATTATTATTATACCATATTTATATAGCCCTTTTTTCATGTATACACACGTTCAAAAGTGCTGTACAGTCCCGACTAATACATGTTTAAAACAATATACAATGTACATAAAATATACAAAAACATTTTTATCAACGCTATTTAGTCTCCCATCATATCGTATCATATTGCCGAAACGAAATGCAATATTAAACTTAGGAGACATGGTATATAGAAATACTTTGCTACAATAAGATAGTGGTGTACAACGATTATCTGTAGGGGTATTAACTGAATGTAAACCTCAACTAGGACAAGGATAACGTCAAGTACCATTACCACATGTCCTTAACCCTTAAAGGAATAGTGATACTTCCTTTAAAAGGGGGATGACTCACAGATGACATAAAGTTACTATCATCATATGAGTTACAAAGGTCGAAGAAATAACATAATTTCTTCAAGACCTTACCATAAAGGTCGAAGAAATAACATACTTTCTTCTAGACCTTACCATAAAGGTCGAAGAAATAACATACTTTCTTCTAGACCTTACCACACTTTGAAACGGGGCTCTACTTAACCCAGTAGACGGGCGTCTACTTAACCATGAACTTCAGCATGAATAAGCTATAGTAAAATAATGCGTTTTCAGGGCTTTCTTGAAGGACGGGAGTGTTTTACTGTCTCTGAGCGCTGTTGGCAGTGCATTCCATAGTTTCGGTGCAGCAGCTGTGAAACATCGGTCACCGTAGGTCACAGTCCTCGTCCTTGGCACAACTAGAAGAACAGAATCATTTTGAGACCTTAGCTGTCTTTGTGGAGTATATACTTCCAACATATTTCTGATGTAGCCAGGCGATTTTCCATGTAGTGCTTTGAAGACATGAGTCAAAACCTTGTACTCTACTCTGTACTGTACAGGCAGCCAGTGAAGATCCTTTAGTACAGGAGTGATGTGATTGTAACGCGGTGTCCGTGTGATGAGGCGGGCAGCTGTATTTTGAATAATTTGTAGTTTATTCAGAATGATTTTCGGGGTGCCACATAATAATGAATTGCAGTAATCTAGTCTCGATGTTACTAAAGAATTAATCAGGGATTTTGTTGCATCAACAGTCAAATATTGTCTGATTTGACCTATTTGTCGGATCTGCATGAAACACGACCTTGAAACAGAGTTTACATGTTTATCCATGTCCAAATGTGAATCCAACATTGCACCAAGGTTTCTCACCATCGATGATGGTTTGATTACAGCGTCGCCAACTGTCACTGTGAGATTCTCAGCTGAGCTGGCATTCCGTTTTGGTACAAACAGGATTACCTCTGTTTTGTCAGCATTTAGTTTCAGCAAATTATCTTTCATCCAGTGCAAGATATCCTTCAGACAAGCTTCAATTCTTTGCAGAGTTTCATCCCGCGAGACACAATCTTTTGGTTTGAACGCCATATATAATTGTGAGTCATCAGCATAGAAATGATATTGCAATTGATGTTTTCTACAGATTGCACCGACTGGTTTTGTGTACATGATGTAGTTCTTTGGACCAAGCACAGATCCCTGTGGTACGCTGTAATTCATAAGTACAGGTTTTGAAAGCTCTCCATCTATACAGACAGTCTGGTAGCGGTCACACAAATAGGATTTCATCCACTCTAATGGCTTGCCTGTTATACCGAAATGATTTTTAAGTCTGCCTAGTAGAGTGTTGTGATCAATGGTGTCAAATGCTGCAGATAAATCCAGCATTACAAGGACCGTAGCTTTATTCTGATCTTGAGAGCAAAGGATGTCATTTTGCACACGAAGAAATGCCGTTTCAGTAGAGTGAAATTTTCTGTATGCTGACTGACGTTCTTCGTGGAGACCATGTAGTGCTAAATGCTCTTCCAGTCGAGCATCGACTACCTTCTCAAGAACTTTGGAAATGAAGGGTAAGTTTGACACAGGTCTATAATTTTTCAGTACATTTTGATCAAGGCCTGGCTTCTTTATCAGTGGTCTTATTCTGGAGCTTTTAAAAGCATTGGGTACATAAGCACTTTTGAGTGATGCATTGAATATTCTTGTTAATAGTGGTAGTAGTTCATTCAAGCAATCCTTCAACAGCCATGTTGGTATAGGATCAAGTTCACATGATTTACTAGGTGATTTATTTATCAGTTTTCGGATTTCATCCTCTGATGTTGGAGAAAATTCGGACAGTTGCTCTTCTTCGAAAGGAGTTTCGAATTCAACACTGTCGTTTTGTTGGTTTGGCTGAATACTGGTGGCTATTTCGGTACGTATTGCTTCAATTTTGTTAATGAAGAAGTCACTGAAGTCCTGTGCAAGCATTTTAGCAGGTTTACCAGTTGGTAACACAACTTCTTTTTCTTCACCCATCAGATGTTTAGTTATCTTGAATAACCCTTTCTGATCACGACCACAGGCTTCTACCTTATCTGTGTAATAGGATACTTTGGATTGTTTCAACATTTTGTTGACTACCGAACATTGATTCCTATATATTTCATGATCTATTGTCAATTTAGATTTTCGCCATTTTCGCTCAAATTTTCGTCTCAGATGTTTAGCGTCATGTAGATCTTCAGTGAACCACGGACTTGAGGGTCTTAATACTATGATTTTGGATTTTAGGGGCGCATGTTTGTCAATTAGTGATGAAAGCCCATGGGTATATACCTCAACTAGTTCATCAATGTCTGATATATGCAGTCCACTTTCCAAAATATCTGAGGATTCGATGTCTTTTTTTAATTCATTAATGTCAATAGATTTTAACTTTCTTAGATTCACTGTTTTTCTTATAGGTGCAGGTTTAGCAGCGCAAGCTTTAAAAACTACTGCAAAATGATCACGAGAGGTTTTTCCACTGCTGTCGGGTAGACCAGGATCAGATATTTCTACATGTGAGACAGAAGTGTCAGTGTCTCTTGTTATTGCACTCATTCCATTGAAAACAAGTGAAATGTTGATGCTGGGCATCAAAGATGCCGCTAGTTCTTTTTAAGTAAATCTTTTTAATTAGTAAAAGGTATTGGTAGAAACTTGTAAACAAACTAAAATTCCGGCGTGATGTGTGATGCACAAGGGAAGTTATTCTCATGTGTTGAGTGTACGCTGCAAAAACTTAAGATTGCTGAAAATGGGTATTTTTCACTAATTCAAGGGCAATAACTCTGGTTGTACTAAATTGAAAGGGGAGTGAAACCCCAGGTGCACTAGAGTACATGCTGTCAAACATTTCTATAAAGGTTTCATGATCCTAGGTCAAATACTTTTTGAGTAGCATGTGAAACAAGTCAAAAATGGCTATTTTACACCATTTCAATGGCTAATAACTCTGGATGTACTAAACTGAAAGGGGAGTGAAACCCCAGGTGTAGAGAAAACATCCTGACCATTTCTGTGAAGGTTTCATGACTCTATGTCGTGTACTTTGAGTACCGTGCGACATAAGGAAAGCGGCCAATTTTTTCTGTTTCAAGGGCCATAACTCCGTCAAAATTGGTTGAATCATAAAACCCTGATAATATGCACCAGGTCACATGATGACAATCATTCTCTGAAAGTTTGGTTGAAATCTATGAAGAAATGTAGGAGGAGTTGTGCACAGAAGAAATTGTTAAGGCCCGCCGACATTCAGCAATCTAATAACCAGAGTTTTCCTTTGGAAAACCTGGTTAAAAACTTGAAGGCAGTGAAACACCAGGAAAGAATAGAAAACATGAAAACATTCTATTTTCTATTGAAATATTTATTCAAATGAACATAACATGTTTTAGAAATATGAGCACCATTATAATATTGATTAATGCTTCACAGATGGCATTTAGCATGTTTCATAAAATAACAAAGTGTATTCCAATAACGTGGTATAGCCTGACAACGTGAAACTGACACTAAAGGACATTGTTATTTCGTGGTTTGTGAGCTTGATAAGTAAATTTATTGCGAATTAATACGTTCAACATAGTTTAAAATATGCATAGAACTAGTTCCATTTGGCAGGAGTATAGGAGCGCATATGAATATTTTGTAAATAAGAAGTGTCAGTTCAATGTTGGCAAGCTATATTTACCCGTTTAAATTTTGGCAAAACAAACTATTCTGACATACATAAATAAAGAAACATAGAGATTAAAAAAACACTTGCATTTATCAAATTTAGATTAAGACAAAACCTAAGAACTGGAAAAAATCGAAAATCATAACTAAAAAATATCTGACAGACATGAAAGTATTTAACATGTTCCATAAAAGTTCGAAAGGAAAATCGCCGCTCCGCGCAAATAGTTTTTTTTTACTTTTTAATAGCCCCTGCTAAGACCCGCAAATTGCAACATATGTAGCCGTTATATAAACACCCGTTCCGAACTGATTTGGACTTTAGTACCTACCGAACATTTATCATCCTATTTTACCCCTGACGGGCGAGTCCAACAGCGTTATAACCAATCAAATCTTGTATCCTCCTGGGACTTGGACTTTAGTACCTACCGAACATTTATCATCCTATTTTACCCCTGACGGGCGAGTCCAACAGCGTTATAACCAATCAACTCTTGTATCCTCCTGGGACATCTGCTTGCACCCTTTCATACTCGATGCCGCCTCCTGGCGGCATCGAATGAAGACACCCATCGATTATCATTGGATAAGCGACCCCATTCAGTTAACATCACATAGCCATGATATTATTATTAGTGTTGACTTTCCATACACACGTGTTATGAGTTATGTTGCTATTTTTGGCTCGCGATAAGTAGTTTATGTTCTATTATAACTAATACCCACTGTACCGCATTCTGATCACCGTATTCTGATCTCGTACCGCTCACTATGACGTCATCGTGATGAATATCGGTATTATCATGATGATGTGTGGGTGCCAAATTGTTCACAGTTCCCAGTGACGTATGTCTGCTATATCTATACATCTAGTATCATGTTTAAGCCTACAGGTAAGTATTTTGTAGGTACGTTTTTTGTTTGTTGTTCCGTGTGCTATTTCTGGTACAGTGCATGTTTTATTGAACAGGGTGCATCCTGTTCTTGGTAATAGTATTTTTTAGGGCAAGCAGGACTTTGATGCTAAAAATAGATAAAAGTGGACATTCACAGGGATAACTTCGGGCTTCATCGCATTGGAGTACAATTAAGTAGAGAATTTACCGAAGAAACTATAGTATCCGATGCTAGCAAAATCGTTTTGATAAATATATGGAGACAGTGATTGTATAAAGTGACATAAGGCCGCAATATAACAATCTGGTCAATAATAAACCTTTCCAAGTTCATTGCACATGTAGACTTCTTTGTCATTAGAGCCAAAATTACATTCTAATTTCATTCAAATTACTAGTATCAATGGTTTCCAATGAGCAATACATTCAAGATCCTCTGGTCCCTTTTATTTTGTTTAAATGACGTTTACCTTTTTCAGTTCTTATTCTAACTGATTCACCTTACCAATTTTCCTGGACTGTGACCTTGATAAATACTTGCCCTTTCACAAGTAACCGGCAACCAATTCTCTACAAAATATGGAGAAAAAACATAATGTTGTCAATTTTACTACGAAGGTTATCATCTGCTGCAAAGGGGAATCAAACCTCATGCCGAGGAGCTGCATATTACAAATCCTGCAAACCCCTTTTCCTAGTCATAAAGTGGGCATCATCATTAAAACTATCAACTAAACTTTGGACATGTCCGTAGTCCTAATGAGGTAAAACAAATGTAATGGTCATAATTTCTAAAAGAAAAACACAAGACAATAAAAATAAACAAACATTTTTTTATAAAAGATAAACACAAGACAATAAAAATAAACATACACCTTTTATAAAACAGAAATAGCTGCACATAGTTTAATATGAGCCAGTCTCCAGGAAAACCTGCTATTTTGGAAAACTACATGTATTAATTTTGAGATTTTTAATAGTTTTTAAGGACTAATGTTACTGAAGAGTTTTAATGAAGTTACAGCTGTTTTCGTTGCGTCCACATTTTGGATTTTTTGTGTGACGTCACAAATGTCATTCAAACCTTATTTGACCTAACTGTTACATGTATTTCAAAACTACGACATTTAATCATTTTAGACATAATGCCTTCAAAAATGAATCATGTTTTACTTTTTAAAATATATATTAAAATGGTATGTGTTTGCATTCAAAGAAGGCTTTTAATGTTATAAACTTACTTTTTCGTTTTTCTCAATCTGGGTTCTTTGCTAAAATTGGTCACCATAGCAACAAAGTATGTGATTTCGACATAATTTCTAGGAAAATTTGAAGCTAAGATATACACATGTAGTACTATATGGTTAAATTATTTAAAATAGAATCAACATCAATATATTTTTTTCTTATATGATGACTTTTTCAAAACCTTGTTTCATAAAGTATTAACTACATTATGACAAAAAGGCATATTTTCCTGGAGAACGGCTCATATGTTTCTTAAAACAAAAGTAACAACAGTCAGTATTATGATAGTCAAACAACATGCAATGCTATGGTGATCAAACCACTGGCCTTATAATGATGGCCAAACAACAGGGTTATAATAGTCAAACCACTGGCCTAATAATGATGGTCAAACAACAGTGTTATAATGGTCTAACAACAAAGCTATAATGGCCAAACAACAGGATTATAATGGTCTAACAACAAAGCTATAATGGTCAAACAACAGGATTATAATGGTCGAACAACAAAATTATCATGGTCAAATAACAGGATTATAATTATCAAACAACAGGAATATGATAGTTAAACAACAGGATTATAATTATCAAAGATCAGGGCAATGATGGTCAAACGACAGGATAATACTAATCAAACAACAGGGCTTTGATAGTCAAACAACAGGATTATAATTATCAAACAACATGATTTATAGTTAAACAACAGGATTATAATTATCAAAGAACAGGATTGATAGTTAAACAACATTATTAAAATAATCAAACAGGGCTATGATGATCAAACAACAGGACTATGATTGTCAAACAACAGGATTATAATGGTCAAACAACAGGATTATAATTACCAAACAACAGTATTATAATTACCAAACAACAGTACCATGGTTGTGACACAACAGGATTATAATTGTCAAACAACATGACTCTGATTGTCAAACAGCAATACTATGATGGCCAAACAACAGGCATTGATTTCCAAACAAAAGGAATATGATTGCCAAATAATTGGCCTATGATGGACAAACAACTTGACCATAATGGTCAAACAGAAATATGGTGACCAACTTAGTTATTAGATTGATCATCAATTAAAGAGTTAGATGTCCAGGTACTGGGTGATCATTACTATATGGTAACATAAACAACTTTGACCATATATTAATGATCAGCCTGAATGTACAGAGGCAAGTCAATCACTATTATTTGGTTGTTTGGTTATATAATATTGCGTTAATGGTGATAGTAGATGTTTGATCACTGGTACACTCCATGCCCGACCAAGTAGTTTAGATCTAGCATCTTCTGACAGGTTAGCAGTGTCGGTATAGTGGCACGGAAAACCAAATAATCTGAAATAACAAACATTCATTTGTCAAATACTATAATTATGTAGTATACATCAAAATTATTCCCCCTCCCCCCGACTAAAGTAGCCATTCTGTGCTACATATGAAAAATATTCAACAATTCTTGTGTTACATATGATCGCATGTTAACAAATTATCTTGTATTGTAATAAAACATGTTTAAAACATGCCACGAATGGAAATAAATTGCGAATATCATGATGTGAAGGAAAAATGGAGCATACAAAAATTAAAAATTGACATTTTTGAAGGTATCAAGTTCGCTCAGATGATCCCCTTGAGCAATTGCAAAGTAATACAAAGATGAAAGTAGTTGAACGGACTGCCATCTGTGCTTGAGTAAGACCAGGTGCTTCTAATACTGATGCTTGACATAATGGTATACATTCATATAAAATATAGAGCAAATTCTTGGGGACTTTGAAATTTGCTCGACAAAGGCCGTGTGCTTGTCTTAACAAAGTTTTACTGTATTATCATACCTTTCAAGTTCCAGCAACCAGATATCACACTGTACTCCATCTTGGATAACCAGTCCACCCTTTTTACCATTTGTGATTGAATGTGAGTTTCTAGACGTTGTTATTGTTCTACTATAAGGCACCTGAAAATAACAATACAGTTATACCTCATGTATAGACCACCTCTATAAAAACATCACACGTGTCCCGTTCCAATGCCCTGTACAATTTTATCATCATACTATAAAATCAAAATTTTTGTAGGGGAATAAATTTTGTGGATGACCATCAATGACGAAATCAAATCTCATCGAACAATAATTTGGACCTTTGTATTTATTACCGGAAATGCAAAATCCATGAAATAATGTTCGATAGAAATGGTCTTTCTTACCTAAACCACAAAATGTTGTCCCATGGACATTAAATGAATTTACAGTATAGTGAAACCCCATGAAGCCGGTGTATCCACGGTGCCAGTGTATGTAATTTTCTCATGAAATTGTAGATTCTTTTTCTCGTGACATTGCCTGCAGGATTGTTTACAATAACTGACGAGTAAATTAAATAAATAAATACGCAATTGACCAATTTCTGAATGAAATCACAACAAAAACTTACACCATGCCTTCACTATGAGTAAATCCTTATTTAATCAAGGATTTACTCGGCAATGTTTGACTTACATGTATTCAATGCTCGCTTGTTCATTTATCAAACATAATTTTGACAGCTATGATGTCATCCATTGATAAAAAGGGTCGTGTGCAACTTTTGGCGGGGAAAAAATCAACTTGTCAACAAACTGGACCAAATTTACTCGGAAAAAGTTATTGTTGCGCCGGATAGATGGGGTTATTTCCCTTTCATGAAATTTTACATGGTGTTTGTTTACATGTATTTTTTCCGATTCCAAAGGTCATTTGGTGTGATTTTGCAGTTTTATTGAAGATTAAAGGTCATTTTAGCAGTTTCCAACAAAATATGTGTCGAGGAGTTAGGGATTTATATTTATTTGTCAATTTCGTTTGATACACCTGCTACATGAGCTTCAAGGCTACATGTTTAAATCCATTTCCTCTGTTATAATGCTCTTTATTAATTGACCTTAATTATTATGACTAGCTGTATCATAGTAAGAACAATGCTGTCAAGGGTCACAAAAATGGTCTAATTAATTATTGTAGTTTATATACTGTGTAATAATTAAATGAAGTGGATTAGGTAATGAAATTGCTGTGGTTTCGGTTTCTGTAGCATGATTTTGTTTTACGAGATGGAGTTGCTGACCCCACTCTTAACCTCAATAAGTAATGAGGCACCCACCAGAGCCCCGTTGGCCAGCTTTACCTATTTCCATGCTACACTTCAGGGGCAAGGGGTTGGGATTTGAAGAATCATTAATTAAATACTCTGACAATATGTATATATACCATAGCTTTTCTATTCTTCAACAAGGCTGAATCCAGATCCAGATCATCGCTTGGTTTCATCTTACTGTCAGAGCTAGACATGTTAGGGATGTTCCCCCAGAAATTCCGAGCTCGTCTTTGACCACTGAAAAACTTGGCATCACATCGAACAGGTTGCATCTGTAACATTTGGTATTCAATAAATATATCAAAGATGCATTCCCTACAATTTTTATCGTTTTTAATCGCGCCAAGAATATTATACATTAAATGAAAATTATTATTGTTAAACTCCTTAAAATATCAACAAAAAACTACCACTAATTACCAAGAAAAGAATAAAAATGGGTTCCTGTAAGTGCAAAAAAATAATCACGAGTTGTTTCCCATTGACCACAAAATAATAAATGGCTGGAAGTGATTAAATAATATTGGTGATTTGAATATATTTTTGACATTAGAGACATATTTGCACACACTTTCTTCTGAAAGATTATGATAATTGATTGTATTTATCCATTTAGCTCATTTAATGTGAAAGTAGAAATATATGCTAGTGATAGGGAATGCCTCTTTAACAACTAAAAAACAAAAAATCTTAGAAAAAAATTACATAATGTGAAATTAGATCAATGTACAGAAAACTCCCTTAAAACCAACTATGTTCAGTCCAGGTCAAAAGTTTGGTTTTCTGGGAGTTCCAGTTTTATGACAGTTGTGTATAATGTACACTTTGATATGTTATCAAAGCATATTATACTGTGAGGCATTGTTTCAAAACTTCAATTGCATTTCATAATTGTGCAAATGTAAATTACTTTAAGAATTCTTTAAGAATAGCTTTACACAAACTCTTACCCAAATACACAAGAAAAATTATTGCGTATGCCAGGTAGGTTTGGTTTGGTGTACACCAAGCATACCCAATTCGTACGCTTTTTGTACAATTTTTTTGATGTATGAAGGGCTTACACCAGAAAAGCGTACTATTTGTGTATGCCTGTCGGTGTACGCCTTGATTTGGCGCACACATTTTTATGTACGAAAAGTGTACGATTGGCGTACGCATTTCATATGCCATAATTATCCGTACGCCTGGCATACAAAATTAAATGTCCAAATGGCGTATACCAATCATACGTTTTTCAAGTGGATAGTGTACACCAAAATGGTTCCAGTGTAGGAAAACAGATCTGGTGATATCAATTTGCTTCTGAAACACTAACCATTCATTTGTAGAATATCATATTGCAGTGGAAGCATGTGTTTATTGTGATTTGACATGAGTGTGAATATAACATGATTGTGAGTTATGTAAGTTTCTTGTGACATGCTACAAATACTTGTGTGACCAAAATAATGTGAACACAATGTAAGGTATTTCTGGGCCGGTATTCACAAAGCATCTTAAAGGAAAACTTAAATAATTTAACTTAGGTTACAAATTGAACTGCGCATATTTTGCACAAACTAAGAATGTCTCATAGTTTTATCATAAATATTGTAGTGCTTTACATAATGCTTCAAAACAATGTAAAAAGTTTATAATCTTGTTTTTCATGATTAACTGATACACTTAAGGAAATAGGAAGATTTTGAGGAAATTCTAAGTTTTCACTTAAGATGCTTTGTGAATACCACCACAGGTACACATCCTCATACAAAATTATTCTATTTAGCAATTTGCTGTGATACATACCCTCATGATGTTATTGATTGTTTGCTTATATTTGATAGGCATATGACCTGAGTTCTCTAGCAACCAGTGTACATGGTGATCAGTGCCACAAACTGTCTGTATCTGCTTCAATAAACTCAGGAACTTAACTATATACTTCCCGGTACCATCTGAAAGTATTCCAATATATTATAGTAGTTCTTTCTTTCTTCCATGTAATTTGCAGGGCCCACAATGCAAATTTTTAGAGACAGAGGTAAGATAAGTGGAATCAGGGTGCGATACCCTAGCTTGTTTCAAATAGATTCCTTGGTTCTTTAACCTGCCCCGTGTAAAGCACCGATACACGCGAGACGACCTCTGGGTTTCCTATCAGGATCATCTCTAGTAGAGTGGGAAACACTAAATAGCGTTTCAGAAATGACCAAGTGTCCAGGCAGAGAATTGAACCCGAGTACAATATTATTCTTCAAATGAAAAACATGAAAATCAAGAATTATATCCCTTTGTCAAGTATGACCTCCCTCAGTCATGTGGTTTAAGCATTATTCTTTTTTCTCCTCAAAGTCTAATACATACAAACATCAACTTGTTCTCAAATATTTTAACTTTGAACTAGATAAAAACTCTGACCAATGTCAAGAAGCATAACTAAATACAAACATTGACTTTCTTCAAATTTTACAATATATAAGATTGACATCTGATTATATATAGTTCAAACAACTTACCCAGGGGCCTTATTCACCAACATTGTTAGTCTAAAACTCAAACTTAGACTTCACAATGCCAATGTTCTATTGGCTCTCACATGTACCGATTTTGATATAAATTGGTAAACATGTTCAGTCGAGACCAACAAATAATCAGTTAAAATTTCACATGGTTAAATCTAATTGCAAAGAAATGGCAGTGATTATTAATTTTGTCAAATTTATGTCTAAGTCTGAGTCTTACAACGTTGGTGAATAAGGCCCCTAGTCTCAAACCTTCTTTCCAATTTTACTTCGATTTGTTTAATACACAGATAAATTGTATTACAATTTAAATTTTGGAATCCTTGCACTATTTTACGCGCATAAAGGTCCAGGATCTGGTTAATTTATTCGGGCTAAAAGAATATTACATGATAATACCATTGAAAGTTGTAATAAAATCTGACTTACTGAATCCTTGTCTAGCTGGATTGACAATAGATAGATCATTACATGGAGGTCCAGCTAACACCAGATCTATAGGACAAAGTCTCTTTATCTGTAATATAATATACATTACATGGACTGTAAACTCAACAATAGGGTCCTTTGGGCCCTAGGTTATTCACCCGTTGAACATTGGTCTAAGTATCAGTAAAACTTACATTCTGACAATATTTGGTTAAGATTGGATCAAAATGGTGACCTCTGGAGTGAACATAAGGTTTTTCTAAGATTTGACCTAGTAACCCGTTTTTTACCCCACATAACCCAGTTTCAAACTTTGCCTAGATTTCATGGAGATCAATATTTTTACCATGTTTCATGAAGATTGGATCAAAACAGTGACATCTGAAGTGAAGACAAGGTTTTTCTAACAGTTGACCTAGTGACCTAGTTTTTTACCCACATAACCCATATTTGAACTTGGTCTAGATCTGAAGGAGAACAACATTCTGACAAAGTTTCATGATGATTGGATCAAAACTGTGACATCTGTAGTGAACATCAGGTTTTTCTAAGATTTGACCTAGTGGCATAGTTTTTGACCCCACATAACCAATAGTCCCGTATATCGTAACGTTTTATCTTAAATATTTTTTTCAAGCTCAAGACTTATATATTTGGATAGAAGAGAGTCTGTGGATTTCATAAAACCATTTCTTGATTGTTGCCAACTTCGCGTTTTTTAAATATTTACTGTTGTTTCTGGTGTTTTTGTCAAAAATCGCGACCCAACGTTACTGATAAATCGTCATTTTTGGAATGGATAATCATTAGAAATCAAACATATACCTATGTACTTTTATAGTCAGTTACTTAAACTGCACGAAAAAGTTAAAGAGGTATCTGTGATTTTTTTCTATTATTCAATACAGGCCTGTAGTTTACGTTACAAGCCATTTTCTACGCATTTGACCATCAATCAGTTAGTGCTAACAAAACATGCATTATGAATTCCGATCAATTTTCATATATTTTGATAAATTATTATATTTTAAACATATAAAACGTTTTTTGGGTGGATATATTCATGTAAATGGTATTGATAGGGTACTTTAATACTGCATACATAATGCTAAAATTGGTTATAAACGGACAAAACACACACATCAACTATACATGTATACTGTCTGAAAAGATTTGCAAGACACCTGTACTCTTTTATTTAGTTGCTATTTGTTTTGTGTAAAAACTTTTGTCTTTCGCAGTAAAATTCATTTGTATGTCTTCATTATGTTGTAATTTACGTTACATAAGAGTATCCATAGATGACAACTTTATTGTGTTGCATGCTCATTTTAATATAGTACAAAATTTATTAAAATAGGGATATGTGTTTGATATTTCAACAAACTACAATTAATATTTATTCAATTTTCTAAAGTTACATTCTTGTAGAGCGTATAAGAAACACCATTTATAATAAGAAAACGTTACACATTCTCACAATTTGAGTCGAAATTGTATAATGGAAAAAAAGCTGACATTCAGATTCATCATAAACGTCCATAGGGCACGAAAGTCGATCCCCTATGTGAACATGTTTCAATTATTGGCACATCATAAAGCCTACCATTTTTATGCCGTTTTTAACCTCTGTTTTCACCAGTGTAATTTACGTTACGATAGAATGTGTATCATACTTCTTAACATAACAGACACAGGTAAGAAGTTCAATAATTGTTTTTTTTACATAATAAATTACATATCTTCTCATATTAACTCTGCAAAAAGATGAACTTGTCAATATGCTAGTACTCATGATACCAGAATGTATATTATTACATGCACGTTTGTTTACCCTCTATTTTACATACATATATCTCAAATACAAATACAAATACATGTCATTTGTATAACGCAAAAATTATGAAATCATATTCTATTGCGCTTTACACTAATATACATTCACTTAAAACATTCAATTTAAAACCTGGATTCTAGAAACTAGATTTAGTCATATGATAAAGAGCACACTCATTGCCGATTAAACTTCCTATACAAATAAGTTTTCAAATATGCTCTGAACCTGGTTTCACTTTTGATGTCTTTGAGATAGTTTGATAGATCGTTCCACCATTTGGACCAGTGACGGCTATAGATCTGTCTGCTAATTTTGTTCGCCGTCTAGGGATGTGAAAGTTAGTGTCATTTTGTGATCGTAGTCTGTACCCTTGCCGAATAGGATCAAATATTGTCTTTAGATACGATGAAGCTGTACCCATGATGACACGGAATCAGATTACCAGAACTTTGAACATTACCCTGGCCTTAACTGGAAGCCAGTGTAATTCTGTCAGTAGTGAATTTGAAGTACAAAAGTACAAATATGACTATTCAATGTTATATTCACTAATCTAACCAGGAACCAAATGCATGACTTGATAACATAGAAAAGTATGTAAACATAACCTAGCTAAAAATAAATATGTCAGTACATGATTTGTACTGAAGTTTTCATCACGTAAACTACAAAATAAACTAATATATATGTATCGATACAATAGTACAATGCTACAAGTTGTGTAACATGTAATGAGCAAGGCTTACCTGAACCAACTTTTGGGTAAAAACGAACTAAATAAATACAATCAACGTATACATGTATATTGTTTCTAGCGACATATTTAGCTGTAGTATGAAATGTGGTCATGCGGAATTCTTATTTACTATATCGAAAAACTTGCATAAACACTAAACTGGTACCAAACATGTACACATTAAATATCTATTAAATGTCTAAACACAATTTCTTCATCTTTGAAAGCGGTGGAATACATGCTTCGGTATCAAGATATTTTTTACATGATATTCTCCACCAAAGTGTATATTGGTACCTGCTACGACAGTGTATGTTCAAAAGTCTCCACAGGGAGACACGAATGCAGCCGTTCTGTAACATGTAAGGTCTATTTTACGTAACACTGTTTTGTGGATGTGAAAGCTATGTCCACATATTACTTCAATTGACTAAACTAGGTCGTTTACAAATATTTCCTAATGTTAATTGCACATATTGTAAAACAAAATATGCACAAGTCATTAATAATTTCGTCTATTTCATGTCTGAACTATACCGAGTAATTCATGTTGCATTCTTATGTGGCGCCCACAAATCACTTATCCATTACGGAATATATAAACGTTATGAACCATACTAGTATTACGGAATTATTATTGCTAATTTGTGATTTCATTAATGACATCATCTGAATTATACTGTATAAAAAATTACATCTTCTGATAACGACAATAGATAAAAAAAAACATGCTACAAAGACTACAAAACGTTTTACGTGACTCTCTCTCTCTCTATATATATATACAGTTAAATGGCTTTTTTTATTTTTGTTAAAATAGTGTTGACAACGATATAAAAAGAAATACATCTAATGCTGTGCCATTTTGACTGATTTGGATTCTACAATTAGTATGTATACGAAAGTACTGTATAATAGGCATGTGGTTGAAATTTTATGGTACATATACCATGCATATTTTATTATTTGCTCGTCAACAGGCATGATCAATCGTTGACATATAGAGCATACTTTATTTTTATTCTTGACAGAAATTGGTAAATTGTCAATCATTGAGATAATTGTTATGTGGCATACTCTATATTAATTCCTGAAAGACATCGGTTTAAATCAATTATTATTCGAATTTTTATGCAGATAATGGATGTCTACGGCTTTGTCAGTACGATCTCATTCGTCACGTAAAATACAATTTATTGTCACGTAAATTTTAAGTGAAATACTTATTTGTATTTCTTTATTGACCTATTTTTACTTTTTTATTGGGGAATTACATCACAATTTTAGAATATAATACGTTTCAGTAACTAGTATGTGTATAGTTGACATGTTAAACAAGCAATATTAAAACATTTGATGTTGTGGGAGTAAAAAAGTATAAACGTATCGGTCCGTGCAGTTACATAAATAGTAACAAATTACTACATTTAGCGATTTTGGTGAGATGTAATGCTATCTGTATCATTTTTACATATACTACTTGATTACTTGGAAAATTAGTGTATATCATGACAGCAATTCCGTGCATAATGACCGTATAATTTTCGTAACGTAGAATGCAAAATCATACCAGAGTTATTTGCAGCAATATAACAATTATTTATTGTCATGTGTGCAATGGTTATTGTCGTACATGCTCATTTAATTGTTATTATACAATATTTCCTTTCATTTGATATAAGAAGAAACGAAAACTTCACACGTTTAAAGACCCAGTATGTATTTTGAATCAGATGCATGCTTTCAAAACTTCCATATGACTGAACAGGACTCACATCGAAGCAGTAAAGAAAAAAAAACATGACATGTTCCTGGAGATATTTCAGAAATAATATAATATTATGATATGAATCAGCACAGGAGTTTTCTTTGTTTGATAAAGATTAAACGTTTGTTAATTGTTGTTAAAACGTTTAAGGACTTGTATTTTACGTTACCGTAAAACCATATTCTATTTTAAAGCTCTAGACGATGCTTACCATTTTAAGCAGTAAGACGAGGGTTATTTTTAGCAGTTTAACTGTTGCCATTTTAATAACCTCTGGACATTTGGCTACCTAAGGAAACATGCGTTCGAGTCTCCCTGATGACACTTATATCAATCCTGAGGATGAGGCAGTGAATATCGATCTACGCCGCCCAAAAATACGTAGACTTACCTAGCAAGTACCAATTTTTACATTGGTAAAGTAGAAAATGCGGGACCCCTGGATCCCAAAGCGCGCACCCTACATCTAGACCGCCGCTCTCAAAGACGTCTTATAGGGAAATCGTGGTTAGACATTCCATATTCATTTAATTTGTTTTGTTTTAGTTGTGTGTATTAGTCTAGTTTGTTGCTATTGTAGTATTATTCCTGACCCCATTTCATAATACTCGAAAACATACCGCAAAAGCAATGTATGCATTAATTTGGTTTTTGGCACACTTTTACCATTTTATTTTACTTTTATTATGAGGCCGGAATTGTCTCTTAAGCACAACTTGTTTCATTCTATTCATTATCGATAGATAAGTTTATTTTGTATATTACGTGACGCAAACTTCGGTAAAATCATGTACCGGTATTTTATATTTAGCTGGTTTTGTTTTAAAAATCTGCCATATCATCAAGTAGTGCCATTTGTGCTGACTTTGATTGGTGAATAAAACATTGAATATCTGCACGCTTTTGCACCACTAATTCAAATATGATGTAAGATATATGTATGTAAAATAGAGTGTTAACAAAAGTGCATTTAATGATATACGTACCGGTTGCATAAGTATATTGGCAATTTAATGTTTTCACAGAGTTGGTGTAAGAAGATTTGTAGTATTTTTGATAAAAAAAAGTATTGAACTTCTTCCTTATGTCCTTTATGTTAATTAATAAATATAGTACATATACTATTGTAACGTAAATTACTCTGGTGAAAACAGTGATTAAAAACGGCATAGAAAACGCGTAGGATTTATGATGTGCCAATAATTGAAATATGTTCACATAGGGGATCGACTTTCATGCCCTACGAAAGTATGGACGTTTATAAAGAATTTAAATGTCAACTTTTTTCTATTCTTCCATATTGACTCAAATTTTGAGAATGACATTCTCTGAGACAATCTACAAGAATTAAATTAAGAAAAGTGAGTACATATCGATTTTAGTTTGTCGAACTATCACACACATATCTCTTTTTAAATAAAAGTGTGTACAATCAAATGATCATGCAACACAATACAGTTGATATGTATGGATACGCTTGTGTAACGTAAATTACAACATAATGAAGACATACGGAATGAACTTTAATGCAAAAGACTTAAGTTTTTACACAAAACAAATAGCAACTAAATAAAAGAGTACAGGTGTCTTGCAAATCTTTTCACACAGTATACATGTGTAGTTGATGTGTTTGTTTTGTCCGTTTATAACCAATTTTAGCATTATGTTTGCAGTATTAAAGTACCCTATCAATACCATTTACATGAATATATCCACCCAAAAAACGTTTTACATGTTTAAAATATAATAATTTATCAAAATATATGAAAATTGATCGGAATTCATAATGCATGTTTTGTTAGCACTAACTGATTGATGGTCAAATGCGTAGAAAATGGCTGGTAACGTAAAATACAGGCCTGTATTGAATAATAGGGAAAAAACACAGATACCTCTTTAACTTTTTCGTGCAGTTTAAGTAACTGACTATAAAAGTACATAGGTATATGTTTGATTTCTAATGATTATCCATTCAAAAAATGACGATTTATCAATAACGTTGGGTCGCGTTTTTTGACAAAAACACCAGAAACAACAGTAAATATTTAAAAAACGCGAAGTTGGCAACAATCAAGAAATGGTTTTATGAAATCCCCAGACTCTCTTCTATTTAAATATATAAGTCTTGAGCTTGAAAAAAATATTTAAGATAAAACGTTACGGCATCTCGGTCCACAAGTTTCAAACTTGGCCAATATTTCATAGAGGAACAACATTTTGACCAAGTGTCATGAAGATTGGATCAAAACGGTGACCTCTGAAATGAACACAAGGGTTTTCTAAGATTTAACCAAGTGACCTAGTTAATGACCTCACATGACCCAGATTCAAAGTTGTCCTAGATTTCATGGAGAACAACATTCTGACCATGATGCGTAAAGATTGGATCAAAACGATGACCTCTGGAGTGATAAACATAGTTTTTCTAAGATTTAACCTAGTGACCTAGTTTTTGACCCCACATGACCCAGGTTCAAACTTGTTCTAGATTTGCCTCTAGAGTACACACAAACAAATTGTTGAATGATGACAGGCAAAAAGCAAATCAGTGTTAAATCAACCTGTGAAAGAAATCATTTTAGAAAAATCTGTCTGCAAGGACCACACATTTTCACTTCAATCAGACTCTTCAATGATATTTACTTAGTCAAGATTAACTACCTGTGAACTGAGACCACTTTTGGTAGTTCACATGGGTGGTCTGTAAAGATAGATGTAATTGTACCTACGTTCTGGCTGTTTAAATTCATAACATCGCCAAGGTAGGAGACAGAATGATTTGACATTGTAACCAGTACAGCATCTGTGTTAATCTCGGATGTATAGTAAACTTCTACATCTATTCCTAGTTGTTTAAGGGCAACTAAACCTGCAAAAAGGTAAAACAATGATGAATCATAAAGTACAAGAATGCAGAAATAAAATATAGTACTATGAAAAGCAGCCTTTCTTTCAAAACTCTTAATATGGATATGGGATCAATCACAATCTGGAATTGTTTGGTACAACTACACTAAAAAGGGGTGATAATCACAAAGCCTCTAAACTTAAATATTTTGACTCAAGTTCAAATATCGAGTGGAACATATTTCCAAAGAAACAAAACATGACCCATGTTTTCTATGTAATTACTGTAGCTCTTAACATAATGCCTCTAAACCATGTGTATATTTGTAAATCTTGATTTTTCTGCTGAACTGATACACTTAAATTTGAGATTTTAAGAAAATTCGAAGTTTTCACTTAAGATGCTTTGTGAATACGACTCCTGATCAACTTTCCAGGTCTCCATCTCCAGAAACATGTCAATCTGAGTTAAAATTTATCTCAAATATTGGCATGTGTCCTTTAGTTAATTTCCATGGGAGACTAGATTTGAAAATAACATCACATAACAAACATGAGGGCCTGTAAGGCCCTAGGGCGCTCACCTGTTGCACATTGGTCTAGGTATCAGTACAACCTACATTCTGACCATATTTCATGAAGATTGAATCAAAACAGTGACCCCTGGAGTGAACACAATGTTTTTCTAAGATTTGACCTAGTGACCTAGTGTTTGACCCCACATGACCCAGTTTCAAAATTTGCCTAGATTTCATAAAGAACAACATTCTGACACAAGTTTCATAATGATTGAATCAAAACCACGACCTCTGGAGTGAACACAAGGCTTTTCTTAGATTCGGTCTAGTGACCTAGTTTTTGACCCCACATGACCCAGTTTCATATTTGGTCTAGATTCCATAGAGAACAACATTCTGACCAAGTTTCATGAAGATACGATCAAAATTGTGACCTCTGGTGTGAACACTAGGTTTTTCTAAGATTTGACCTAGTGACCTATTTTTGACCCCACATGAGCCAGTTTCAAACTTGGCCTAGATTTCATAGAGAACAACATTCTGGTCATGTGTCATGATGATTGGATCAAAACCACGACCTCTGGAGTGAACACAAGGTTTTTCTAAGATTTGACCTAGTGATCTAGTTTTTGACCCGGCATGACCCAGTTTCGAACTTGGCCTAGATATCATGCAGAACAACATTCTGACCAAGTTTCATGAAGATTGGGAGATATTGGTGACCTCTAGAGTGTACACAAGGTTTTTATAAGATTTGACCTAGTGACCTCGTTTTTGACCCAACATGACCTTGTTTCGAACTGGTCCTAGATTTCATGGAGAACAACATTCTGACCAAGTTTCATGAAGATTGGAACAAGTTGGTGACATCTAGAGTGTACACAAGATTTGTCTAAGATTTGACCTAGTGACCTAGATTTTGACCCCACATGACCCAGTTTCGAACTTGGCCTAGATTTCATAGAGTACAACATTCTGATGAAGTTTCACGAAGATTGGATCAAAACTGTTGCCTCTAGAGTGTACACAAGCCAATTGTTGACGGACGACGACGACGGACGGACGACGAACGAAGAGTGATCACAAAAGCTCACCTTGTCACTATGTGACAGGTGAGCTAAAAACATTATTAATATTAATCACAGCAAAATATAAAGAGTTTGAAAGGAAAGAGTTTAAGAACTACTTGTAACCAAAAATGTTTGGGTAGATATTAAAACAGTGGCATTATCAGACCAGTGTGCCAAATTTGTCAATCCATGGGAAAGCCGATTGATCACTTTGAAATTACTGATAGATAATATTTCCTTCCGGATCAATTTCAACTACATGTACGATGGAAGTGACGTCAAGACCCTTTACGAAACATTGTGCAAATTATAAACTAGTATTTGACATGAATGTCTACTAGGAATGGCCTCATTTCATGATACTGGACAAATAACAAAACTTTTAAATTAAATATTGTCATCCTTAAATGGACAATTCAAGTTAAGTTAATGTTTGTCATAAGCAGAGTTAATTATTTCAATAGCCTAGTGGTTGAGCGCCGCTTAGAGAGTACAGGAGGTCCCAGTGCGATCCCAGGTCACGTCATACCAAAGACGAAATAAAAATGGTACCAGAAGTACCCTTGTCAGACGCTCAGCATATAAGGGAAACTGGCTTCTCTTCTTTAATAACCTTGTGGTGATGGATAACATCAGGAATGAGGTGTCGAGAGTGATTCATCTTTGTTGGAAAAACTTGTTTCACAATCAACCTTAAAAAAGTTAGTATCAACTAATAATTTGACTGTATGAGAAACTTACCTGTCCCAATGCCATCAAACAATGAGAGCACACGCATTCTCCTCTTTATTTGAGGTACTTTCATATACTTCATAACAGGTGCCTGTGAAATATAATTGAATTTATTTAGACTTAATATGTGATTAAAGATTTAGTGAAGTTTTACACCTTAGTCAAATCATGGAGTCTGACACCTTTTAGCCTATTTAAGCTTAAAATTATCAAACATTACACTCAAATACCAGCCCGCTAAGCTCAGTCGGTAGAGCACGAGACTAGAAGTCAATACTGCTCTCACGGTTGTGGGCTTGAATACTGGACTGGCCAACTTAAATAACTAATCAGGCGCGTAGCCAGGCATACGTCTGTACAGGACGCCCGGGCGTACGCTCCATTAAAAAATGATAAAATAAACTGACTCAAAAATGCAATAAAAATCGATGCCTCACTAGGGTTAGGCATGTAATTTATTGTTGGGGACTGTCCTTTTTGGATTCAGTGCATATTTTAGAAAATAATTCTAGCTCGCTTCGATCGATCATTAGCTTTCAAAATGAATCATCTGTTAGATTGTTTGTGTTGCTTGCTTCCAAAAGAATATATTTATTCTAGCTTGTTACTCTTCGTCAATACTTAACTGACAACACAAACTTTATGTATGGCCTCTTGCTCAGGTATAAACAGTGTTTTTTCTAGCTCGCTTCGCTCGCTCAATTTACTTTGATAAGTGAATACCATCAAGAACATGTATGTATAGCCTGTTGCTTTTTCTAGATCGCTTCACTTGCTCAGTAATGTATAAAGTGAAACCCATCAAGGAGGTATGTACATGGCTTGCTGCTCAGGTAAACAGTACTTCGCTCGCGCAGTACTGTAATAAGTGAATACTATCAGGAAGAGAACGTGTATACAGGAAAGCAAGTTTTTTTCTAGCTCGCTTCGCTCGCATGAAACCATCTTTAGTTTATTTTATCACGTGGTACATGTTGCAATATACTCCCCAAAAACTATATCTGATAGCGGGCGTACACTCTTAATATACCCAGCTACGCCCCTGCTAATAGTCTTTCGAATGAAACTTTAAACTGAGGTCCCATATGTATAGGTGATATACACTTGTCATGTAAAAGTGGAATTGGGGTATCTTTTGTATCATGCACTATTCCCTAAAAACTTAAAGTACTAAAACTCTTCTGGGGACCTCGCTCATATGAAATATCCGGTGGCAATGATAAAGAAACTCAATAAGTCATTACATTCAATTCAGACTCATTTAGATGTATTTATGGAATTTCCATGCTAATTGCTTAACATGCTCATGCATCAAACACCACACAATTTAGTAAACTTTATTATATTTCTGACACATAAAAATCTTGCCTTGTTTTAAGGACATGTAAATACATGTATATTAGATGAATAGCCTAAAGTTAATATCAAAGATAGCAGAGTAATATTTCCTTGTTCACCCTTGTTCATCCTCGAAAACACAGTGGTGACTCCACTCCCGAACTCCCTACATCAAACTGTTGATGTAGCGAGTGAGTGCTAGCAGGAGCGGAGTGTCACCTGGGTTTTCAAGGATGTTCCTTGTTATAACCATAAAGGAGTAAATCAAGTTACATGCTCAAGTGGAGCAGAGCATTAACATCTTTTTATAATAACAGGGCAAAGTAATACCTTAGGCTCAGTAGCAGGTTCTTCATCATCTGAAAAAAAACCATTAGATTTGTGTACTACAAGAGCAACAGTTGTGTCTTGGGACCAGGCAGGGAGGCACTTCAGGTAACAATTATTTAATTAGTGGGGCACTGTGCCACAACTCCCAATATCTAGTACACAGGTTAAACGTGTACATTTGTAAGAAAAATAACTTATGCTTTTATACTTACTTATAAGGGCATGTGCCCTACAAATACAGCAATTTATTTCATGAGCTCTCAGTACAGCACAAGACTATGCACAAGCAGGGCCCTAGCTGCACTATAGGGGAAGGGGCCCGGGGCCCTCAGGTAGGGGAATTTCGTGTCATTTTGAAGAAAAAGGGGAATTTAGGGGATTTTTTAAAAACTGCCTTATAACCATGCACTAAACCTTAAAAGCTTAAAATAGCTATATTTCAATATTATGTACATGAATGCACACACAATTAATCAAAGGTTGGACTTTTTTTTTGAAAGGGGAATTTTTATCAAAAATAGGCGAAAAAAAGTATATTATTTCAGGAGGTGACTGGGTCCCAATTTCGGCCCCAAACAACGTCAAATGAGTGCCCTGACTAGGGAAATTGAATAATAATGCTACCTAAACCCACCACTTCCCTTTCTCTCCCCCCCCCCCCCCCCATTTGAAATGATTGTGCATTAATGGGGACATACTTGTCTCATTTCTCGTAACTCCACTTATTATTTTTGGATGAATGATGGTCGCCCCTTTTAGGTCATGCCTTAGTTTATAATCCCCCATGAAAATTAATGATTTGACGGTGTATCATAATAATGAAATACAAAAAAGTCATGTAATCCATTTACTGTTTAAGAAATGAACTAATGAAAAACCATACTACAGCTGATACACAATGGTAGGAATTCTTATGCAAGGGAATAAACCAATAAGGATGTACCCATCATGTTAGAATAATTCTTAAACTTTAAACATAAAAAAAAACTTACGTACCACTTTCCCCTGTAGTCTGAAAAACAGCAATGCAATATTTAATTATTAATTTAATTTCATAAGTTAACATTTAATACCTGCATTGTAGTGAGATATCTTTATTTAAATAAGGTATGTTTCTGCCTCCAATTGGTCAAATATTAATTCCCTTTTAAGGTATATTTTTAAGTACACCCTCCCTAAAAGTGTCTGAAACAGTCTCCCTATATGCAATTTGCCTGTAGATCTTGGTGGAAAAGAATACAATGGGAAAAGAATAGGAATTTTTTGAGCTCACTACGCTTTCAAAAGAGACTTTAAATATATGAAAATATGTCATCAAGCACGATTTTCGCATTTAAGAAAGAAATTGTAAGATAAAGATTGCACCATTTTCTATATTGCTTTTAGACTAATTTCTATGTTAAATAGCCCCTAACAATTTCAACCCCTTCATATTTAGGTTAAATCTCCGATTTTGTGCAATTGTGCAAGAAAATGTCAGAAAGTTTAGTCACAAGTAATGGCTTTCAAGTGGTATTTAATTTGATATTTTTCAGTAGCTTCCGGGAGCTTCGCCCCAATGGCCCCCTAACCAGACCGTGGCCTCCTGGACCCACAGCTATTTTCATACGTCCCCCCTAACTAGAAATCCTGGATCCGCCCGTGCATTTTTTAATCAAAACAGATTATTACTTACAAATGCACGAATTTTGTTGCAACATTGTCTCTTGTGACTGTGTGGTCCTTCTAGATAACGTGGCTTCTTTTTCCTTTTTGGAGTTGTAGTACATTTAGGTTTGTCAGAATGTGCACATTCTGGTGTTTCTGTTATTGTGTCCTTAAGACAGGAGGGTCCTTTCACCTGAAACCACAAAAACAATATTGGAGATCAATGAAAACAAGAACAATAACTCTGCTGAATCATGAACCATGACTATGCTCAATCATGAACAATAACTCTGCTGAAACATGAAACATAACTCTGCTGAATCATGAACCATAACTCTGCTGAAACAAGAAACATAACTCTGCTGAACCATAACTCTGCTGAAACATGAACCATAACTCTGCTGAATCATGAACCATAACTCTGCTGAATCATGAACCATAACACTGCTGAAACAAGAAACATAACTCTGCTGAAACAAGACACATAACTCTGCTGAAACATGAACCATAACTCTGCTGAACCATGAACCATAACTCTGTTGAAACAAAACTCTGCTGAAACATGAACCATAACTATGTTGAAACATGAACAATAACTCTGCTGAACCATGAACCATAACTCTGCTAAACCATGAACCATAACTCTGCTGAATCATGAACCATAACTCTGCTGAATCAAGAACCATAACTCTGCTGAAACAAGAAACATAACTCTGCTGAAACAAGCAACATAACTCTGCTGAACCATGAACCATATCTCTGTTGAAGATAACTCTGCTGAAACAAGAAACATAACTCTGCTGAAACATGAACCATAACTCTGTTGAAACATGAACCATAACTCTGCTGAAACATAACTCTGCTGAAACATGAACCATAACTCTGCTGTAGCATTACTCTACTGACACATGAAACATAACTCTGCTGAATCATGAACCATAACTCTGATCAATCATGAACCATAACTCTGTTGAAACAAAACTCTACTGAAACATGAACCATAACTCTGCTGAGACATAACTTTACTGACACATGAAACATAACTCTGCTGAAACACGAACCATAACTCTGCTGAATCATGAACCGTAACTCTGTTGAAACATGAACCATAATTCTATTGAAACAAGAACCATAACTCCACTGACACATGAACCATAACTCTGCTACAACATGAACCATAACTCTGCTGAAACATGAACCATAACTCTGCTGAAACAAGAACCATAACTCTACTACTACATGAACCATAACTCTGCTGAAACATGAACCATAACTCTGCTACAACATGAACCATAATTCTGTTGAAACATGAACCATAACTCGCCTGAAACATGAACCATAATTCGGTTGAAACATGAGCAATAACACTGCTGAAATATGAACCATAAATCTGCTGAAACAAGAACCATAACTCTACTACAACATGAACCATAACTCTATTGAAACAAGAACCATAACTCTGCTGAAACAAGAACCATAACTCTGCTGACACGTGAACCATAACTCTATTGAAACATGAACCATAACTCTATTGAAACAAGAACCATAACTCTGCTGACACGTGAACCATAACTCTACTGATACATGAACAATAACTTTACTTATAGCTCTGCTGAAACAAGAACTGCAAACATATGTTACACAGTTCAATTTATAAGTCAAATATTGTTTTAAGGCATGTATTTATGTGAACAGCGTGCAGCCATTTCTAAAAACGGAACAATATAAATGTAACGTGCACATGAACATAATTTTTTAGTATCCGATACTTACAGGGATCAGTCCAAGCTCAGCCAGTACCCGGCGATTATCTTCAATATTCCAACGTCTTAACTCTTCCAAGTCTTCCAAATCATCCGAGTCGTCAAGCCGATCCATGTTTATTTACATACAAATTGAGCCTAAATAGTAAATGGGCGTAACTGATACACAGGAGAGAATTACACACGTGACGTCATTAGTAGGACCTCGCCAGTACAGTACGAGTGTTAACAAATTTCGCGGGAAAATGCTTCTAGTTCCTTCACACGTAGGACCAGCAATCAAAATGTTCCTATGCAGCTTTGGTGAAGTTTTATCATAGCATAGTAGCCACATGCAACTATATAATTGATAAAGATTATTTGAAAACGAAAAAAATTTGTAAAATATATATTTTCTATAAAGTTATATTTGTTCCTAAGTAGCATGACTTTCAAGGATTCAAAAACATACGTTGCCCTGCTGTGTCCCATCGGCGCATTGATTTCATATTGGAGTGTGTATTTGTAGTCACTTTAGTCTTTGTTGTTGCGGAATACTGTAATATGAACAAATACGCAGCAATCCTCCGACCTAACATTATATGCGTATTTATGTCACTCGCAGGCTATTGCATCCTTAATACAGACATTTTACGGAAATGCTATCTGATTATTTTTCCATAATAGTGTTACCAGTGACGTCACTCGTTAAAAACAGCAAATTCAATGCAAAAAAGTTATGTTCTTTTATAATATTCAATAAAAAATGTACAAATAATTTCCTTTATTTAGGTAATCGTAAACATTTGGATTTGACGATGTATCAAAAATAATAACTCAAATCGCCTACACTGACCTTCAAATAACCTTCACACACTGAGTATGTACTTTAAATTTCCAATATTTATTGATACAAAACCGTACATGTAAATAAATAAGCTTGCCTGTAAATATAATGTATTTATGTTGACGAAAGTTGGTTTAAAATAACTGTTGATGTTCAATAATATAAATTGGCGCGTCGACAGATCTGATGACACAAAACATGTTTATATTTATAATAACAACGTATGCAAGCTGTATGAATTTTTCAATAATGCTGACACACGCAGAAGCTGGCCTAAAATAACAAACGCGAAAACTCAAAAGTACGATTAGAAGACGAAAACCCGAGAGGACGAAAGTATGATGACGATAACCCGAGGGAACAAAAGTGTGATGACGAAAACCCGATAGAACGAAAGCGTGATGAAGAAACCCCGATATGACGAAAGCGTGATGAAGAAAACCCGATAGAACGACAGTATGCATGACGAAAACCCGATAGAACGAAATCCGAGAGAACGAAAGTATGATGATGGAAACCCAAGAGAACGAAAGTATGATAACGAATACATGATAGAACGAAAGTGTGATGACGAAAACCCGAGAGAACGATAATATGATGTTGAAAACCAGTGAGAACGAAAGTATGATAACGAATACCCGGCAGAACAAAAACGTGATGACGAAAACCCGAGAGAATGAAAATGTGATGTCGAAAACCCGAGAAAACGAAAGTATGGTGCATAAAACCAGTGAGAACGAAAGTATGATAACGAATACCCGGTTAAAACCAGTGAGAACGAAAGTATGATAAGTAAAACGCGATAACACGAAACTAACGTTCCTGTGACGAAGAAAAACGGAAGTAAGTTAGTGATAACACGGAAGCAGATAATTGCATATCACACTCTCGCGTGTTCGATATCATACTTGCCCGTTTTCATCATTGTAGTTTCGTGCTTTCGTAATTGTACTTTTGTGCTCTCGCATTTTTTGTTGCAGATAGGCACATCTAAAAGCGATGGTTCAAACGGATTTCGGTCAGTAACCTACGAACTATCGCTCCCTTTTTCAAATTATCTTATAAAAAACCTGTGAAATCATTGTAAATGTTCGCGACTTTCCCAGGAGGTACTAATAGCGTAGTTGTTCATTGCTGTTGGGAAAACATAGGCATGAATGAGTCGAAACATTTCTATGTTAAGTTCTTAAAAAACGACCCGATCCTTTATTTGATATGATACATGTACGTGGGTGAATCAAAAAGTTCGTAGATTTTTGCCATAACTTTTTCATTTTCAAAGTTACTGTCGTCATATTTATGCTATATGCATGCATTGGTATTTTCTTTACATACACATATTTATAATGACCTAATGTTATCCGTTTTAAAAATATTTATTTCTTAAACAAGGACGATAACGTATTCCGGAGTACACTGATAATTTGAAACACATTTTATTAAATTTCCTAAAATATCTCGACTCTATGACCTCCAAACGCCTTGAAAATGTTATGACTGGAATTTCTGAACTACGTTAAATAACCACCATGCCTTCAATTGGCTACGGTTGTTTATATTGATGGGTTTACAAAAATGTTGTGAACAATTTTCCACAAATACACAACGTACGCATTCACGCCAAAACTAAAACAGAAATATACCAGAATAGCCAAAACAATAAATATTTCATCTTCGAATTCTCTATTTGGTTATTGGTCAATATTTTCAATAATTTTGGCAAGTTATAGTTTACCATAATTATATAAATATAATTGGATTAAAAAAGTCAATCCTACGCTTGGCTGCGGAAAGCTTGTTTTCTTCGAAACCATAGTCTGAACGAGTGGTGAATTGGCGTCCCTGTAAAAGGTCAAGCAAAACACCTTTATAGAAACTGATATAAGTCCCGCTGTATGAAACGCCAATACTGCCTTTTTGTGTTACATTATATACAAAGTACATGATTCTTTATATGGTGTGCAAACATTGTGTGAGTTAATCTTGATATGTTTCATTTTGTTATTACGGTTAGATTTTTTTTAATTGTATATTCGTCTTTTCAATATTAAGACAGCTTATTGCATTTTATATGCATATGGTCTAATTCTTTTTTTTATAATTTTAAGTTAGTATGCCCATAATTTTATACATTGTGCTCGTTTTTATAACGTTATAATAATTATTATGCCATTTATAATATTATTTCCTACGCTTTTGTTTTTTACATTTTCTGCATCTTTTATGACATCAGATGTATGTCATAGGTGCTGAAGTAAAGTTACGGTGGGTGTATTCACGTCTGTTTTGGCATTGCTTGGGAGGAAAATCGAGCTCTGTTGTTTTCTTATTATATGCTTATATGGTTATGTTGACATTCAATATGTATACTTAATGTTGCAAATATTTTACACATAATTATATGACACACTATTTATAGGAATAATTCACGATGAAGTCCAGCCTACAACAAGACAAATACAATTCTATTGAGAACAAAAAAGCATATCTATACCAACGATACCACCTGTTGACGTGTTTAGGGATGGCCTATCACGATTTTCTCGCTCATATGTTCACCATTGTCATTTTCTCTAATTATGTTTTGTATGAACGCTGCAGGTATATCATTAAGCCTGGATATGTTGGTATCACGAAGTGTTTTATACTTACTAAATATTATACTTACATTCAGTCAACAAAATAACAATATAATTGTCACGCTAACTGTATATGGTCATCATTCGTCAATAAAACTACCATTGACTTATTGTTTTACACGATGTTCGAGTTTCCGACCATAATGATTGGCAAGTTTAAAATAGTAACTTATTGCATGCCTGTGTTCCTAATATAGGTGTTTGTTTATTATAGGGTCTTCCATATTGAAAAGGCCAGTCAATCTAACTTAATATGTATCTTTCTTGTCATAGCACCTCTGGAATCCTTTCTCGTATTGCCGAGCGGCTGGCAGATATTGACTCACGGTAACTATTCTTTAACAAGCTGGCGGCTCACAAACCGACCACATCAGTTCTAACCCAGCTTCCAAACAGGGAGTCAAACCTTCGATCCCCGCTACCATGGCTACGAAGGTGAACGCCCTAACCACTCGGTCTCGATGGCGGTATATGTAAATATTTTTGATGGGATTTTATTTTATTTTTTCGCATTAAAATTTTAATGCACGTATATAACATATTAGTTCTACATTGTAATATGTTTATTGGGTGAAAAAGACAGCTTTGGAAATTAAAAGTGACAACGAAAGCTGAAAAAAGATTATGCTAAAGGGAAATATTTGTGTGGTTCTAAAAAAGGAAGTGGACAGGCGCGTAGCTAGCCCTTTTGGGTAGGAAAAACATTTGTAATTAGTTTTATGCACCGGAAAACATATAATCTATGGTTATTTCGAACTAAGTGCCAATACATGTTTACACTAGGGGTAAACAATATAGGGTCGGTAGCATTACTGGAGCCTAACATTAGTTTGTGTCTTATCTTTTTGAACATTTCATTAACATATCTAATGGACAGCTATGGCAAGCCAAATGTCCAATAATTTCGTAAACCCATGTTCACGGGCGTAAAACTAGGTTTTACGGTCGATAAACTAGGTTTTACGAACGTAAAACCAGGTTTTACGAATGTTAACCCATATTTTCGAGCGAAAACATAGGATAACGTCGTAAACCATAGTTCACGCTCGTAAACATAGGTTCACGTTCGTAAACATAGGTTCACGTTCGTAAACCTATGTTTACGGTCGAAAACATGGGTTGTATTTCGTAAACTATGGTTTACGAGCGTGAACCAGGGTTTACCAGCGTAAACATAGGTTAATGGTCGTAAACATAGGATAACGGTCGAAATTCATAGTTCAATCGAGAAACCTAGTTTATCGAACGTAAACCCATGTTCACGAGCGTGAACTATGGTTTACGACTGTTATCCTATGTTTTCGCTCAAAATACAGGTTAACATTCGTAAAACCTGGTTTTACGTTCGTAAAACCTAGTTTATCGACCGTAAAATCTAGTAAAAATTTTACGATTGTGCAAGCCAAATGTCCAATAATTTCGTAAACCCATGTTCACGGGCGTAAAACTAGGTTTTACGGTCGATAAACTAGGTTTTACGAACGTGTAAAACCAGGTTTTACGAATGTTAACCCATATTTTCGAGCGAAAAAATAGGATAACGTCGTAAACCATAGTTCACGCTCGTAAACATATGTTCACGTTCGTAAACATAGGTTCACGTTCGTAAACCTATGTTTACGGTCGAAAACATGGGTTGTATTTCGTAAACTATGGTTTACGAGCGTGAACCAGGGTTTACCAGCGTAAACATAGGTTAATGGTCGTAAACATAGGATAACGGTCGAAATTCATAGTTCAACCGAGAAACCTAGTTTATCGAACGTAAACCCATGTTCACGAGCGTGAACTATGGTTTACGACTGTTATCCTATGTTTTCGCTCAAAATACAGGTTAACATTCGTAAAACCTGGTTTTACGTTCGTAAAACCTAGTTTATCGACCGTAAAACCTAGTTTTACGACCGTGAACATGGGTTTACGTAATTATTGGACATTTGGCTTGCCATAGACAGCTATCTTTTTACGATATTCAATTTGACGTCCATTTTAGTTCTATATACGTAGAGCCGACATTCTACTTACGGTATGCACTTTTTAAAAAATCAGCGTTGTTAGGATTGTTGTAATATCTTCTTACAAGATTTTAGTTATTCATTCAAACAACAAAAAGCAAGCACGTGACACTATTCCAACGAAACAAATTCTATATTTAAACTGAATAAAATACCGGCAGTCATAAATCCTCGACGATGAAAACAAATTAAGATAAATTTAAATTAGCACTTTTGTATGCAAATTTTATTCTGTGTCGTAAAGATATTTGCTGACAGACAGTTTGTTAAAAGTAATGGACATCTTTCTTTAATGACAACATGACGTCACGGACGGTGTTCTTGAATTTCACTGGTCGATGTTTAAAATATCGTATGAACGCATTAATATGCATAATACAATTTCTCCGACATGTGACCAGACCGGAAAACCATGGCATACGAGCAGTACGTACGTCAGAATATAACTACGAAACATTAATTGTATAATGGTAAAATGTGCTTGGCATTGATCTACAAAGCAGACGACAAAGCAGACGACAAGCAGACGACAAGCAGACGCAGAACTAATTCGTGACACATTTATTTCCAGATGAATACAAATATCATTTCGTGATGTGACGTAGGTCTAACTTCAAATTACTACAATCCCCCAAATGACTTTAAATACTTCTTTATACTAGTACTTAATATCTGGCATACCGACTCCCATATAATGCAAACCTTTGGAATGGAAGGGATTCTAATTCTAATATGAATCTCCAACGAGCAACAGAAATAGACACGATTCGTGGCTATTGGTTATATTCGTAGTCTCAGATATGACAATCTTTATTTTTATCTTTATTTATACCAAACGGGAAATAATAATAAACCCAGATAATGAATACAGTGTATGTCATAAAGCCAAGTACACAAGGATATATATTTGTGGTTATACAAAACATAGTATCTGATTTAAGAACATTTTGACGTAAATAGTGAATTATTTTCAGAAATAGATGGTAGTCGTTGTCAAACAACAGTAATATGAAGCTACAGCTCCATTTTAAGAAAAATAGTTTTATTTATACATTGACTTCATTTTTATGTTGTAAACATACATCTTTTAACTAAACAAACACCTGGAAAACTACGCAAGTATCAAAAAGTACATACCAATAGAGCGCCGCAAAGACTGAACAAACATGACAAAGCACCAGAAAATATAACAAGCGCATTAAAGTTTAAATAAGTCAGTGGAAATATATGAAATACATTCCTGAATGACTAAACGACCTCCTGCAAGACTAAACAAGCTACTGGAAGACTAAACGACACCCTGGAAGACTAAACGACACATGAAAGACTAAACGAGCTACTGGAAGACTAAAAGACACAATGAATGACTAAACAAGCTACTGGAAGACTAAATGGCACCCTGGAAGACTAAACGACACCATGAAAGAATAAGCCAGCTACTGGAAGACTAAACAAGGTATTATAATACCCAAATAAGCTCCTGGAATAGCATGGTACTTTTTCAGAAGACTCAACAGGTGATTGGAAGATTAGACAAGCTCCCAGACGGCTAAACAAGGTCATGATTAATAATGTCATGGAACACAGAATAATGGAATACAAAACAGTGTTGTAGATGACTTAACAAGGACATGTACATCAAAGGTTGTTGGTTATTGTTATCCATACTTGGTCGTTTCTTGAAACTTATAATTCTATTCTGACGTAAGTATGTAGTATGATTGCACATCACGTAGGACGACATTATAATGTACGACTGTGCGGCCACACATGGTAACTGATGTGATTGAGAAACTGGATTATATTTGCGAAAAGTTGCGCATGTGTTCTGCACAGTGCTAAATCTAAGTCTTTGCTTTGATGTGATGATGACGTCGTGTGAATCCGATGCACGAACACCATGTGGAGGAATCAAAGACACGGTTAGACGATTTTATCGAGATAAAGACGACTTTATGGTTGACATTGTATCTAAATTTAGATAAGTCGATTAAAATACAAAACAAGCATTAGTAAAACTGATGCAATTTTATCATAAGACTTAGGAAGAAGGTCATCGACTTGAAAATAATCATTCATGATGAATTCCTCCTTGTTACCAGATGATGCTTCTATTATGCCGGGTTTGATGTTGGAATAGTTTGTACAACATGAACACATGTATCGCTCGAGTTTGTTTAGCCTAGTCACTGCCATTTTACGCACTTTTGGAACATACATCTTGATTATCCAAGAAATGTATATTTAAACACACACTATACTTAAAATATATAGCCTTGAACTATTATAATTTCGTGGAATTGATGACTGTGTCTTCTTTACTGCTTCTATTTACATTAAACTTGAATTTCCCAAATCTTTCCGTCAGCCCTAATCCATGTGGATGCGATGTAATGAGCAGGCTTTGTTACTTATTGGTCATCCAGTAATGTTAGGTCAGACCTTAAATTATTTTGAATCTGTGTGTTAATTGGTCCGATTAGTCCAATGTGACTGGTTGATTTGATCCAATTTGTCCAATGGTATTGGTTGATTTGGTTCAATTCGTTCAATGGTATTGATGTGGTTTAAATTGTAAATTGGTATTCGTTGGTGTGGTCCTAATCGTCCGATGTTATTGGTTCATTTGGTCCAATTTGTCCAATGTGATTAGCTGAAATTCGTTCATTGTTTATTTGCTGATTTGGTTCAATTCGTCCAAAGTGCTTGATTGATGTGGTTCAATTCGTCCAATGGTATTGGTTAATTTGGTTTAATTCGTCCAATGTGCTTGATTGATGTGGTTCAATTCGTCCAATGGTATTGGTTAATTTGGTTCAATTCGTCCAATGGTATTGGTTGATTTGGTTCTGATAGTCCAATGGTATTGGTTTATTTGGTTCAATTTGTCCAATGGTATTGGTTGATTTGGTTATGTCGGTACAATGTGATTTGTTGGTCACGTTCTGTCGAATGTGAATAGCTGAGATAACGTTGAGAATTCCGGTATTACATTAAGAATGATTAAGTGTTTTCGTCATTTGCATGAACGTTTTATATATAGTAACTATAATGAATTTTAATGACACGATAACTTTCACATTTCACTCTTGTTACTTTAATAAGCATGTGTCTCACCGCGTTCCTTACTTGACAGGTGATCATAATGTAATTAATAAATTAATACGGGCGAAGTTTCATGAATGACTAAAAATATATGGGCGGTTTGAATATTAATATTCCACAATGAAATGTCTTCATGTTTCAGTTATTTTAAGCTCTAGTTAAGAAATGAATCAGTCATTTACTAGTCGACATTACTAATAGGTTCGACCGTATCGTGCTGATGAATATTGAGTTATAGATTATATTTTAATTACAAGTATGTGTTGAGAAGATAATTGACACTTTGGATTTGAATATTGATCAATCTCAATGTGACGTAATATCAACGGCTATGTAGGTTCAATTTGATTGGTTGTGTCGTTGTTAGTCAAATATGATTGGTTCATGTTGATTCAGTCGGTCAAATCTAACTGGCTCAGTTCATCCTATGCGAAAGGTTAATTATTATTCTGTAAGTCAACTGTGATTGGCTGGTTTTAGTTCTGTTGGTCGAATTTGGCTGACAATTATGCATGTATATTTAGTTATTTACATATTATTTACATTCAGCTGCGGTCATTCCCCTAGTACGACTAATCCCCTTCTGTAGTTCATAATTAGCACAACCATTCCTCTCGTCTGAGTTATGTCAATCCCTTTGTCAAGACCGAGTGTTTACCATTGCAGATTGCCAGTAATCGTTCTTTGTTTAGTGCATGTTTGGTCGACCAAAGGTGTGCTCTTGTAAAAGGACTTCAAACCGATTTATGTGATCTGCAGGATTGCCAAACGTCATGTTTATTCCCGTGAGTAGATTCAGCAACTTAGCTCGAAATGAATATATTCGTTTTGTCCATTTGTGTCTTTGTAATGGATTGCCTTCTGCAATATTTTAAAAGAATTAGTCGTTTCAGTCGAACAATCAAATGGTGGGGGTTGAACACGTTCGTTTTCGCGGAAAAGGTATGTTAACAAGATTTGCCCAATCAAAGCTAGTCAACAAGAGGGTCCAGTCTGAACTCCCCACAAAGATTACTTCCTCTTGTATTAACATGTAACAAAGGGAGATAACTGCGTAAGAGTTGAGTTACACAGACAAGCGACGCATCGATATCATTCGATACGGGAAAGCACTGATTAAGAGATAACCTTAACGGAATAAACATGTTAACAGTAGATTAATATATCCATCTTAAATTCGGATTGCGGACACCCGTGTCTTTGATTGATTAAATCGGGTGTACTATGTTACGTGCATAGATATAAAACATTAATTAATTAACGGATGGTTCTGTCTTAGAACGATGCAATTATTTCATTTGTGTGCATCGGAAAAAGCGTTAGAAGAGATTTTATTTGCTCAAGTAATAAAAAAGAATTTTAGAGATTTATTTAAGCAATTTATTTCTTAATTAAGTAACATGCTCTTCAAAATTGGAGGGGGTAAAATACCTATCCTCCTATTAAAAGGGAGCTGTGTTCGACGCATGTTATGCTTTGCTTTGAATATGCTACAGCTACCAATTGCATTTTGCAGGATAAACCAAACCTATTTATTTCCAAACATTACCTTTACTGTATATATAGGACAAAGGAAATATTTGAGTAAGTGTAGTAATGTTAAGGGTGAATTTAATGTCTGCATCCATTATGTGTTTCTTAGAATGGTATGAATATATTCAGTAGTTTCCTGACCAAGTGACCTAATATCCCCATCTATCTCCCTAGAGAGGCAACACAGTGGCCATCATAGTCTACCTATTGCGAGTGTCTAATAACGTGACAAAATACATCTGACTCCCCCAGATAGGAGGGATTTTGGTTCCATATGTATAGTTTTTTATCGAGAGAAATACGAGTACGGTGTCTTGTTTAGATGGGCTATTTCCTATGACAGTTTTGCAACAGATATAATTAATAGTACATGTACTAGTACACCTAAATTCAACTAAGCAATCTCTGGTATGTTTATAAGTTCCACTGTATTTTCAACTCTACATTTGACGTAATTGTAAGAACATGTGTGTATGCAGTCTCTCGAGCATTCGTGGAGGAGTGACCTTCTGTCAAACACGTGAGTTGTTCTTGTCTAGATGTCAGATGCAGGGATTCTTCGGTGACATTGTCATAACAGACGCTGAGGACGTCACTCTAAGTTGAATTCAACAATCGACGCATTGCTTATTAGTTATAACCAAACATTATTTTTTTCGGCAGTAATGCTAAACCATAAATAAAAAAGGGTTTCCCACGTAAATTGAGAACTCAGGTGACCAATAAAACGATTTAATTTCGATTGTAGCATCATTGGTGACATTTACCATGTTTATTAAGCAATGCAAAGGGTTTCCTTGTTAAGGTCCGACAAACATATGTCTTCAGCATTCAATGTGTTGGATCGAAAGCTCTGAAAAATAGCAGGAAAATGTAAAAGTGAATTTATTTCAAGGGAGTTCTTGGATAAAGTAAATCTGGAAAGAAAGCACACTTTAAAACTTCTTACTCAGAACACATATTCGTGAATTGAAAACTGTAAAACAAATATTTATTGATATATACAACGCACAGTTAAACAAATTATAAAAACATGTATGCATGAAAGAGAAAACATAAAACAACGTAGAAAATCATAACGCTGTTTTCCGAAGGGTCTTAAAATACTGGTTCAATAGACTGTTGCATGAAATTATAACAATATGACAAATGTGAAAATGTTTAACCTATATTTTACCGCGTTGATGCTTGCGTGTACTACAGTATTCCTTAGTGCACTTATACTGACTTGCTACAATTATAATTGATATAATTGATATTATAACGCACAGGATGTCCAAACTCAATAAATCAAGTTTATGCAGATTCCCCATAGTAACTACCATGCATATATGCCGTCCTCCCACGCGAAAATCTTCCCGCGTAACAAGTTAGAATATTCCAAGACACTTATTTTGTAGGAATATGTCGGGAAATTAAATTATTTTCCAAGATGATGGGTTGATTAGATTATATATATGTAAGTCTATAAGTGGGTCTCTTGAACAAATGTTGGCGCAAATTGTTTTAACCTTGTTAACCGACATATTGGTCAAGAATAATGGCGGCCAATCTGTGCTACCTCGCCTTGCAAGCATTGACTTGCCATCCTGTTTGAATCTCGCTTAATGCTCCCGTGAAGTTTGGTGGGATCTTTTATTTGTTTTTAATGTTAACTGCTACAATACAAACCTGATTACTGCATTAAATATTCCAGTTCAAGACATTTGGATAATTCCCTTTTCTTATTTTTAAATAACTTGTATACGTCTACGTGTTCATACGGGATTCAGTCTATTCAATATTATAATAATGCTTTGAGAAACAATATTAGGAGCGCTGGTGACTGGATGGTTAGGGAGTTTATTCCCAACTTTACAATCGAACGAAATGCCAAGGGGCCTCAATAAATAACGAGATATGACTCTTGAAAAAATAAATCATTTAAAGCGATATGTGACTTTGAGTCAAATAATGAGACCATATACGAAATAAAAGTATACTTTAAGCAGGCCTATACCAATAATTACTCGTATCTGGGAAATTATTTTCAAATTGTAGATTTTATCCCCGAGGAACTTCTATCTTTGCACATTTCATGACAGAAAGGGACTCAAAACGCATCATAGCACGTAACAACCAATGGTGCCTGTGCTATATTCAGATTGTGACAATTACAACCGAGCCTTGAAATAGAGAAACAATATGGAAGGAGTTTATCTCCTGGTACCTCGGTAAGGTATTATTGCAATAAAGTCGAAAGTAAGATAGATGAATATTGTAGCATCGTATATGTTATGCCTTTTATAGAGTGCCAATAAGAAAATAAAATAAAACTATGGAAGGGTTTTTGACACAGAAATGTATGTCCCACACGAATGGCTAAATTCATCCAACACGAAATTCCTGACAAAATACGCAAAAACCTGTTTGTTGGAAGGCGTTGTATATGTACAACCTTGCTCGCGATAAACTTTAAGGAAAGTGAACCAAATGGCGACTATCGCTGTACGTTTAGTGTGTTCCTGTTATTGACAGGTTGACAATGTAACGTGTTGTGATTGTGTTGGCAGGGTGACCGTGGGTTACTTGGTGCATCATTCCTGCAAGTGTTATATGTGGGCATGACTTAACTGATACACAGCTATAGTACAATAAAGGTCCTGAACTTCAAATGACCATCATAAAAAACATTTTATACGTTTCGAAGAGCCAGTGCAATGATAAAACTAAATTATGAATCTAAGTATATCACGTAAAGTACTATTAGTAGTACTCTTTTGGTTCAATGAGATGGATTGATTTTGGTTCGGTTGGTACAATATGATTGATTGGTTTGGTTCGGTTGGTCCAATATCCAATTTAATTGGTTGGATTGGATCAATAAGTCCAATGTGATAAGTTGATTTTGGTTCTGTGGTACAATATGATTGGTTAATTTGGTTCTTCTGGTCCTGTGTGATTGGTTGATTCGGTTCGGTTGGTCAAAGGTGGTTGATTTGATCCTGTTGGTACTGTGTGATTGGTTGGTTTGGTTCGGTTGGTCCATTATGATTTGTTGATTAGATTATTTGGTACAACATGATTTGTTTATCCAGTTGTGTTTCTATGATTTGATTGGTTGAATTGGTTCTGTTGATTCAGTTTGATTGGTTGATTTGGTTTGTTTTGTACAATTGATTTGTTGGTTTAGTTATGTTGGTACAATGTGATTGGGTGATTTGATTATGTAGGTCCAATGGGAACGGTTGATATGTTCCGGTTGGTCCTATGTGATTTGTAGATTTCGTTCTGTTGGTTCAATGTGATTGGTTGTTTTGGTCCAGTCAGTTCAATGGTTTTGGCTGATTTGGTCGATTTCTTAGAATGGTATTGGTTTATTAGGTCCAATTCGTCAAAAGGCATTAGCTGATTTGGTTTAATTCGTCCTATGGTATTGGTTGATTTGGTTATGCTGATGTGATGTGATTGGTTGGTCTAGTTTAGTCGGTTTTGAATAGCTGGGGAAACCTTGGGAATTCCGGTATAAAATTAAAAATGATTAAGTGATGTATTCATTTGCATGAAAGTTTCATATAGTAACTATAATGAATATTAATGACACGATATATTTCACACAACATTCTAATTACTTTATTAGCATGTGTCTCAACGTGTGTCGTAACTGTCAGGTGATGTAATATAATTAATAAATTAATGCGGCGGTGTTAAAGAAATGACTAAAATATAATATGGGCGGTTTTTTATGAATATTCCGCAATGAAATGACTACATGTTTCAGTCTTTAACCTCTCATTAACAACTGAATCCCCGAATCACTCAATTACATCTACACATGACCAATATCTGCCAACCGAATCGTTCTGATTGATACTGTGCTATAGATTATATTTTGATTACGTGTTGAGAAGATAATTGACACTTTGGATTTGAATATTGATCAATCTCAATGTGACGTAATATCAACGGCTATGTAGGTCCAATTTGATTGGTTGTGCCGTTGTTATTCAAATTTGATTGGTTCGTGTCGGTTCAGTCGGTCGAATCTAACTGGTTCAGTTCATCCTATGCTAAAGGTTAATTATTATTCTATAAGCCAACTGTGATAGGCTGGGTTTGGTTCTGTTGGTCGACATTTATACATGCATATTGACATATAATTTACATTCAGCTGCGGTCATTCCCCTTGTATATCTACGACTAATCCCCTGCTGTAGTTGTTAATTAGCATGACCATTCCTCTCGTCTGAGTAATGTCAATCGCTTTGTCAATGCTCAAGGAGTGTTTAACATTACATACAGACAGTAAGTGTTCTTTGTTCATTGCATGTTTGGTTGACCAAAACTGTGCTACCATAAAGAGACTTTAAACTTATGTCGGCGATGGGTCGGATTGCCAAACGTCATGTTTATTCCCGTGAGTAAATTCAACAACTTAAACTCTAAACGATAATATCGGTTTTGTCCATTTGTTCCTTTGTAACCCATGCCTTCTGTAATATTTATAAAGAAGTATTCGTTTCAAACGAACAAGTAAATGGTGGGGGTTGAAAATGTGCGTTTTCCCGGAAATAGTTTGTTAACAAGATTTGTCCAATCGATGCTACTCAACAAGAGGGTCCGGTCCGAACTCAAAAGGGGGGTAACTGCGTAGGTGTGACGTAACACGGGCAAGCGACGCATCGACATCATTCGATACGGGAAAGCACTGATTGAGAGATTACCTTAAGGGAATGAACATGGTAACAGTAGATTTATATATTCATCTTTAATTCAGATTACGGACACCCAGGTCGTTGATTAATTAAGTCTGGTGCACTCGGCATAGTGCATGACATAAAACATTAATCAATTAACAAACGGTTCTATCTCTTCGATGGTTTTAATTATTTCACTTGCCTGCATCGGTAAAAGCTTTAGAAGAGATTCTATTTGCTCAAGTATGGTGAAATGTTATTTGAGGTTCAAAACCCGACTGACGATGAAATGTGTGGAAATGTTGGATACATTTGAGTAAGTGTATGGATGTTAAGGGGGGACGTAATGCATGCATTATTATCAATCTCCCATCTAGTCATAGAATTGTATGAGCATATTCAGTAGTTCATTACCGTCTACACATTGCTTGTGTCGCATAATGTGAACGAATACAACTGATCACCAAAGACTTCATTATTTTGGGATGAGATGACAAAAGAAAGCATGTCTGTTTTCTAGTTTTCGTCATGTGATATACCAGTTCGCATAGAATTCAACTTAACAAATATACTACCGGTAACTAGAATGTTTATACTCCACTGCATTTTCAACTCTACTTTTGTCGTCATTATAAGAACATGTGTTTATGCAGTCTCTCGAGCATTCGTGGAGGAGTACCTTATATTCTCCTTGTCAAGATGTCACATGCAGGAATTCTTCGGTGATGTTGACATAAACAGTCGCTGTGGACAACAAACTCGTATTCTTAGTTGATTTCAAATATTGATTCAGAATTCAGGTGACCAACAACACGGCAGTGGACAAATTGAAAATGTACATGTTTGCATACATGTACAATTTATAATGCGGTGGATGTATATATAAACATCTTACACATTCAAGTGTGGTTATCTCTGCTCTGTAGAGATATAAAAATTAAGCTGCGTTTACATTTATCTAACTTGTTAGATCCAAATGTAGATGTATGTATGTGTCTATGTTGCTTTGGGCAAAGTCATTTTTAAAAACACGTGTTCAGTAAAAAAGTTATGTTAGAATGATTTGAAAACCAGCTGGGAAATGTTAAAGTTACAATTTCATTCGAGTTCCTGAGAAAGATAATGTGGTGGAAAAAACACCTTACAACTTTTTATTGAGACAAATATTTGTGAGTTTTAAGTGATAAAGCAAAACATATATATATTTACAAGTATCTATATCAAACTGCTTGAAAACGTTAGGAGAAAATCCGACAGGGAATGTAGCACCTAGTTTAAAACACTACATCGTCGGATACCCACAGTCGTTGCCTCCGCTCCGCTCCGTACATCTCGAGATGTACGGAGCAGAGCAGAGGCAACGACTGTGGGTATCCGACGATGAAAACACTAAGGACGGTGACCTAACGTTATGCGACCTAAAGAGGTGCAACTACGAATAGGCCTTGTTTAAAATAATGGCCAAGGTAGGAATGGGGTGGGAAATACTATTACATATTCCTAGCAACTACACTGAGCAATGCCCACACATAAAAACATATAATTTATTATCAAACACGTATAATCAAATACATAAGAAAGCTAAAACATGAAAAACGAGGAAACACTGAAGTAGACATCAACTCCTATCTCTGAATGGTCGTAAACTACAGCTTCATAAGACGGTTACATGCAATTATATTAATATGACAAATGTGACATGTTGTAACCTATATTAACCGAGATGGTGCCTCCTAGTTGTGTCTGCTACAATATTCCTTTGTGCACTCAAACTGAATTGCTACAGTTATAATTGATATAATGGATACTGTAACATGTAGGATTTCCTGGCTAAATAAATCAAGATTATGCAGATTCCCTACAAAAAACCATCATGCAAATATTCCGTCCTCCCAAGCGAAAATCTTCCCGCATAACAAGTTAGAATATTCCGAGACACTTCTCTTGTAGGAATATGTCGGGAAATTATTTTCCAAGATGATGGGTTGATAAGATTATATATATGGAAGTGTACAAGTGGTTCTCTAGAACAAATGTTGGCGCAAATAATTTTAACAGCGTTAACCGACATATTGGTCAAGAATATGCTCTGCCATTTTGTGCTGTAAACTATTGATACCTCGCACTGTGAGCAGTGACTTGTCATCGTGTTGCATTCTTGCTTATGTATTAATGTTCACGTGTAGTTTGGGGGAATATTTAATTAATGTGTAATGTAAACTGTTACAATAAAATCCTGATTACTGTATTTACTATTCCTGTTTCAGACATTCGGACAGTTTCCTGATTTTCAGGAACTGGTCTGTGGGTTCATACGGGAATCAGCATTTTTGATAAAATTGAGAAAATCCCGAGAGATTTTGTAATTGCAGACATAATATGTGAAAGTTGCTCTGTTCAATATTAAAATAATGCCGTGATAAATTATACGTAAATGTATTAGTGGCGATAGGGATATATAGGGTGGTTAGGGAGTTCGTTTCCACTTTACAGGGCTTCAATAAATAACAAGACATGACTTTTCAAAGAACAAAAAGATTTAAGCGATATATGAGGCGAAATACGAAATGAAAGTATACATTAAAATCCTTAGACATGCCTATCCCAATAATTACTCGTATCTGAGATATTTTTATTTTCAAATTGTAGATTTTATCCCCGAGGTACTACTATCTGTGCACATTTCATGACAGACAGGGTCCCAAAACGCATGAAAGCATGTAACAATCAATGGTGCCTGCGCTATACTAGTATTCAGATTATGGTAATTACTACCAAGCCTTGAAATAAAGAAACAATATGGAAGGAGTTTATTTTCTGGCAACATTCAGTAAGAGTGTCAATGAGAATATCAAGTGAAACTGTACATGTACAATTTTGTTTGCACTAAAATACTTGTCTCCAACATAGGCCGAACTTTTACCAGAAGGTCAATAAGAAATGAAATGCAACTACCACATGCTACCACATGTAGTATAATATAGAAGGTTTTCTTCACAGAAATGAATGTCCCCAACAAAGGCCAAACGTATAGCAGAATATCAATAAGAAACTGAAATAAAACTATAGAAGGGTTTTGATATAATCTCATTGGGTTTCGACACAGAAATATTTGTCTCCAACAAGTGGCAAAAATCACCTACATGAAATTTCTGACAGAATGCTCAACTAAGCTTGTTAGTACATGTTGTACAACGTTGTTCGCAATAAACTCTCTGGACACTGACCCAAATGCTGGTCATCACTTTACGATTATTCTGTTCCTGTCGTTGACAGTTTGATGGAGAAACGCGAGGTGATTGCGTTGGCAGGGTGATCATGGGTTACTTGGTGTATCATCGCTGCAAGTGTCAGCTGTGTGCATATGTTATGTAACAACTCGTTGGCTACAAAGACATGGGTCGTTAGTACTACTTTTGTACATGTACTAAAGTTTGACAAGCTTGTTTCTCCTTACGTAAAGGTTAAGTTAACATTGAAATGTAAAATATTATATAATATATAGTAGATGATGTGACGGTGAAAATAGCATAAATGAAAATGAGCTCCCAATTGATGGTCTAACAGGTATAATAATGCCATTTTACACTCATGAATATTTACGATAAGAATTATTTTTCAAAAATGTTTCAACTAGAATTTATTATTTTAAATGTTTTTTAAATAATTTGTAGTGTTTTGCAATACATTGATTTATGTTTTCGATGACTTGTTTCTAACTCACCAATCAATGGTTGACAGTAGAAACATGTTTGCTGTGATGTTTTATCACTTTAAAATACATTGAACATCGTCAAGCCCAGTGCAAATAAATCACCTTCATTACCACAACATGGTCAATAACACCTTTTAAATTTTTACTAGTGAACAGTCACGATGCTCTTTATTAGACTTTCACAAATGGTGAACAGCACCTTTTGTATATAAAATGTAAAGTCACGATACTGCGCCTGTAGACCAAGCCTGTTTATTTAAGAGATGCACATACACTGTACATCGCAGCACTTAGTGATGCCAACTGTCCAATAATGCGGACATATACAATGTATGTAGACATGCACATACCACCGTATAGAGAACCATTTCCAGAATCTATAGTTTCTAAGGGGAATTGATCAGGTTACGTCAGATGTTTGAAAGTGTACTATAACTGATCTAGTTCCATGAGGCTTTTGCCAGTTTGGCAGAATATGTACGAAAGATGCCACAATTATCATTGAACCCTCGATAGTTACGATATACGATGCTAACACGATATAAACTAAATGTCTTTTTTTAACAGCGTACTTACCGGTAATATACGTAGTAACGATATCGCTGTCGTTTGTCTGCTATAGAAGGTTTGTTTTATTTTGGCGTTTTAGGACCAAACACCGAAGAGATGAAGACACTGCCAACAGCATGTTTTGTTTGTAAAGACTGAGCTTCAAATCCTACAAAAAACACCATTCTACAAATGTGATGTCTATTACAATTCTTCACCAATAGACGTTGGGATAATACATTATAAGGGTCCCTCAATTCTGGTGAAATAGGGCTTTGTTACTTTTGTTTAGATAATTAAAATTTTACTTTTCTATGTGGTACATGTCTTTGGACTATTTGTGTATAGAACAAGTACCTATTACAATCACTGCACTCCTTTTAATTCCAATTGCGATCAGACGATCATTGCGTCGTCACAAGCATGTGTCGGAAACGACCCGATAGAGAAACGTAGACATTTCCTAAACACGAGAATGGTCAATGGTATTCCATGTCAGGTTGACAATGACAAAGAACGTACTTTTAGTCAAGTACGAACCGCCTTAAAGGCTATGATAGATCTCGAACTGACACAAACTACCAGTCCTTGAGGTGATCGCTCTAGATATTTATAATACCTACATTTACTTGTATAAAGCCTGCAGTCATATGTAATGTTCAAGAAACAGCATTCAATTACGTTCATAGAAACATCGAGTTTCTTAGACAGCAACATCATTTATTACTTTTAAATGCCCAAACATTAAACGACTAGCTGATTGCAGTGGCTGTGTCTCATTTGTCAATGCCAAACGCTTATTCTAAACATTTAGCTCATCCTTTACATACAACCGAATACACATGGCATTTACGCAATATACAGCAGTTGACCCTACATGAAAGCAGGGCTAGTCATATGTTTGTCCGTGTGAAATGTCAATGCTTTAAACCCGCTTTTACTATACTGTTTTTAATCAACTCAATCATTTATAAGGTCAATCACGGTATTCCATAAAAGTTATATGTTGAAACTAATCAGTTTAGAGTTGCCAATGACGTCAGAGCGTTGCTGCCTTCATGAATATCGCCTTTTCCGGGAAAATCTTGGAGGAGGTAATATATCAGTTAATAGCCGTAAGTGGTACTACAGAATTAAGTTTTACCGTAACAGAGTGAAAACACAGAGGGTAGGGCTCATGGCTACAGAGACAATTTGAGAAAGTATCAAAATACTGGAAATGCTTAACGTTTAAAGTTAAAAGTGCTTCAAAATATACCCTGAACATTTTCCCTAGACTTATTTATTCGGGTCCCTGACTTTGTTTGTAAGCCGACATGCGATATGAAATTATATACCATTGAAATTATATAAACCATTTCTATTATTACTAATTGCGAAACAGATTGATGTTAAAATAGAATACAATTTCCAAGTTCAATGTAGAATGATATATTAGATGCTTATGATATATTTAGATTTTATCTAACCACAAACTAGTATGTTATGTAATATTATCTGACCAGCGTCTGCGCCGACCCTCATATGTGAAACATTACATCGTCTGCACGACAGGAAAAAAACTGTTCTCATATTTATGTCCTACACAACATCATTATAACTATAGAAACAGTCTGATCAGCAAAATGCCTCGTTATATAACAATATAACATGACTACAAAACATGTTTCACAATATATGGACAATGAAATTCAGATGCATGTCACACACGAATGTTAGCCCGGAATAACACGTGTTAAGCCCCAACTTATAAACAGTTACACTCTTTGTACACTGTTAAAATATCATAAAAATATAGACTACTCTACTGACATGAGGAACTTGATTAACCAGCTTCAGTAGTATTCAGTTTTTATCTTATTTGATTGGAGAATAAGGATAGCTAATCATATCAACTGTTACTACAACAGTTAGTTATGGTGCGATCTGCTCAAGGGGTATTCGAAACATGACTTTTTTATAACTGTAAATTAAACATTTTAACACTTTGGAGCAAGAACTGGCTCCCTGCGACTTTTCTGTTCACTCGTCTAATATAGATCCACCTTGTTGAAGAAAAGCACATCGATCGACCAGTTCATGAGGAGCACTAGTATATACACTTCTTGAAAAATTCTTTCAAAACAAAATTGGTGCATGAGATTAGACTAGTTTGTGTTTGAGTTTGTGAATAATTCACTACGAGTTACGCTCGTGCATAATTGTGGAACCTTTATAAAAACAACAACAGGGTCATGATGGCACTGATGGCACGGGCTCGTTCGCTTTTCTGTGGCAACAAGCGATCTCCGACAAATTCAATTCATTGGAAATTTTGAAAGGGTGCGACCTGTGAGGTATCATTCCTGTGAAGTTATAAGTATAACTGCCCAGTGGTTTGAAGAAGAAGATTGTTTTAGAAATTGTTGACAGACGGACAAAGGACATTATGTGATCCCAAAGCTCACATTGAGCCTTTGGCTCAGATGAGCTACCAAGTGTGCATCTTGAACGTACACCTTCAACGGTGGTCATTCGCCTTTCGTACGACTTTTTCTCCTATAGTCGATAATAAGCGCGGTTATTCCTCTGAGTAATTTCCATCTCTTTGTCAAGCCCGAGTGTTACCATTGAAGATTGCCAACGTTCTTTGTTCGTTGCACGTTTGTTCGACAAAGGGTTTGGTCAGGTAAAAGGACGTAGACTAATTTCTGCGATGTATAGCACTGCAAAAGACATGTTTCTAACTTTTACATTGAAACAAGAACATATCTACGTTTTGTTCCGATTGCAGACTATCTAACCGAATGCCTTCCGCAACATTAAAGTCTACTAAGCATTTTTGCATCGTCGGAAATAAATGACCTTCAATACATGTATTGAATTAGTTCCACGTATCCGATGAAGATACCTTGAAAAAGGTTGTTCAGTCGACCAAGTAAATAATTTTTATTCACATTTATTTTTAATTGTAACGGAAATACACGCACATGTACATGCACATGGTTGGCGGCTGAATACGTTTGTTTTTCGCGGCAATAGTATTGGGTTTCCAATCCAGGTTACTTCCGGAATGTTAAGAAGAGGTTCGAGTCCAAACACAAAGATTACTCCCCTTCCATTCACATGTAGCAAGGGGATAACTGCGTAAGAGTTTGGGCCCAGTCATGACGTACACAGACAAGCGACCGATCAATATCATTTGATACAGTAAAGCACTGATTAAACATGGTAACGGTAGATTACTATATTTATATTGAATTCAGATTGAGGACACCCGTGTCTTTGATTAATTATGTCGTTGTACTAGGATAAGTGCATATACATAAAACATGAATCAATTAACGGAAGGCTCTATTTCTTAAAACGATGCAATTATTTCATGTGTCTGCATCGGTAAAAGCGTTAGAAGAGATTTTATGTGCTCAAGTAATAAACTGAAGTTATGGAGAAATGTTATTTGATGTTCAAAACCCGCCTGAGTCTGACAATGAAATGTGTAAATGGCGAGAAACAAGATTATGTTTTATGTGATTGTCCTTTACATATACACATGGCGGAATATCGTTTGACGTCATCAAGTAACAGGATTATAACTATATCCTGCAATGCTTACAGAAGCATTGTATGTGTTTTAAATGTTTTTCTAGACGTGCTTGAACTGTTACTTTTTGTCAGCTTATAATATCAAACGGATAATCAACAATATAAAACACGTGATCGGTCAATGAACTTTTCTTCTGATTCCTTTGTCAGCATGAGGTGATTACGTAACAGTCTAAGTGCAAATATTACTGAACAAAGATAAGACGCAATTCGTTATTTAAATAACATGGTCTTCAAAATTAGAGGAGAAAAAAAATAACTCCTATTAAAAGGGAGCTGTATTCGAGTATGCGTTTAATCTTTAATATGCTCCAGCTTCCAACTGTATTTTGCAGGATAGACCAAACCTATTTATTTCCAAACATAAGCTTAACTGTATTAGTAGGGAAAAGTTTCAAGGGAATATGTGAGTAAGTGTAGGGTGTTAAGGATGAACATAATGTATGCATCCACTATGTGATTCTTCAGTCTCGTCATAGAATGGTATGAATATATTCAGTAGTTTCCGGACCATGCCACCTAATTTCTCCATCTAATGGCCCCTGAGAGGTAACACGGTGTCCCTCGCCGTCTATCAATTAAGTGTGTCGTATTGTGACTAAATGCAACTGAACACAAATGACTCTAGCAGATAGGGGGTAGGTTCCACGAGTGTAGTTTTTCTCGTAGCAAAACAAGTCGGGTGACATGTTTAGAGGAGCTATATACTATGATAGGCTTGCATTAGATATAAAAACTTCAGTGTGCTTGTCACAGAAATATTTTTTATGGTGTCACATGGTTTATTTGTTATAGAACCACAGTCTATGATATTTGCAAACATTCCTCGTTACATGTACAAGAAAATAAAAACATGTCCTTGTTTGGAACTACAGTAACATGTACAGGGTGTCCAAAAAGAAAGTATACAGTTTAAGTACATTTTAATAAAGTCTTAACGTCTTGCTATCACAAGGAAATTGTCCACATGGTTAGTCAAAAGATGAAATTTTTATTTGACATCAGTTTAAAAATATCTACTTGGATATTTTTTTTAAAATGTAAATTTTCCAAAATTACCATATTATGCCAGTGGCGTCATTTTCATGTTATTTACGACGTTTTCACACTTTCTGTATCGCAGGTGTTTCCCTCTTGCACGTATTCTTGGAAAATGTTCATTGCATTTCACAAATGTATATACTGATATTATGTATATGATGTGTCTCACAAGCATGGGCATGTTTTTAATAGGCTATTCATTTGCGATTCAGACAGCCAAATAGAAAGAAATAAACCCATTCTGTTACTAGCCTATGTTAAACAAGTTCTGTCTGAACTCCGCAGCGAATCCTTTGTTTTGAACGTTGTATGGTTCATGGAAGTGGAGCCAGAGTCACATATGGTAATGCACGGTGATGGGTATATTACAAGAAACATTTGGTTTAAAAAAGTCCTACCTAATTCCACTGCAGTGTTGAATGGTCCGCCCACAGCCCGGGCGTGGCTTTTTCATTTGGGCTATCCGAAATCGCTTATGTACAATCAAATGCTAATACATACACAACTTTTCTTCAGATCAACATCAAAATTCAAATTATGAAGACCGGTTTGAAGAAATTTGTGTAAATGTAATCAACACTTTTAAAGAATGTGTGTAAAACGGGAAACATGACACAGACAGAAAATGTGAAAACGTCATAAATTACGTCAAATTGACGTCACGGTCAAATTTTGTTTGGAAATTGACATTTTTTAAAAATTATTCGAGTTACAATTTTCAAACTGGTACCAGAAAAAGCTTACATCTTTTGTCTAACCATGTGCAAAATTTCTTTGCGATAGCAGAATATAAAGAATTGATAAAAACACCCCGAAATTGTATACTTTCTTTTTGGACACCCTGTATGTGATAAACTAGTGTTCCTGAAATTAACTAAGCGATCTCTGTTGTGTTTATCAGCTCCACTGAATTTTTAGTACTACATCTGTCGTCATTATGAGAACATGTGTTTATGCAGTATCTCGAACAATCGTGGAGGAGTGTAACCTCCAGTCAAACACGTGAGTTCTCCTGTAGATGTCACATGCAGGGATTCTGCCATGACATTGACATGAGCAGTCCCAGTTGATTTCAACAATCGATGCATCGCTTACTACTAACGACTGTTCCAGCTCTTTTACATCTGATTGTTAACCTTAAGTAAGAAGTTCACATACGCAAACTCAGAATGTTTTTGACCAACGAAAGAATGCCAATAATACCATTGGACATAATATACTTGTTTGCAAAACAAAATGAATTACTTATATCGGTCCGACAAGCAACGTCCGTAAAATATTAAGGCGTGGCTTTCTGTGCAATCTTGTTAGGTCAATTGATTGCTTTGAACATCAATCATGTTACTAGTAAAACATATTTCAAGAGCATTCAATATTTTGTATAGAATTATCTGAAATTTAGCAGCAAAATGTGAAAGTGCATTTCGTTAAAGTTACCATTTCGTTCGAGTTCCTGAGAAAGATAATGCGGTGGTAAAAACACCTTACAACTTTTTATTGAAACAAATATGCGTAGGTTTTAAGTAATATAGCATGACGTATATTCACAATTAGTTATACAAAACTGCTTGAATACATATAATTTATTATCAAACACATATAATCAAATATGTCAGAAAGTGAAGGATCTTAAACTACAGCTTCATAAGACGGCTGCATGAAATTATACAGTAATATGATTTATGTGAACATGTTGCAGCATGTTTGTACCGAGATGGTGCTTGCGTGTTGCGTGTGCTACAATATTCCTTTGTGCACTAAGACTGAACTGCTACAGTTATAATTGATATAATTGATACCATAACATGTAGGATTTCCTGAATAAATAAATCAAGTTCATGGATATTCCCTATAAAATAACTACCATGCAAATAGTCCGCCCTCCCACGCGAAAATCTTTCCGCATAACAAGTTAGAATATTCCGAGACACTTCTCTTTTAGGAATATGTTGGGAAATTATTTTCCAAGAAGATGGGTTGATTAGATTATACATATGGAAGTCTACAAGTAGTTCTCTAGAACAAATGTTGGCGCAAATGGTTTTAACGTTGTTAACCAAAATATTGGTCAAGAATATTCGCGGCCAATTTGTGCTGTAAGCTCTTGATACCTCGCACTGTGAGCAGTGACTTGTCATCGTGTTGCATTCCAACTTATGTACTAATGTTCACGTGTAGTTTGAGGGAATATTTAATTAATGTGTAATGTAAACTGTTACAATACAATCCTGATTACTGTATTTACTATTCCTGTTCCAGACATTCGGACAGTTTCCTGATTTTCAAGAACTTGTATATACGTCTGCAGGTTCATAAGGGAATCAGCATGTTTGATAAAATTGAGAAAATCCCGAGAGATGTTGTTATTTCAGACATATGTGAAAGTTGCTCTGTTCAATATTACAATAATGCCGTGATAAATGATACGTATATGTATTAGTGGCGATAGGGATTTATAGGGTGGTTAACCTCAATAAATAACGAGATATGACTTTCAAAGAAAAAACCATTTTAAGCGATATATGAGGCGATATACGAAATTAAAGTATACATTAAAATCCTTAGACATGCCTATCCCAATAATTACTCGTATCTGGGACATTTTTATTTTCAAATTGTATACTTAATCCCCGAGGTTCTACTTTCTGTGCACATTTCATGACAAGCAGGGTCCCAAAACGCATAATAGCATGTAACAATCAATGGTGCCTGCGCTATATTCAAGTTGTGACAATTACTACCAAGCCTTAAAATAGAGAAACAATATGGAAGCAGTTTATTATCTGGTAACATTCAGTAAGAGTGTCTATAAGAATACCAAATGAAACTGTACATGTACACGTTTTTTTTGGCACTCACTAATTTTTTTTATTCCAACATGGGCCAAACTTTTACCAGAAGGTCAATAAGAAATAAAATACAACTACTGGTATAATATAGAAAGGTTTCTACGCAGATATGAATGTCTCCAGCAACGGCCAAACATATACCAGAATATCAATAAGAAACTGAAATAAAACTATAATGGTTTTGATGCAATCTCATTGGCTTTCGACACAGAAATATTTGTCTCCAACATGGGCCAAACTTTTACCAGAAGGTCAATAAGAAAAGAAATGCAACTACTAGTATAATATAGAAGGTGTTCTTCAAAGAAATGAATGTCCCCAACAACGGCCAAACATATACCAGAATATCAATAAGAAACTGAAATAAAACTATAGAAGGGTTTTGATGCAATCTCATTGGCTTTCGACACAGAAATATTTGTCTCCAACAAGTGGCAAAAACCATCCTACATGAAATTTCTGACATAATGCTCAAATATTGATATATGTACAACCTTGCTCGCGATAAACTCTCTGGACACTGAACCAATTGGTGGTCATCACTGTATGTTTAGTGTGTACCTGTCGTTGACAAGTTGACCGTGGAACGTGTTGTGATTGTGTTAGTAGGGTGACCGTGGGTAACTTGGTGCATTATTCCTGCAAATGTCATATGTGGGCATGACTTAACGGCTATAGTACATTAAATGTCCTGAACTTCAAACGACCACCATAAAAACCGTTTCATACGTTTCGAAGAGCCAGTGCAATGATAAAACTAAATTATGATTGTTAGTATATTCCGTAAAATAGAATGTGATTGGTTGACGTGGTTCGATTCGTCCAAAGGTATTGCTTCATTTGGTCGAATTCGACCAATGGTATTGGTTAATTTGGTCCAATTCGTCCAATGTGATTGGTTGATTTGGTTTAATTCGTCCAATGTGATTGAATGATTTGGTTTAATTCGCCAAATGTGATTGGTTGACGTGGTTCAATTCGTCCAATGTGATTGAATGAGTTGGTTCAATTCGTCCAGTGTGGTTGGCAGATTTGGTTCAATTCGTCCAAGGGTATTGGTAGATTTGGTTCAATTCGTCAAATGTGATTTGCTGATTTGGTTTAATTCGTCCAACGTGAATGGTTGCTTTGGTTCAATTCGTAACATGGTATTTTTGATTTGGTACAATTCGCCAAATGGTATTGATTGATTTGGTCCAATTCGTCCAATTTGATTAGTTGATTTGGTCCAATTCGTACAATGTGATTAGTTGATTTGGTCCAATTCGTCTAATATGATTGGTTGATTTGGTTATGTCTGTACAATGTGATTGGTTGATTTAGTTCTGTCGAATGTGAATAGCTGAAATAGCGTTGGGAATTCCGGTATAAAATTAAGAATGATTAAGTGATTTCGACTTGTGCATGAAAGTTTTATATATAGTAAATATAATGAAAGTTTATGACACGATATCTTTCACATATCGCCTAATTAGCTTGTGTCTCACCGCGTGCCTAACCTGACAGGTGATCATAATGTAATTAATAAATTAATACGGGCGAAGTTTCATGAATAACTAAAAATTTATGGGCGGTTTGAATATGAATATACCACATTGAAATGACTTCATGTTTCAGTTATTTTAAGCTCTAATTAAGAAATTTAACTTCAACTTCAATTTGTATTCTCGTCAAAATCCTCTTGGACATTTATCAACGAGGGTAATGCACATGCGTGAAACACGAAAAACGTTCATAATAAAATAGTCTTTTCACACAATTTTAAAAGTTAAACATGTTTATACACTGTACATCAGGGGGGGTCTTGCTTCACACTATGGCTGCTGGCACTTGCTGGATGGCAGTTTTGAATGCATCCAGGCTTGGTGCTGACACCGCAGATTCTGGTAGTCGGTTCCAGTAAGATACTGTTCTGGGGAAAAAGGTGTGGCGGTAGATGTTTAACCTGCAAGCTATTGGGATGAGTTTTGCAGAGTGGCTTGATCTTGTAGATCTTGTTGTGGCTAACTCTGGGAGGTAAACTATGGGTATTGCTACCAATCTATGCACAACCTTGTACATAAAAGTGACGTCGGAATTAATTCTTCGTTGCTCAAGGGGTGTCCAGGATAGGTTGTTTAGCATTGTTGTTACACTGGAAGGATTATGTGGATTGTATGGTTGATTTAGTACAAAACGGGCTGCATTTCTTTGAACTTGCTCTATCTGTTTGATCTGTCCTTTTTGGTCTTGGTGTGGACTCCAGACTGGTGATGAAAATTCAAGTTTTGGCCGGACGAGACTTTGGTATGCCCTTTCTTTCACTTTTGTCGGGCAGTGTTTTAGGTTCCGTTTCAGAAAGCCTAAGACACTTGATGCTCTCTTGGTGATGTTATTTATGTGGTGGTTAAATTTAAGATTGTCACTTAGTTCGACTCCTAGGTATGGGTTGTGTTCTACTTGTTTCAGTTGAAGACCTTTCATGAAATAGCTGTGTTGTTTCTTTTTGGATGATGTTGTAAACTGCATGATGGCACATTTTTTAACATTAAAGTCCATTGACCAGATGTCACCCCATAGTACCAGTTGATCTAGGTCTTGTTGTAGCAGGTGGCTGTCTTCTGGTGAAATTGACGGGTCTGTATATCACACAGTCATCTGCAAATAATCTTATGTTGGATGTTATATTATTTCCGATGTCATTGGTGTATATCAGGAATAGCGTTGGTCCGAGTACAGTCCCTTGGGGCACACCTGATGTAACTGGTGAGCTTTGTGATGAGTCGTTGTCCACTACTACTGGTTAAGAAGTTGCTAATCCATCTTTGAGTATTGCCTTGGATACCATAGTACTTCAGTTTGTGGGATAAGCGTCTGTGGGACACCTTATCAAACGCTTTTGAGAAGTCTAGTATAGCCATGTCAACTTGGTTGGATTTATCTAGGTCTCGAGCAATGTCATCGGTGGTCATTACTAGTTGTGCTTCACACGAGTGCTTTGCTCTAAACCCATGTTGGTTTTCATGGAGGATGTTGTTGTTGTCCATTAATTAATCAGTCATTTACAAGTCAATATTACCAATAGCTTCGACCGTATCGTGCTGATGAATACTATGTAATAGGGGATTTAATAGCCCCGCGTAGCGGGGCTATTGAAAATACCCAGACCGGTAATACGAGTGACATGCGTATTTTCGTTGAGTCTCAGCAGGTACTAATGCTTTCAAAAAAAGTTATTTCCGGTCAAAAATTTCAGGCAGTTTTCCGAGGTGAATGGTCATTGGAATATAAAAAAAATAGTAAGCTGTAAACGGTTGAGCCTATCGTTCTCTTTCGATTAATTATTATTTTTAAAAAAATGTGTAATAAATAAAACAAACTATTTTTAAAAAACAAAGGGAAATAAGAAGTACTCAAAAAACACGGCCCGAAGAGCGTCGTGTTTTAAACACATCGACAACCAAGGGAAGTCATTCTAGTGTATTTAATTTACGCGCAAATCAGCATTTTCGTTCGTCTGAGAGCAGCATTGGTCAAGTAAGTTTGTGTATTGCTACGGATCAGATAATTAATCATTATGCCTGTACGTTCAATTCAATATTTACCCGAAATTAATGTTGGTAATGATGTATTCCATATCGTTGACGTACCGGGTGATGGAAATTGTTTTTTTCATTGCTTGAGTTATTTGTTGTCCGGTGATTTTAACGAGACCATGAGACGCTCATTTACCGAAGGTTTATTTGTGGTCAAATTTATGACAACTGGGATACTTGGAGAGAAAAGATTGCAATACACCATGGTCAAAACATGTCTCGCGTCTGGTATCAGGATGGAATGGTTCTAGGTAACTGGTGGGTCACTGCATGCGAAATAGAGGCTGCGTCGGAACTGTTAGATTGTAAAATAAATATTTGGTTACAAGGAAGAAGGGATCACATATCTACGTTTACATTGACCACTTATCTTCCAGCATCTAATCCTGACCCTCAAACTAGTATTGATAATCTTTTGAACAACCACCACTTTCAAGCTTTGAAGAAAAAGACTGGTGATGATGCGCAAAATCCTCACATTTCACAAACTTTAAATTCTAAGTCTACTGGCAACGAAGAAAGCCAAAGTTCACACGCAGCCTCTGGTTCAAGTTCACCCGCGGCTACCGGTTCTAGACTTGATGACCAAACATATTCATGTTCATTTTCTTCTTCTGAGCATATATCAAATCAAAATGAAGGTCCAGCTTCCTCAAACAAAACAAATTGTTCTAAAAAGAGAAAATTATATGAGTATTGCTCTGCTTTGGACAGTGAAACATCAAACAAAAAAAATCACCTGGTAATTCAGGACAAACAAATTGATATCTGTAGAAAATTAGGTCTCTGGTTCCATGTCGATACTCCAGAAAATGAAACTCGGTATCAAAGAACGAGTCGGAGAAACAAAATTAACAGCTGCATTAAAGGACAGAAAAGAAATTAGGTGTCCAGTATGATAATATTCCTGATGCACCCCCACTGACCGAAAATCAACAATTTAACAAAGCCATGGACTGTATAAGAGCCTTTGAACTGGAACAAATGTCCTATGATTTCAACACATGCTCCATATGTAATGAAACTAGATTAAATTTTCCACTCAACAAAAATTCTGCATGCAAACGATGTGCAAGAGACAAATCTGTTTTAAAAATGTTTTCCGCGCAGAATAATGTGGATCCAGGTTTAATGCCTGAAGAATTAAAAGGCCTCTCCGTTGTTGAGCAACAATTGATATGCAGGATTTCACCGTGCATGAATATTCATATGCTGAAACATGGTGGAATAGCATCAGGTGGTCACTGTGCATGATTGTTTATATTTTCTACTTCAAATTTTGTTCATGCTGTCATCACAAATGATAATAATATCTTACAGTGTCAATACTTAGTACACTCTGCCAAATTAACAATTAATGTCATTGTCATATAATTGGTAGCTAGTTGTCAGCAATATGTAACACTCGTAAGGGATTTATTTGACAAAAACATAGCCTGGTGACATTGCAACACGTATTGTTCATCCAAATGGTCAAATGTATGACGACTGGTTCACCACCAGGCAGTCTGGGTTCAAGTCCCAGTTTGGATTATATAGTTGTTGTGTTGCCTAGCTAAAACTTAGTTTAAAAAATATGTTTGATATCATATTTTAAAAGGGAAAAGAGGGAGAGGGCTTAACTAGTTGCTGATAATTAGCGCCATATATTAACATCTAAATTCAGCTTATAATTTTTTAGTGTATACCTACAAACATACCCAATCAGAATTCAGATATTCAATATTTATTAAATCCCCATTTAGGCGGTGCCTTAGTTCATATTATATTATATTTTAATTACGTGTTGAGAAGATAATTGACACTTTGGATTTGAATATTGATCAATCTCAATGTGACGTAATATCAACGGCTATGTAGGTCCAATTTGATTGGTTGTGTCGTTGATGGTCAAATATGATTAGTTCGTGTTGGTTCAGTCGATCAAATGTACCTAATTGAGTTCATACAAAGCGTAAGGTTAATTATTATTCTGTTCGTCAACTTTGATTGGCTAGTTTTGGTTCTGCTTGTCGTGTTTGGTTGACATTTTTACATGTATCTGGAATTTACATTCTACAGGCGGTCATTCCCTTTGTACGACTAATCCTCTATTGTAGTTGATAATTAGCACGACCATTCCTCTCGTCTGGAGTTTACCATTGCAAATTGACAGTAAGCGTTTTTTGTTTGTTGCACGTTTGTTCGACCAAAGGTGTGCTCTTGTAAAAGGACTTCAAACCGATATATGTGTTCTGCAGGATTGCCAAACGTCATGTTTATTCCCGTGAGTAAATTCAACAACTTCGATCGAAACGATAATATCCGTTTTGTCCATTTGTTCCTTTGTAACCGATGCCTTCTGTATCATTTATAAAGAATTATTCATCACAGTCGAACAAGTAAATGGTATGGGTTGAACATGTGCGTTTTCGCGGAAATAGTATGTTATCAAGATGTGTCCAATCGATGCTACTCAACAGGAGGGTCCGGTCCGAACTCCTCACAAACAATACTTCCCCTTGCATTAACATGCAGCAAAGGGGAAGGGTGAAACTGCGTAGGAGTGACGTAACACAGGCAAGCGACGCATCGACATCATTCGATACGGGAAAGCACTGATTGAGAGATAACCTTAAGGGAATAAACATGGTAACAGTAGATTTATATATTCATCTTAAATTCAGATTACAGACACCCAGGTCTTTGATTAATTAGGTCTGGTGCATTCGGCATAGTGCATGACATAAGACATTAATCAATTAACAAACGGTTCTATCTCTTCGATGGTTCTAATTATTTCACTTGCCTGCATCGGTAAAAGCTTTAGAAGTGATTCTATTTGCTCAAGTAATAAAACGAAATTATGGAGAAATGTTATTTGATGTTCAAAACCCGACTGACGATGAAATGTGTGGAAATGTAGGATATATTTGAGTAAGTGTATGGATGTTAAGGGGGGGACGTAATGCATGCATTATTATCAATCTCCCATCTAGTCATAGAATTGTATCAGCATATTCAGTAGTTCATTACCGTCTACCCATTGCTTGTGTCGTATAATGTGAACGAATACAACTGATCACCAAATGACTTCATTATTTTGGGATGATTTTGGTTCCATTTTTCTTAGTTTACAAACTTGTTCTCAGTGTCAATAAAAAACAAAAGAAAGCATTCCGTTTTCTAGTTTTCGTCATGTGATATACCAGTTCGCATAGAATTCAACTTAACAAATATACTACCGGTAACTAGAATGTTTATACTCCACTGCATTTTCAACTCTACTTTTGTCGTCATTATAAGAACATGTGTTTATGCAGACTCTCGAGCATTCGTGGAGGAGTACCTTATATTCTCCTTGTCAAGATGTCACATGCAGGAATTCTTCGGTGATGTTGACATAAACAGTCGCTGTGGACAACAAACTCGTATTCTTAGTTGATTTCAAATATTGATTCAGAATTCAGGTGACCAACAACACGGCAGTGGACAAATTGAAAATGTACATGTTTGCATACAATTTCTCCGACATGTGACCAGACCGGAAAACCAGGGCATACGAGCAGTACGTACGTCAGAATATAACTACAAAACATTAATTGTATAATGGTAAAATGTGCTTGGCATTGATCTACATAGCAGACGACAAGCAGACGACAAGCAGAAGACGACAAGCAGACGACAATCAGACGCAGAACTAATTCGTGACACATTTATTTCCAGATGAATACAAATATCTTTTTGTGATGTGACGTAGGTCTAACTTCAAATTACTACAATCCCCCAAATGACTTTAAATACTTCGAAATACTAGTACTTAATATCTGGCATACCGACTCCCGTATAATGCAAACCTTTGGAATGGAAGGGATTCTAATTCTAATATGAATCTCCAACGAGCAACAGAAATAGACACGATTCATGGCTATTGGTTATATTCGTAGTCTGAGATATGACAATCTTTATTTTTATCTTTATTTATACCAAACGGGAAATAATAATAAACCCAGATAATGACTACAGTGTATGTCATAAATCCAAGTACACAAGGATATATATTTGTGGTTATACAAAACATAGTATCTGATTTAAGAACATTTTGACGTAAATAGTGAATTATTCTCAGGAATAGATGGTAGTCGTTGTCAAACAACAGTAATATGAAGCTACAGTTCCATTTTAAGAAAAATAGTTTTATTTATACATTGACTTCATAAAGTTTTTATGTTGTAAACATACATCTTTTAACTAAACAAACACCTGGAAAACTACGTAAGTATCAAAAAGTACATACCAATAGAGCGCCGCAAAGACTGAGCACCAGAAAAATATAACAAGCGCATTAAAGTTTAAATAAGTCAGTGGAAATACATGTAATACATTCCTGAATGACTAAACGACCTCCTGCAAGACTAAACAAGCTACTGGAAGACTAACCGAAACCCTGGAAGTCTAAACGACACATGAAAGACTAAACGAGCTACTGGAAGACTAAACGACACACCGAAAGACTAAACGAGCTACTGGAAGACTAAACAAGCTACTGGAAAACTAAACGACACACTGGAAGACTAAACGACTCCATGAAAGATTAAACGAGCTACTGGAAGACAAAATGACACAATAGAAGACTAAACGACACACTGGAAGACTAAACAACACCATGAAATACTAAAATAGATACTGGAAGACTGAATGGCACCCTGGAAGACTATGCGACACCCTGAAAAACTAAACGACACCATGAATGACTAAACAAGCTACTAGAAGACTAAATGGCACCCTGGAAGACTAAACGACACCCTGAAAAACTAAACGACACCATGAAAGAATAAGCCAGCTACTGGAAGACTAAACAAGGTATTGTAATACCCAAATAAGCTCCTGGAATAGCATGGTACTTTTTCAGAAGACTCAACAGGTGATTGGAAGACTAGACAAGCTCCCAGACGGCTAAACAAGGTCATGATAAATAATGTCATGGAACACAGAATAATGGAATACAAAACAATGTTGTAGATGACTTAACAAGGCCATGTACATCAAAGGTTGTTGGTTATTGTTATCCATACTTGGTCGTTTCTTGAAACTTATAATTCTATTCTGACGTAAGTATGTAGTATGATTGCGCATCACGTGGGACGACATTATAATGTACGACTGTGCGGCCACACATGGTAACTGATGTGATTGAGAAACTGGATTATTTTTGCGAAAAGTTGCGCAGGTGTCCTGCACAGTGCTAAATCTAAGACTTTGCTTTAATATGACGATGAAGTCGTGTGAATCCGATGCACGAACACCATGTGGAGGAATCAAAGACACGGTTACACGATTTTATCGAGATAAAGACGACTTTATAGTTGACGTTGTATCTAAATTTAGATAAGTCGATTAAAATGCAAAACAAGCATTAGTAAAACTGATGCAATTTTATCATATGAAGAATGTCTTAGGAAGAAGGTTGACAAATGTGTTCAGGTCATCGACTTAAAATAATCATTCCTGATGAATTCCTCCTTGTAACCAGATGGTGCTTCTCTTATGCGGGGTTTGATGTTGTAACAATTTGTGCAACGTGAACACATGTATCGCTCGAGTCTGTTTAGCCAAGTCACTGTCAGTGTCATTTTACGCACTTTTGAACCAAACAACGTGTTCATCCGTGAGATATATATTTAGACACACATTATATACTTAAAAATATATAGTCTTGAACTTTTATAATTTCGTGGAATACATGATTGACTGTGTCTTCATGAATGTTTCTATTTAGATAACCGATCGATGCGCCGCATATGGACCGGTCGGCACAACATTTTTACAAAGTAACATTAATCTTGAATTTCCCAAATCTTTCCCTCAGCCATAATCCATGTGGATGCGAGGTAATGAGCAGGTTATGTTACTTATTGGTCATCCAATAATGTTAGGCCAGACATTGGTCCGTGACTGGTTGATATGATCCAATTTGTCCAATGGTATTGGTTGATTTTGTCCAATTCGTCCAATGTTATTGGTTGATTTGGTCCAATTAGTCCAATGTTATTGGTTGGTTTTGTCCAAGTCGTCCAATGTAATGGTTGATTTAGTCCAATTCGTCCAATGGTATTGGTTGATTTGGTCCAATATTATTGGTTGATTTGGTCCAAATAATCAAATTTTATTGGTTCAATTCGTCCAATGGTATTGGTTGATTTGGTTCAATTCGCTCAACATCATCGGTTCATTTGGTCCGATTCGTCCAATGGTATTGGTTGATTCAGTCCAATGTGTCCAATGGTATTGGTTCATTTGGTTCAATTCGTCTAATGTGACTGGTTGATTTGGTCCTATTCGTCCAATGGTATGGTTGATTTGGTCCAATTCGCCCAATGTTATTGGTTGATTTGGTTCAATTCGTCCAATGTGATTTGCTGGTCACGTTCTGCCGAATGTAAATAGCTGAGATAGCGTTGAGAATACCGGCATAAAATTAAGAATGATTAAGTGATTTCGTCATTTGCATGAACGTTTTATATATAGTAAAAATAATGAATGTTAACGACACGATACCTTTCACATATCGCTTAATTAGCATGTGTCTTACCGTGTGCCTTGATTGACAGGTGATCATAATGTAATTAATAAATTAATACGGGCGAAGTTTCTTGAATGACTAAAAATATATGGGCGGTTTGAATATGAAAATACCACATTGAAATGACTTCATGTTTCAGTTATTTTAAGCTCTAATTAAGAAATTAATCAGTCATTTACAAGTCAACATTACCAATATCTTAGACCGTATCGTGCTGATGAATATTATGTTATAGATTATATTTTAATCACAAGTACGTGTTGAGAAGATAATTGACATTTTGGATTTGAATATTGATCAATCTCAATGTGACGTAATATCAACGGCTATGTAGGTCCAATTTGATTGGTTGTGTCGTTGTTAGTCAAATATGATTGGTTCATGTTGATTCAGTCGGTCAAATCTAACTGGCTCAGTTCATCCTATGCGAAAGGTTAATTTTTATTCTGTAAGCCAACTGTGATTGGCTGGTTTTAGTTCTGTTGGTCGAATTTGGCTGACAATTATGCATCTATATTTAGTTATTTACATATAATTTACATTTAGCTGCGGTCATTCCCCTAGTACGACTAATCCCCTACTGTAGTTCATAATTAGCACAACCATTCCTCTCGTCTGAGTAATGTCAATCCCTTTGTCAAGACCGAGTGTTTACCATTGCAGATTGCCAGTAATCGTTCTTTGTTTAGTGCATGTTTGGTCGACCAAAGGTGTGCTCTTGTAAAAGGACTTCAAACCGATATATGTGATCTGCAGGATTGCCAAACGTCATGTTTATTCCCGTGAGTAGATTCAGCAACTTAGCTCGAAATGAATATATTCGTTTTGTCCATTTGTGTCTTTGTAATGGATTGCCTTCCGCAATATTTTAAAAGAATTAGTCGTTTCAGTCGAACAATCAAATGGTGGGGGTTGAACACGTTCGTTTTCGCGGAAAAGGTATGTTAACAAGATTTGCCCAATCAAAGCTAGTCAACAAGAGGGTCCAGTCTGAACTCCCCACAAGGATTACTTCCTCTTGTATTAACATGTAACAAAGGGAGATAACTGCGTAAGAGTTGAGTTACACAGACAAGCAACGCATCGATATCATTCGATACAGGAAAGCACTGATTAAGAGATAACCTTAACGGAATAAACATGTTAACAGTAGATTAATATATCCATCTTAAATTCGGATTGCGGACACTCGTGTCTTTGATTGATTAAGTCGGGTGTACTATGTTAAGTGCATAGATACAAAACATTAATTAATAAACGGATGGTTCTGTCTTAGAACGATGCAATTATTTCATTTGTGTGCATCGGTAAAAGCGTTAGAAGAGATAATATTTGCTCAAGTAATAAAAAAGAATTTTAGAGAAAAGTTATTTGATATTCAAAACCCGACTGAGTCTGACAATGAAATGCGTAAATGGCGATTGCCCTTGCGGAATATCGTTTGACGTCATCAAGTAACAATATTATAACTGTCTCCCGCAATGCGTACAGAAACATTGCATGTGTTTTAAGTGTTTTCCTAGACGCCGTTGAACTGTCACTTTTTTGTCAGCTTATAATATCAAAAGGGTAATTGAAATATAACAACAATATAAATCACGTGATCGGTCAATGAACTTTTCTTCTGATTCCTTCGTCAGCATGAAGTGGTAAGTGATTACGTAACTGACTATTAAGTGCAAATATTAGTGAACAAAGATTCGCCGCAATTTATTACTTAATTAAGTAACATGCTCTTCAAAATTGGAGGGGGTAAAATACCTATCCTGCTATTAAAAGGGAGCTGTGTTCGACGCATGTTATGCTTTGCTTTGAATATGCTATAGCTACCAATTGCATTTTGCAGGATAAACCAAACCTATTTATTTCCAAACATTACCTTTACTGTATATATAGGACAAAGGAAATATTTGAGTAAGTGTAGTAATGTTAAGTTTAAATTAATGTCTGCATCCATTATGTGTTTCTTAGAATGGTATGAATATATTCAGTAGTTTCCTGACCAAGTGACCTAATATCCCCATCTATCTCCCTAGAGAGGCAACACAGTGTCCATCATAGTCTACCTATTGCGAGTGTCTAATAACGTGACAAAATACATCTGACTCCCCCAGATAGGAGGGATTTTGGTTCCATATGTATAGTTTTTTATCGAGAGTAATACGAGTACGGTGTCTTGTTTAGAGGGGCTATTTCCTATGACAGATTTGCAACAGATATAATTAATAGTACTAGTACACCTAAGTTCCACTGCATTTTCAACTCTACATTTGACGTAATTGTAAGAACGAACATGTGTGTATGCAGTCTCTCGAGCATTCGTGGAGGAGTGACCTTCTGTCAAACATGCAGTCTCTCGAGCATTCGTGGAGGAGTGACCTTCTGTCAAACACGTGAGTTGTTCTTGTCTAGATGTCAGATGCAGGGATTCTTCGGTGACATTGTCAAAACAGACGCTGAGGACGTCACTCTAAGTTCAATTCAACAATCGACGCATTGCTTAAATTAGTTATTACCAAACATTACTTTTTTCGGCAGTAATGCTAAACCATAAATAAAAAAGGTTTTCCCACGTAAATTGAGAACTCAGGTGACCAATAAAACGATTTAATTTCGGTTGTAGCATCATTGGGGATATTTACCATGTTTATTAAGCAATGCAAAGGATTTCCTTGTTAAGGTCCGACAAACATATGTCTTCAGCATTCAATGTGTTGGATCGAAAGCTCTGAAAAATAGCAGGAAAATGTAAAAGTGAATTTATTTCAAGGGAGTTCTTGGATAAAGTAAATCTGGAGAGAAAGCACACTTTAAAACTTCTTACTTAGGACACATATTCGTGAATTGAAAACTGTAAAACAAATATTTATTGATATATACAACGCACAGTTAAACAAATTATAAAAACATGTATGCATGAAAGAGAAAACATGAAACAACGTAGAAAATCATAACGCTGTTTTCTGAAGGGTCTTAAAATACTGGTTCAATAGACGGTTGCATGAAATTATAAAAATATGACAAATGTGAAAATGTTTAACCTATATTTTACCGCGTTGATGCTTGCGTGTACTACAGTATTCCTTAGTGCACTTATACTGACTTGCTACAATTATAATTGATATAATTGATATTATAACGCATAGGATTTCCAAACTCAATAAATCAAGTTTATGCAGATTCCCCATAGTAACTACCATGCAAATATGCCGTCCTCCCACGCGAAAATCTTCCCGCGTAACAAGTAAGAATATTCCAAGACACTTATTTTGTAGGAATATGTCGGGAAATTAAATTATTTTCCAAGATGATGGGTTGATTAGATTATATATATGGAAGTCTAAAAGAGGGTCCCTAGAACAAATGTTGGCGCAAATTGTTTTAACCTTGTTAACCGACATATTGGTCAAGAATAATGGCGGCCAATCTGTGCACCTCGCCTTGCAAGCATTGACTTGCCATCCTGTTTGAATCTCGCTTAATGCTCACGTGAAGTTTGGTGGAATCTTTTATTTGTTTTTAATGTAAACTGCTTCCAGTCAATCCTGATAACTGCATTAAATATTCCAGTTCAAGACATTTGGATAATTCCCTTTTCTTATCTTTAAATAACTTGTATACGTCTACGTGTTCATACGGGATTCAGTCTGTTCAATATTATAATAATGATTTGAGAAACAATATTAGGAGCGCTGGTGATTGGATGGTTAGGGAGTTTATTCCCAACTTTACAATCGGACGAAATGCCAAGGGGCCTCAATAAATAACGAGATATGACTCTTGAAAGAATAAATCATTTAAAGCGATATGTGACTTTGAGTCAAATAATGAGACCATATACGAAATAAAATTATACTTTCAGCAGGCCAATACCAATAATTACTTGTATCTGGGAAATTGTTATTTTCAAATTGTAGATTTTATCCCCGAGGTACTTCTATCTTTGCACATTTCATGACAGAAAGGGACTCAAAACGCATCATAGCACGTAACAACCAATGGTGCCTGTGCTATATTCAGATTGTGACAATTACAACCGAGCCTTGAAATAAAGAAACAATATGGAAGGAGTTTATCTCCTGGTACCTTGGTAAGGTATTATTGCAATAAAGTCGAAAGTAAGATAGATGAATATTGTAGCATCGTATATGTTATGCCTTTACCAGAGTGCCAATAAAAAAATAAAATAAAACTATGGAAGGGTTTTTGACACAGAAATGTATGTCCCACACGAATGGCTAAATTCATCCAACACGAAATTCCTGACAAAATACGCAAAAGCCTGTTTGTTGGAAGGCGTTGTATATGTACAACCTTGCTCGCGATAAACTTTTAGGAAAGTGAACCAAATGGCGACTATCTCTGTACGTTTAGTGTGTTCCTGTTATTGACAGGATGACAATGGAACGTGTTGTGATTGTGTTGGCAGGGTGACCGTGGGTTACTTGGTGCATCATTCCTGCAAGTGTTATATGTGGGCATGACTTAACGGATACACAGCTATAGTACAATGAAGGTCCTGAACTTCAAATGACCATCATAAAAAACATTTTATACGTTTCGAAGAGCCAGTGCAATGATAAAACTAAATTATGAATCTAAGTATATCACATGAAGTACTATTAGTAGTACTCTTTTGGTTCAATGAGATGGATTGATTTTGGTTCGGTTGGTACAATATGATTGATTGGTTTGGTTCGGCTGTTCCAATATCCAATTTAATTGGTTGGATTGGATCAATAAGTCCAATGTGATAAGTTGATTTTGGTTCTGTGGTACAATATGATTGGTTAATTTGGTTCTTCTGGTCCTGTGTGATTGGTTGATTTGGTTCGGTTGGTCAAAGGTGGTTGATTTGATCCTGTTGGTACTGTGTGATTGGTTGGTTTGGTTCGGTTGATCCATTATGATTAGTTGATTAGATTATTTGGTACAACATGATTTGTTTTTACAGTTGTGTTTCTATGATTTGATTGGTTGAATTGGTTCTGTTGATTCAATTTGATTGGTTGATTTGGTTTGTTTTGTACAATTGATTTGTTGGTTTAGTTATGTTGGTACAATGTGATTGGGTGATTTGATTATGTTGGTCCAATGGGAACAGTTGATATGTTCCGGTTGGTCCTATGTGATTGGTAGATTTCGTTCTGTTGGTTCAATGTGATTGGTTGTTTTGGTCCAGTCAGTTCAATGGTTTTGGCTGATTTGGTCGATTTCTTAGAATGGTATTGGTTTATTAGGTCCAATTCGTCAAAAGGCATTAGCTGATTTGGTTGGTATTGGTTGATTTGGTTATGCTGATGTGATGTGATTGGTTGGTCTAGTTTAGTCGGTTTTGAATAGCTGGGGAAACCTTGAGTTTCCGGTATAAAATTAAAAATGATTAAGTGATGTATTCATTTGAATGAAAGTTTCATATAGTAACTATAATGAATATTAATGACACGATATATTTCACACAACATTCTAATTACTTTATTAGCATGTGTCTAAACGTGTGTCGTAACTGTCAGGTGATGTACTATAATTAATAAATTAATGCGGCGGTGTTAAAGAAATGACTAAAATATAATATGGGCGGTTTTTTATGAATATTCCGCAATGAAATGACTACATCATGTTTCAGTGTTTAACCTCTCATTAACAACTGAATCACCGAATCACTCAATTACATCTACACATGACCAATATCTGCCAACCGAATCGTTCTGATTGATACTGCGCTATAGATTATATTTTAGTTACGTGTTGAGAAGATAATTGACACTTTGGATTTGAATATTGATCAATCTCAATGTGACGTCATATCAACGGCTATGTATTCCAATTTGATTGGTTGTGCCGTTGTTATTCAAATTTGATTGGTTCGTGTCGGTTCAGTCGGTCGAATCTAACTGGTTCAGTTCATCCTATGCTAAAGGTTAATTATTATTCTATAAGCCAACTGTGATAGGCTGGGTTTGGTTCTGTTGGTCGACATTTATACATGCATATTGACATATAATTTACATTCAGCTGCGGTCATTCCCCTTCTATATCTACGACTAATCCCCTGCTGTAGTTGTTAATTAGCATGACCATTCCTCTCGTCTGAGTAATGTCAATCGCTTTGTCAATGCTCAAGGAGTGTTTAACATTACATATAGACAGTAAGTGTTCTTTGTTTATTGCATGTTTGGTTGACCAAAACTGTGCTACCATAAACAGACTTTAAACTTATGTCGGCGATGGGTCGGATTGCCAAACGTCATGTTTATTCCCGTGAGTAAATTCAACAACTTAAACTCTAAACGATAATATCCGTTTTGTCCATTTGTTTCTTTGTAACCGATGCCTTCTGTAATATTTATAAAGAATTATTCATTTCAGTCGAACAAGTAAATGGTATGGGTTGAAAATGTGCGTTTTCGCGGAAATAGTATCTTATCAAGATGTGTCCAATCGATGCTACTCAACAGGAGGGTCCGGTCCGAACTCCTCACAAACAATACTTCCCCTTGCATTAACATGCAGCAAAGGGGAAGGGGGTAACTGCGTACGAGTGACGTAACACAGGCAAGCGACGCATCGATATCATTCGATACGGGAAAGCACTGATTGAGAGATAACCTTAAGGGAATGAACATGGTAACAGTAGATTAATATATTCATCTTAAATTCAGATTACGGACACCCAGGTCTTTGATTAATTAAGTCTGGTGCACTCGGCATAGTGCATGACATAAAACATTAATCAATTAACAAACGGTTCTATCTCTTCGATGGTTCTAATTATTTCACTTGCCTGCATCGGTAAAAGCTTTAGAAGAGATTCTATTTGCTCAAGTAATAAAACGAAGTTATGGAGAAATGTTATTTGATGTTCAAAACCCGACTGACGATGAAATGTGTGGAAATGTAGGATATATTTGAGTAAGTGTATGGATGTTAAGGGGGGACGTAATGCATGCATTATTATCAATCTCCCATCTAGTCATAGAATTGTATCAGCATATTCAGTAGTTCATTACCGTCTACCCATTGCTTGTGTCGTATAATGTGAACGAATACAACTGATCACCAAAGACTTCATTATTTTGGGATGATTTTGGTTCCATTTTTCTTAGTTTACAAACTTGTTCTCAGTGTCAATAAAAAACAAAAGAAAGCATGTCTGTTTTCTAGTTTTCGTCATGTGATATACCAGTTCGCATAGAATTCAACTTAACAAATATACTACCGGTAACTAGAATGTTTATACTCCACTACATTTTCAACTCGATTTTTGTCGTCATTTTAAGAACATGTGTTTATGCGGTCTCTCGAGCATTCGTGGAGGAGTACCTTATATTCTCTTTGTCAAAATGTCACATGCAGGAATTCTTCGGTGATGTTGACATAAACAGTCGCTTTGGACAACAAACTCGTATTCTTAGTTGATTTCAAATATTTATTCGGAATTCAGGTGACCAACGAAATGATTTATTTTCGGTAGTGGACACATTGAAAATGCACATGTTTGCATACATGTACAATTTATAATGCGGTGGATGTATATAGAAACATCTTACACATTCAAGTGTGGTTAGCTCTGCTCTGTAGAGATATAAATTAAGCTGCGTTTACATTTATCTAACTTGTTAGATCCAAATGTAGATGTATGTATGTGTCTATGTTGCTTTGGGCAAAGTCATTTTTAAAAACACGTATTCAGTAAAAAAATTATGTTAGAATGATTTGAAAACCAGCTGGGAAATGTTAAAGTTACAATTTCATTCGAGTTCCTGAGAAAGATAATGTGGTGGAAAAAACACCTTACAACTTTTTATTGAGACAAATATTTGTGAGTTTTAAATGATAAAGCAAGACATATATATATTTACAAGTATTTATATCAAACTGCTTGAAAACATTAGGAGAAAATCCGACAGGGAATGTAGCACCTAGTTTAAAACACTAAGGACGGTGACCTAACGTTATGCAACCTAAAGAGGCGCAACTACGAATAGGCCTTGTTTAAAATAATGGGCAAGGTAGGAATGGGGTAAGAAATAATATTACATATTCCTAGCAACTTCACTGAGCAATGCCCACACATAAAAAACACATAATTTATTATCAAACACGTATAGAAAGCTAAAACATGAAAAACGCTAAAACACTGAAGTAGACATAAACTCCTATCTCTGAATGGTCGTAAACTACAGCTTCATAAGACGGTTACATGCAATTATATTAATATGACAAATGTGACATGTTGTAATCTATATTTTACCGAGATGGTGCCTCCCAGTTGTGTCTGCTACAATGTTCCTTTGTGCACTCAAACTGAATTGCTACAGTTATAATGGATATAATGGATACTGTAACATGTAGGATTTCCTGGCTAAATAAATCAAGTTTATGCAGATTCCCTACAGAAAACCATAATGCAAATATTCCGTCCTCCCACGCGAAAATCTTCCCGCATAACAAGTTAGAATATTCCGAGACACTTCTCTTGTAGGAATATGTCGGGAAATTATTTTCCAAGATGATGGGTTGATATGATTATATATATGGAAGTCTACAAGTGGGTCTCTAGAACAAATGTTGGCGCAAATGGTTTTAACAGCGTTAACCGACATATTGGTCAAGAATATGCTCTGCCATTTTGTGCTGTAAACTATTGATACCTCGCACTGTGAGCAGTGACTCGTCATTGGGTTGCATTCTTGCTTATGTATTAATGTTCACGTGTAGTTTGGGGGAATATTTAATTAATGTGTAATGTAAACTGTTACAATAAAATCCCGATTACTGTATTTACTATTCCTGTGTCAGACATTCGGACAGTTTCCTGATTTTCAGGAACTGGTCTGTGGGTTCATACGGGAATCAGCATTTTTGATTTAATTGAGAAAATCCCGAGAGATTTTGTTATTGCAGACATAATATGTGAAAGTTGCTCTGTTCAATATTATAATAATGCCGTGATAAATTATACGTAAATGTATTAGTGGCGATAGGGATATATAGGGTGGTTAGGGAGTTCGTTTCCACTTTACAGGGCTTCAATAAATAACGAGACATGACTTTTCAAAGAATAAAAAGATTTAAGCTATATATGAGGCGAAATACGAAATGAAAGTATACATTAAAATCCTTAGACATGCCTATCCCAAAAATTACTCGTATCTGGGATATTTTTATTTTCCAATTGTAAACTTTATCCCCGAGGTACTTCTATCTGTGCACATTTCATGACAGACAGGGTCCCAAAACGCATGGTAGCATGTAACAGTCAATGGTACATGCGCTATATTCAGATTGTGGCAATTACAACCAAGCCTTAAAATAAAGAAACAATATGGAAGGAGTTTATTTGCTGGTAAAATTCAGTAAGAGTGTCAATAAGAATATCAAGTGAAACTGTACATGTACACTTTTGTTTGCACTAAAATATATGTCTCCAACATGGGCCAAACTTTTACCAGAAGGTCAATAAGAAATGAAATACAACTACTGGTATAATATAGAAAGGTTTCTACGCAGATATGAATGTCTCCAACAACGGCCAAACATATACCAGAATATCAATAAGAGACTGAAATAAAACTATAATGGTTTTGATATAATCTCATTGGGTTTCGACACAGAAATATATGTCTGCAACAAGTGGCAAAAATCATCCTACATGAAATTTCTGACATAATGCTCAACTAAGCTTGTTAGTACATGTAAAACATTGATATATGTACAACCTTGCTCGCGATAAACTCTCTGGACACTGAACCAATTGGTGGTCATCACTGTATGTTTAGTGTGTACCTGTCGTTGACAAGTTGACCGTAAAACGCGTTGTGATTGTGTTAGCAGGGTGACCGTGGGTTACTTGGTGCATCATTCCTGCAAGTGTCATATGTGGGCACGACTTAACGGCTATAGTACATTAAATGTCATGAACTTCAAACGACCACCATACAAACCGTGTCATACGTTTCGAAGAGCCAGTGCAATGATAAAACTAAATTATGATTGTTAGTATATTCCATAAAATAGAATGTGATTGGTTGACGTGGTTCGATTCGTCCAAAGGTATTGCTTGGTCGAATTCGACCAATGCTATTGGTTAATTTGGTCCAATTCGTCAAATGTGATTGGTTGATTTGGTTAAATTCGTCCAATGTGATTGAATGATTTGGTTTAATTCGCCAAATGTGATTGGTTGACGTGGTTCAATTCGTCCAATGTGATTGAATGAGTTGGTTCAATTCGTCCAGTGTGGTTGGCAGATTTGGTTCAATTCGTCCAAGGGTATTGGTTGATTTGGTTCAATTCGTCAAATGTGATTTGCTTATTTGGTTTAATTCGTCCAACGTGAATGGTTGATTTGGTTCAATTCGTCCCATGGTATTTTTTATTTGGTCCAATTCGCCCAATGGTATTGATTGATTTGGTCCAATTCGTCCAATTTGATAAGTTGATTTGGTCCAATTCGTACAATGTGATTAGTTGATTTGGTCCAATTCGTCTAATATGATTGGTTGATTTGGTTATGTCTGTACAATGTAATTGGTTGATTTAGTTCTGTCGAATGTGAATAGCTGAAATAGCGTTGGGAATTCCGGTATAAAATTAAGAATGATTATATATATAAGTGATTTCGTCATTTGCATGAAAGTTTTATATATAGTAAATATAATGAAAGTTTATGACACGATATCTTTCACATATCGCCTAATTAGCTTGTGTATCACCGCGTGCCTAACCTGACAGGTGATCATAATGTAATTAATAAATTAATACGGGCGAAGTTTCATGAATAACTAAAAATATATGCGCGGTTTGAATATGAATATACCACATTGAAATGACTTCATGTTTCAGTTATTTTAAGCTCTAATTAAGAAATTAATCAGTCATTTACAAGTCAATATTACCAATAGCTTCGACTATATCGTGCTGATGAATACTATGTTATATATTATATTTTAATTACGTGCTGAGAAGATAATTGACATTTTTTTATTTGAATATTGATCAATCTCAATGTGACGTAATATCAACGGCTATGTAGGTCCAATTTGATTGGTTGTGTCGTTGATGGTCAAATATGATTGGTTCATGTTGATTCAGTCGATCAAATGTACCTAATTGAGTTCATACAAAGCGTAAGGTTAATTATTATTCTGTTCGTCAACTTTGATTGGCTAGTTTTGGTTCTGCTTGTCGTGTTTGGTTGACATTTTTACATGTATCTGGAATTTACATTCTACAGGCGGTCATTCCCTTTGTACGACTAATCCTCCATTGTAGTTGATAATTAGCACGACCATTCCTCTCGTCTGGAGTTTACCATTGCAGATTGACAGTAAACGTTTTTTGTTTGTCGCACGTTTGTTCGACCAAAGGTGTGCTCTTGTAAAAGGACTTCAAACCGATATATGTGTTCTGCAGGATTGCCAAACGTCATGTTTATTCCCGTGAGTAAATTCAACAACTTCGATCGAAACGATAATATCCGTTTTGTCCATTTGTGCCTTTGTAACCGATGCCTTCTGTAATATTTATAAAGTAAATGGTATGGGTTGAACGTGTGCGTTTTCGCAGAAATAGTATGTTATCAAGATGTGTCCAATCGATGCTACTCAACAAGAGGGTCCGGTCCGAACTCCTCACAAAGAATACTTCCCCTTGCATTAACATGCAGCAAAGAGGAAGGGGGTATCTGCGTAGGTGTGACGTAACACAGGCAAGCGACGCATCGATATCATTCGATACGGGAAAGCACTGATTGAGAGATTACCTTAAGGGAATAAACATGGTAACAGTAGATTAATATATTAATCTTAAATTCAGATTGCGGACACCCGGGTCTTTGATTAATTAAGTCTGGTGCATTCGGCATGGTGCATAGACATAAAACATTAATCAATTAACAAACGGCTCGATCTCTTCTATTGATTTAATTATTCCACTTGTCTGCATCGGTAAAAGCGTTAGAAGAGATTTTATTTGCTCAAGTTATAAAAGAAGTTATGGAGAAATGTTATTTGATGTTCAAAACCCGCCCGACAATGAAATGTGTAAATAGCGAGAACCCGATTATATTTTTGATGTGATTGCCCTTTACAGATCCACATGACGGAATATCGTTGACGTCATCACGTAACAGGATTATAACTGTCTCACACAATGCTCACAGAAGCATTGCATGTGTTTAAGTGTTTTTCTAGACGCGCTTAAACTGTTACTTTTTGTCAGCTTATAATATCAAACTGGTAATTGAAATATAACAACAATATAAAATACGTGATCGGTCGATGCACTTTTCTTCTGATTCCATTGTCAGCATGTAGTGATAAGCGATTACGTAACAGTCTAAGTCAAATATTACTGAACAACGATTGGCCGCTATTCGTGATTTTAACAACATGCTCTCTAAAATTGGAGGAGGAATAAAATAACTATCCAATTATAACCGACCTCCTATTAAAACTTAAGGGAGCTGTATTCGACGCATAGTTTGCTTTGCCTTGAATAAACTACAGCTTCCAAGTGCATTTTGCAGGATAAACCAAACCTATTTATTTCCAAACATTAGCTTTACTGTATTTGTAGGAAAATGTTCAAGGAAATATGTGAGTAAGTGTAGTGATGTTAAGGGAGAACTTAATGTTTGCATCAATTATGTGATTCTTCAATCTCACCAAAGAATGATATATGAAAATAATTAGTTGTTTCCCGACCATGTCACCTACTTTCCCCATCTATCAATCTCCCTTGAGAGGTAACACGGTGTCCATCACCGTCTACCCATTGCGTGTGTCGTAAATGTGACAAAATACAACTGATAATCAGTGACTCCATTAAATTGGGGTGATTTTTGTTCCATTCGTCATAGTTTTTAAACGTTTTCTCAATGTCAATAAAATACAAAAGAAAGCATGATAACCGTTTCCTAGTTTGTCAAGGCATGTATGTGATATACGTGTACTTGTTCGTCTAGAATTCATCTAAACAAGTACTTACTACATGTATTATGACCAGTCAAAAAGGTGGTCTTAATGGCTAATCGGTCTTATTAGCGGACCTTTTTTGTTCTAAATTTAATACTTTGGGACCTTAAACTGGCAAAAATCTGCATGATTTCAAAATAATCAAAGTGGTCCTATTAGCGGAACTTTACTGTACATGTATTATGTTTAAACTTCACTGCAACTCTACTTGGGTCGTCATTATAAGAACATGTGTGTTTGCAGTCTCACTGCGGTATAACGTACACCGGATATTGCTAGCAAGATGAGTAATATTATCAATTTTCGCGACATTCTATTGTTGACAAGGGTAAGTTCAGAGATGATTGTTAGTTTATCCGAGTGTTTTAATGTACATTTTATACAAAACTATCTTCTCCATAAATTTTCCTAGCCTGTGCAATCGGTAAATTGCCAGGAATTTCTTTAAAGGGTGATTAAAAGACCAAACTCGTATCGTTACTCACGCAGAAAGTAAGCTCGATCTGTCGAAATAAGATGTTTTTGTTTATATTTTTCGTTAAAATACTCAACTTGAATCGAGCGAATTGTCATTTTTGTTACAAAGATTATATTGCAAATGTAGTATCCGAAACTAATCGAAAATGACGGTGCATTGCGAGAATAAATGCAGGTGTTAGTGTACGGAGTATTGCTATATAGTTGCTCTCTGGTGTACGGAGTATTGCTGTTTGGTGTACAGAGTATTGCTTTTACTTGCAGTAACTATTTGTCACTCAAATCGAATAAATACAAGGTATAAGCAGCTTTATTTTATAAAAAATAACTTATATTATATATATATGTACCTATTAGATTGGATTGTATGGACTGCATGAAGCAATTAATGTAACAAGCTAATCCTAGCTCCAAGTCCTCCCTGAATTTTAACAGAAACTTCTATTAGTAACCGTGTATTTCACATACAGTAAAGAGTCGTAGCTGAGCAATTGCATTTGACAAACACAGAACTACTACAATGTACATTACTTTGAATTAGCAACGTTGAACGTAAATCATAGCAAAGGAACCTCATTACAGTATCTGAAATAGTTGAGAAATTATAAAATAAACCTTGGTGTGTACATTTTGTATTTATGGATATGAATGCCCTTATTTGCCATTTGACCATAAGTATGACTCTCAAAGAATTGCATATATCCAAGCTAAATATCACATTTGTACTACTCACAAGAACACATTATGCATAAAATTCAGCATTCTATATTGTTAATCGCATTCATCTGCCTGACGGTTGAAATATTTTAACATAATCATTTAAGAATATTCTTATTGTATCGTATAACCCATAAAACATGACCATATTTTGTGAGCAGACGTAATAATACGATAAAACTGTCCATTTACATACTTTATTTACTCATTTTATTATGCAATACTCTCCGTATACTAACGTTGAACTTATGTGCAATACTTCGTACACTAAACAGCAATACTCCGTACACGCACACGTATCTGTTTTGGGGTGTATCTTAGTTGTTTTTCGAACAATATTTATCACAACATTTTGGAGTTCAATATAAACAAAATGGCCAGTTCAAAAAATCTACAATTTGGTATTACAGTCGTTCCAGAAGCTTGTAAAGTCCTGCTGTCAATATTTGCGAGTGAGTAACGGCATAATGCTGGTTCATTTTAACCTTTCTGTGAATATCTGATATACGATAGTGAGCTATAAAGTTACCAAAATGCCCGAAGAAGTTAAAACTCAAATGGGGTGTGCATAAGAAGTCAGTAATTTGGAAAATTTCGTCTCTTAACTCACCCTGGTCTCCATTTCATGTCCTTAAAATTGATAATATTACTCACTTTACGGGCAATATCCGGTGTACGTTATACCGCAGTGAGTCTCTCGAGCATTCGTGGAGGAGCGACCTTCTGTCAAACACGTGAGTTCTCCTTGTCTAGATGTCACATTCAGGTATTCCTTCATGGCATTGACACAACAGTCGCTGAGGACAACACACTCTAAGATGAATTCAACAATCGATGCTTCGGACAACAAACTCGTATTCTTAGTTGATTTCAACACTCGAGTTAGAATTCAGGTTACCAACGAACGAGTTTAATTTCAGTTGTGAAAAAATAGAAAATCATCCGTCAAATATTAAAGTGTGGTTATCTTTGCGCTGAAGCGATATTAATTAAGCTGCGTGTTTACATTTATCTAAGATGTTGGGTCCAAATGTAGATGTACGTGTCTGTGTTACTTTCGGCATACATTTGTACATCCTTTTAAAAGACATGTCTTCAGTATATGTTGGTTAGAATGATCTGAAAACTTACTGGGAAATGTAAAAGTGAATCTTCTCAAAAGTTACTATTTCATTCGACTTCCTGAGAGAGATAATGTGGTGGAAACAACACCTTGTAACTTTTAATTGAGACAAATATGCGTAGGTTTTAGGTAATATAGCATAACGTATATTTACAAATAGTTATTACAAAACTGCTTGAATACATATAATTTATTATCAAGCACATATAATCAAATATTTCAGAAACAAAAAACATGCAAAACGCGGGAACTGCATGAAAGTATACAATAATATGATTAGTGTGAACATGTTGCAGCATGTTTTTTACCGAGATGGTGCTGGTGCGTTGCGTGTGTTACAATATTCCTTTGTGCACTTAGACTGAATTGCTACAGTTATAATTGATATAATGGATACTGTAATATGTAGGATTTCCTGACTAAATAAATCAAGTTTATGAAGATTCCCAATAGAAAACTACCATGCAAATATTCCGTCCTCCCACGCGAAAATCTTCCCGCATAACAAGTTAGAATATTCCGAGACACTTCTCTTGTAGGAATATGTTGGGAAATTATTTTCCAAGAAGATGGGTTGATTAGCTTATATATACGGAAGTCTACAAGTGGGTCTCTAGAACAAATGTTGGCGCAAATGGTTTTAACGTTGTTCACCCACATATTGGTCAAGAATATTCGCGGCCAATCTATGATGTAAACTCTTTTACCTCGCCTTGCGAGCAGTATATCGCCATCGTGTTTCAGTTTCGCTTAATGTTCACGTGTAGTTTGGTAGAACCTTTAAGTATTTTAAACTGTTACAATGTAATCCTGATTACTGCATTTCTATTCCTAATCCAGACATATAATAATTTTCTAAGTTTCAAGAACGGGTATATACATCTGTGGGTTCATACGGGAATCGTTTTTGAAAAAATTGAGAAAATCCGAGAGATGTTGTTATTGCAGACATTGTGGGAGTTGCTCTGTTCAATATTATTATAATGCTGTGATAATTGATACTTATTAATGGCGGACAATGGTTGTAGGGTGGTTAGAGAGTTCTTTATTGGTGGCGAAATGCCTAGTGGTCCTTCAATAAACAACGAGACATAAGTTTTCAAAGAATAAACACTGTAAACGATAAACGGAGGCGTTATACGAAGTGAAAGTATTCATTAAGTTAAAGGTCCTTTCAAAATTATAGACATGCCTATCCCAACAAGTATTTGGGATTCTTCAGTTTCAAATTGTAGATTATCCCATAGGTATAACTATCAGCACACAGTCCATGACAGAGACGGTCCCAATATGTACCAAAGCATATAACAATCTATGGTGAATGTGCTACATTCGGATTGTGACATTTACGAGCAAGTCTTGAAATAACATAGACAGTATGAAAGGACTATACATGTATCTACTGGTAACATTCAGTAACATATAATTTTAGAAAAGTTGAAAGTGAGATACATGGAAATTGTAACATCTAATAGTTGACTCCTATCCTAGAATGTCAATAAGAAAAGGAAATAAAACTATATAATAGTTTTACAGAAACGCTGTGATATTACTCGCGGTTGACTTTTTAGGTCGCATTAACGTTAGGTCACTGTCCTTATTTGGTCGCCGTTTTGGCATGGGTTTGTGAGATTGGGTCCGTCACCAATGACTAAATCAACCTATATGAAATTCATGACAATATGTACTGTTAAGCTTGTTAGTAGAATATTGATACAATGTACAACATTGGTCTTGATATAGTTCCTGGACACTAAAACGAACTGTGACTACCACTGTACCGTTAGTATATTTCTGTCGTTGACAGGTTGAACATGGAATGTGTTATGATTGTGTTCCTGCAAGTGTCATAATTATGCTGACATGCGTAACTTAACAGATATGTACACTTATAGTGCATTCAATGTATTAACATTATACCGGTTCTTCAAAATTTGAATACGGTTTTAAATTAATACTAATTTATGATTCTGTGCGTATCACGCGGAATTCATGTGAAAATACCATAAAAAGATCTCTAGATGATATGTCTAACCCGGATAATAATGACACTGCACAAACTCGTGAAAATTTGCGTTGTGATTTTGAAATTATTTTTTTTTTCAAGTGTGTTTCAACTAGAACTTATTATTTGAAACAGTCTTGAAATTAGTTTCAGTTTTCTTTTTTAAATACAATATTTAAATTTTGGTCCTTATTTATTGATGCATCTGCCATTGTTCGATACAAAACTGCTCCAAAATCAACCATGAATGGTTGACAAAGGAAACTTGCTTGTTGTAATATGTTATCACTTGTTTTCAACGAGTAAATCCTCAAGCCTAGGGCATACGAATCACTTTCATCACAAAAATGTTGTATATCACCTTTAGAATTAATTTTGTATTTGTACTTGTGTCCAGTCACGATGCTGCGCCTATAGACCAAGCCTGCATATTTAATAGTGTACTCTCATACACAGTCTATGATCGTACACAGAAGTGCCAACTGTCCAATAATGCGGACATATACAGTGTATGTAGACATGCACTTACAATCGTATAGAGAACCATTTCCAGAATCTATAGTTTCTAAGGGGAATTGATCAGGTCACGTCAGATGTTTGAAAGTGTAGAATAAGTGATCTAGTTCCATCAGACCCTTGACAGTTTTGGCGGAGTATTTACGAAAGATGCTCAACTTATCCTTGAACCTTCAATATTTACGATATACGATGCTTAGTATGCTTACACGATATAATAAAATATCGCTTTTGAACTAACGTTACATATGCATTCGCTTTCTCGTTTATTTGCAATTTGGTAAGAACCAATAGATGGTTTGGCTTTTTATTTGGCGTTGAAATAAAAGTACCAAAGAACATGATGGCATTTGCAAAGAGCATGTTCTTTAAAGACTGAGGTTCAAGTCCTACCAAAACACACGATTCCACAAATGTGATATATTTCACTTAGTAAGTATGGTAAATGCCGAATTCGAATTCGGTGACTTTTAGTGTGGATATCACCGTTCTGGTTCCTTCAGATGTTTGACATAATCTGAACCATTTGTGATCAGGTTCCATCAATTTTAGTAAAACATGATTTTGTAAATTTGGTTTAGATTCTTAAAACGTAATTTTCGACGGGATACATATCGTTCGACCGTAAAACAATGTTTGCTTGTGTTGTATACACGTACCTTTGACAATTATTGCACTCTTTTTAATTCCATCAGACAATCGCACTCACATCTCTGAAATGACCCGGTAGAGAAGACAGTTCTTGGAAGCGAGAAAGTTCAATGTCATTGCATGTAAGGTTCGCGATGAATTGACAATGGTAATGTGACTCTATTTATTACGTGATTACTTAGTTCCATTCAGAAACAACTATCACAAGAGACTTTCTGTACCAAACGAATAGACAATGTACGTACTTGATGTTTATTTTCGTTTAGTTGGCAGCTACGAAGAAAACCAGGACATCACATTACGATGGAATTACAATGCATTAGACGTTAATGGTTTGACGTTCAACAGGTACAGTATAATAGTTATATTCCGGTCATGGGGATCATCCAGTCAATTCATCCTCACTGGACCAACGAGACGCTATGGTTGTACTCTGGACTTCACACAATGAATGTACTATCAGTCAAGTACGAACCATTTTAACGGCTTGGTATGTCTCGACCGGACACGAACTAACTGTCGCTAAGGAGGTCGCTCTATTTATAATAATATATTTACTTGTATACCTGCTGTCACATGTAATAATGTTTAAGCAACAACATTCATTAGAATTTTTTATGAAAACTTGCATTCCAAAATATCTACAATCATTGAACGACTAGCTGTTTACAGTGGCTGCCTCATGTAATGCCAAACGCTTATTCTGGACACTTACACTTAGCTCATCCTTACATCTGAATATACATGACATTTTTCACAATACACAGCGATTGACCTTACCTGAAATGCAGATACGTACGGTCGTTATTTATTGTTTGTAGGTGTGAAATTTTAATGACAATGCTTCAAAGCCGATTTTGTTATATTTTATATTGATTTTCTGAACCAACTCAATCCTAGATAAAGTCAAGTACGGCGTTATAAAAGTTATCTGTTGAAACTAATCAGTTCAGAGTTGCCAATGACGTCAGAGCTGCTGCCTTCATGAATATCGTCTTTTCCGGGAAAACCTTGGAGGAGGTAATATATCAGTTAATAGCCGTAAGTAGAACTCTGTTTAACAGAATTAGGTTGTACCGTAACAGAGTAAATAGTGAAAACACAGAGTGCAGGGCTCATGGCTACAGAGACAATACAAAGTATCAAAAACTTAACTTTTAAAGTTAAAAGTGCCTCAAATATACCCTGAACATTTTTTCCTAGAGTTATGTGTCTATGCATTTCGGGTCCCTGACTTTGTTTGTCAGCCGACATGCGATATGAAATTATATACCATTGAAATTGTATATACCAGTTCTATTATTACTAATTGCGAAGCAGATTGGATGGTAAAAAATAGATCATATACAATTTGCAAGTTCAATATCGTATGATATATGAGATCTTTAAGATATATTTAGATTTTATCTAAGCACAAACTAGTATGCTATGTAATATTACCTGACCAGCGTCCGCCACCCCGCTTATGAGGAACATAACATCGTCTGCACGAGAGGAAAAAAAAACTGTCCTCATAATGCGTCCTACACAACTCGATTACATAGAAACAGACTGATCATCAAAATGCATCGTTATGTAACAATATCAAATGACTATAAAACATTTTCACAATATGCGGACAATATACCCCAGATGCAAGTAACACACGGATGTTATCCCGGAATTATACCAGAGTTACTAAAGTAGACTCACACACAGGACACGTGTAAAGCCCAAACTTGAACACATTTACACAGATGTTTAGTGATTCTAATTTCGAGACCGGTCTCGCATGGATATCATCATTAAGACATAATAGTAATATATGTATTAGAGATAAGATCTTGCTCAGATTTAGATCAGGGAGATCGGGACCCGGTGAAAGGGTCTCATATGAGAACAAATTGGTTGTCACTGGCAGACTAGTTGTATGATGTTGCTTCATACAAAGAAGCATTGTGATTTGTATAAAAGATCAATAAGTAGGCATGTATACTGCAATGAATACATGACATCAGTTTCGAGTTGCAGGACTGAGGTTAGCAAAATTAGTATTTTTAATCATTTTATTTATGATATTTAGTCGACCTAGTGTTAGTATTTAGGATAAAATAAAGTGATCATTTGAGACATTGAAAGGTAAAAACGTGTTGTAATGCATCATGCACAAACCCATTCACAGGTCGGTATTTAGAATTCTGTCCACATTCTTTCACAATAATATATTATCGCCTTCTGAATACAAATTTACATGTACAATTAATCAAGTCTTCACTGAATCTTTGTTTATCGCGTTGCGACTTTCTGACCATGTCTTGCTCGGTGTCTCTTATAACTTCTTGGACAATAGATAATACAAAAAGTAACCGGTTATAATTAACAAATTTATTTTCATAATTTCAGTTCCTGCTTTTGCATTGTTACTATTTGTAGTCAAGTTCGTCCTTTACCCATAAAGATTGTCACAGAATGACTGCCGCCCGTTCGGTTGTGTACGCCAAAATATGGGTTGTCTCGAGTATTGTCGCGAATTGGCAGTAAGGGAGGTAATCCTGGCTAGACTGTGTACACATTATCAGTTATTATAAAGAGATGCGTTACATCCGCTTCACTTTGTACAAACGCTTATGTTGTTTAATAGTTTCTTCTAAAAGTAGCCCTCATCAACCGAAGTTAAACTTGATACGTCTATAATCAGTGTCCATTGATTGGCAATTAGCAGAATCGTATGTATACTATTGGTATCTACGTCATGTATATGGATACTAGATCATGAGACGCCCAACATCTAGACTAGATATATAAAACTAAAATGATCATAGATACAGGTCTACTATAAACATCTTCGCCCGGAAGCCACAATCTATGCTAAATCAAGACTAGCTGTAACCCCACCCGTGCCTGTCGCGTTCATGACAATAAGGAAGTTAATATTCTATTTTTCTATTTTTTTTCTATTTCATACTCCCAACAATCAAAACCGATTATAACAGGGAGGCGCAAGTCAGGGTAGCAGTTTATTAAAAGTATAAAGGGGTGCAAAAGTTATATATAGTACAGAGTGAAGGTGATAAAGAGAATTTACAGTGCAAATTTAAAAACAGTAAAATATTTGTATGCGGTCTAGAATTTTTGTGTCTCCAGCCTCTCTCGAAAAATTGGGAGGCTGGGACTGGACTGTATGTAAGCCGGTAGAGAGTTCCAGAGTCTGATAGTTCTTGGAAAGAAAGAGTTTTGGTGATATTGGGTACGAGATTGGGGTATTAAATAGTTCAAATTTCTGGTCGGGATAAGGTGGCTATGGTCTACATATACAAGTTGGTATTGGATTTTATAGAGGAAGATCAGGGATTGTGAGATGCGTCTGTGTTCTAAGGTGTGCCAATTTAAATTTAGTATCATGTTTGTAACGCTGCTTGTGTAGCTGTAGTCATTGTGAATATATCTGGCGGCAGCCCTCTGGACGCTCTCAATTTGGTTGCATAGGTGTTTTTGCCAGGGGTGCCAGAGTACTGAACAGTACTCTACTTGAGGTCTTACATAGGTGGTGTACGCTGCCTCTTTGACCTGTTTGCTATTTGATTTTATGTTTCTTTTTATGAATCTGAGTGAGTTTTTTGCTTTTGATGTGATGTTGTTTATGTGTTTTGTCCAGTTCAAGTCTTGAGTAATTGTCACACCTAAGTATTTGGCAGAGTCAGTACTATTGAGAGGGGTGTCATGTAGGGTATATGGGTAAATGATAGGGGTCTTCTTTCTCGTTATTCTAAGGATTTCACATTTGTCGGGGTTAAATTCCATGGCCCATTCACGTTCCCATTCTTCGAGTCTGTGTAAGTCGTCCTGTAATGTCTGAGTGTCAGTCAAAGAGTTAATGGCCAGGTAAACAATTGTGTCGTCTGCAAAAAGTCGTGATTTGCATTTGATGGAATCTGGTAGGTCATTTATATAAGCCAGGAAAAGACAAGGTCCAAGGACTGATCCCTGCGGGACTCCAGATAACACGGGCAGACTGCTAGAGAGGTGACCATCGACCGCCACCCTTTGGGATCGATTTTGTAGGAATGACTTAATCCAATTGTTAGTTTGATCGTTTACTCCCATGGATTGCAGTTTGTTTGTGAGTTTGTGGTGGTCTACCTTGTCGAAAGCCTTGGAAAAATCCATGACTATGACGTCTGTCTGTTGTCCTTTATCCAGTTTGTCGAAGGTTTCTTGTGCAAAGCTAGTTAGTTGTGTTTCACATGAACGTTTTGATCTGAAGCCGTGTTGTTTATTGGTGAGAATGTTGTTGTTGTCGAAATAGTCCATTAAATTTGATACTATGATGTGTTCCATGAGTTTTGATGTAATGCAGGTTAGTGAAATTGGTCTGTAATTGCTGGGTTTGTGTTTTGGGCCTTTCTTGTAAACTGGGGCTATGGTTGCTTCTTTCCAATCTTGGGGAACAATGCCTGTAGAAAGTGATAGGTTAAAAATCTGGGTCAAAATGGGGGCAATTTGGGTGTGGAGATCTTTAAGAATTCTAGGGGAGATTTTGTCAGGGCCACAAGCTTTGTTTGGTGAGAGCCCTTTAAGGAGTTTGTCTACACCGTCAGTGGTGATGGAGATAGGTGGCATAGTGCATTTAGGAGGGTTGATTAGCTTGGAACAAAGTTTTTTCAGGGAAAGTGGTTGAGGGTGGGAGAAAACAGATTCAAATTGTTTGTTTAGGATGTTTGCTTTGTCAACAATATAGAACGCTTCTCACGCAGTAGAACGTGGAAAACATGGATCGATAGCACGCACATGTACACATCATATAAACATCCTTTGTTTTGTCTCAAATACTTGTTTCTGCAGACTGACAAGCTGTTTTACTTCGCGACAAGCAATAAAATATGTGATTCCACATTATTACGAAATCGGTAAAATTGCCACGGGCTTTCTTTCTCTTCATTCCGCCTTATTACTACCGCTTTCATTGAAGAAAACAAAGTCATGTGATCTCCCATTGACGTCAAAGCTGGCCTTTGATTGACAATAACAAATATATCATTTTTGTAGGGGAGTCAGGAAGACAAAAAAAGTATGTCAGGCACAGAGGGTGCTTACAGACTAAATACATGCGCCAGGCATATTTTTATCTCGATAATTGGACTTTAATTAAGTAAAGTTTGGTATTTCTGACGGAATTTAGGTGCAGTTATTTATCTATCACAAAGTATAAACATTAGTCGACCAACCTGTAATGAACGATCCCATATTCTCGTCATTTCATTGGCTACTGTATGAACAGTATATGATAGTACAGTGAATACTCTGTGAATATAGCGTACGCACGCTGAAAACACGACTGTCGCGTAAATATCTCAAGGGTTAACGTGAATTTTTACTGAACATTGACTTGTAGCAAATATTTCGGATTAATTTTAAGGAATTTAAATATTGAACATGAACAAAGGAAAGAATCGGAGTAGTTTTCTTAATGCAAATGCGATTGCGCATCCAATACGACTCATTATACGTTTAACAACGGGAGGTCAACTTCAACTTTCAGTTTCGCAACTGGAATCTGTTACTGGAATTAAAAACACGTTGGCGAAAAAACTGCATCTTCATGCAGAACGCATGAGCCTATTGTACCAAGACAGGTAAGCGTGTTTATTGAAATTCTTTGTTGATTGTTTGTTTATTTTCTTATCCAATTAATTATTTCCCACGCACGAGATAATGGGATAGATTATCCGAACTCGATAGACACCGCACGATTCGGTCACACCCCGTCACGATCCAGAGGTCGTTATGTCACAAGTCGTAAGGTTGAACCACCTTAAGTGTTCGGTCAATAATAAAATCACACGTCATTCTTATGGGTTAGAAATTGTGACTTGTTATTTACTAAAATATACATGTAATCTTTCTTGTTTATACGAATATAATAAGGTAACATGTCTATTAAATTAACAGTAGCTATTTTGTTTACTGCTGCATTATATAATAAGGTTCTTATAATAAGTCCTATTAGGACTAATGTAAGGTCTAGTTGGCAGTGTATATAGCAGTAAACAATGTGAGGGTCATTTGCTTGTTATTTGATGTTTAACTTTCTAAGGTCTGTAAATTCTTGACCTGACTCAGGTACTTTAATTAATATTAGTTGAAAGTACATGCCTGACTTTGGTCCCTATGAATATTGTTCATTTGACATAGAAAAACATTTTATATAATGTAACTATATCTAATATTTGTTACGACAATCCTGTAGTAAAGTGGCATTTTAGTTTTCTTTGACCCTTCCATTTCCATTAACCTGCTGCCATTGTCTCTTAAAGTATAAACAGCCCACATCTTGGATTTTCTTTGAAAGTTTGGTAGTTTGTTTATAAATTGCCAAAATCCTGGACAAAGAAGATCAGTGTCTAGATCAACTTTATCCATTTATCTACCCAATATCAATTTTAACTTGGCTGTGTTAAGCATACATGAACCAAGTTCACATATCTACAAATGAACACAACTGTTGAATTGCAGCACTGTATTTTATAATTTTTTATGTATAACTTGCTAAAAATTAAAATTGCATGAATATTACATAGTATACTCTGTAACGAAAATGTGAAATTGGTGTAGAGCATTTGTTAACTATGATCTTCAAAATGTTCTAATTTCTTTGTTTTGCAGTCACAATATGTGTGAATGGCATCTATATATGTCAATTTGGGTTTACTTGTTCTTTAAAGTTATCATTAATATAGTTGAACCTCTAGAGAGCAACACCTTTTGGGAAACATAAAGTTCAGTTGTTGTACAGAGGTTGTTGCTCAGGAGAGGTTAAATTAATAGTAAATATTCATTTATGGAATCATTTGGTCATATTGCTACATAGAGGTTGTTGCACCAGGGTTGGTTGCTCAGGAGAGGTTCAATTAATCAGAAATCATCAGTTTTGGAAGCATGTTGCTACAAAGAGGTTGTTGCACAAGGGAGGGTTGCTCTGGAGAGGTTAAATTAATCGGAAATCATCACTGCTGGTATTAATGAATCATGTTGCTACATAGAGGTTGTTGCGCTAGGGAGGGCTGGCTGCTTCAGACCCTGGAGATGATGTTGTACTGTATACTAAATATTGAAACTGTGATTTCCATGAAATGAACAGTTCAACTAAAAAAGTGCTGCTGAAAAGTGCATATATAGGGTCTGAATCTACAATATATTCTGGTACCTACAAACCTCAAACAATGTGGTCAATGTACATAAGTAAAAAGTGTGGCAATTAAAACCTGGGTTATTAGATTTAATGGTTAATTAACTTACCTGAATTAGGGGAGTAAGATCAATGCTTTTTATGGAGCTAATTGAATTTTAATTGTTTCTCTAATTAGGCATTGTTTGAACTTAATAATTGCTCTGTATATAGTCTTGGAGTATTTCAAAAAAAAAATTTAATTTTAAATGTGAAGGCAACATGTTGGTTTGAATCCGAATTAAGGTACATGCTGGTGCCAGGTGTGCCTTTTGTTTAACTAAAAGTGGCACAATAATTAAATTATAGGTCTGAACTTGAAAATTGACCAGTTAAGTCCTACCTGTCACTCATTAAGTGTATTAATGATGAATTAAGGTACTTTTAGTGTGATGTACATATATATAGTTATTTTACACTAAAAGGGCATTCATCATAATATGGTCACCTGCATATTAGACTATGATACAAATAACTTGTTCTGGTAGGTCTTATAATTGACTAGTTAACCCTATTTACCAATATACCTATTGACTGTTTAACCTATTGCCCTATATCCTGTTTATTGCTATTGACTGCTAACCTGATACATTGTCTGGTGGTTGGTTACCATTATTTATTTCCTCCCATGTCTATGACTTTGAAATTCTATCTCTGGGTAGAATATAACAACTCATGCATTGTGCATGCCTTATATGGAAGTATTGCGCAATCTTGCTAGTATTTGTTGACATTTCCAGATTACGTGAAGCGATAGCTGCATACTGAGTGCAGTTTAATTAATAATTTGTCTGTGGATGAACACAGCGAGAACGTGTTATTGTTTGTGTTACATTGTTACTCTAGTTACGATGAGCGTCGTCGTATTGAGATTATTCCAGCGATACAACCATCAGGCGTAACCGCAGCTTCGTAATACCAATATTGGATGTTGGGGGAGGGCTGCTGATGCTGTGTATAGCTTCACGAATGTTTCACGTTATCTCCGGCGGAGGAAGGCTGTATGATTGGATGATGTCATTCTGCGAGTATTGATCACGCAAACAATGTCTTTCAGATTCTACGAGCTCTGATTGCGATAGATCAACTAAGGCTTCTGTATTAATGTCCGCTTTTCATGAATAAGATATCCAGTTTTTGTCTGGACTGATCTTTTCATGTATATATGAAAGTCACATTTTCTCTGCAAATTAGGTGTGAGAGTGATTCAGCATTTTATACAGAACTTGTGAAATGTGCGACATTAATGAATATCATAGTTCAAACACAATACATGAACTTCTTCCTCCTACCACCTTCGACCTTTGATGTTAGTCGTTACCAATGATCTATGACATCATAACACGCGTACCTGGTGATTGTCGTTAATTGGTATTGTTGTGTAGTAGTATCATAATGATGCTTTATGGAGGTGGAAGCAAATTAGTATCCGATACTAATCATTCTTTTTTGTTGAAACTTGTTGAGTCATAGTGTGTTTGCTCATGAAAACATAAATGATAATTATATAGATCTATGTATATATATAGTTTGGCTTTGGCTTGACATTTCTAAGGTTAATCAGGATTGCTCTTGAGCTTAATTAAATTGTCTCTCAATTGTATGGACTTACAGTCCGTTCAAAGTTGAATGAGAACGGTTATTAATATAAGCTTGTCCATCAGGTAAACTTGGTTTAACTTGGTGTTACTGAGTTAACCGATGTCTGTCCTATTCAGGGATGTAGAAATGTTTTCCTGTACTGGTCGGCGATCAGTTCCCGATGGCTTCCAGTATCCGACATTTGATATTTTCTCGTATTTAGCGTAGCTCTAAACTTAAGATTTTGGGCATAATTAAAGAACTAGACCAAAGCAACCATTGTGTGTCAGAAAATTTACAATTCACGGAAATAAAAAGAAAATATCAAGAAATACATGCAATGAAATAATAGTCGTCACCTCTTTCCCTTGGGGGGTCATCTGTTTACGAAAAATGTGCATGTGCGATGAAACAAACGAGTTAATCTATAAATAGCCACAGGTTTGCCAGAGTCTTTGACAAAGCAGGGTTTAGCTCAACAACAGGTATGAGCAGTATCGGCGATCCATACAAAACTCAATGTTAGATAAATATTGAAAAAAACGTCATCATTGACGTCATTATAAATGACGTCAGCGATTTTTACTAATTGGAAAAAGCACTGACCATTAGGCCTCAATACCATTACCGGTGTGTAAACAAACAAAGAGAGACAACTCTAAAAAGCTATGTTCAGTCAACGGGAGTTAATTTCCTTTAAGTTGAGAGGATCAAAACGGGAAAAAGGGGAAATTAAACTTTAATTATTATTAAATTCTTGTGTCATTTCATCAGCTGTTGTACAATGTTCACAATTTAAAATGATAACCGACTAACCAACCCACTACCTGCAACCCTGAGTCAGCAACTGCAAGCACACACTTTTGATTTTGCCCTGGAATCAGTAGCCTGGCATTCTACTGATGCAGAGGCATATAGTGATTGTCCTGTCCTTTTGTTAGTCCATTCGTTATAAATGTTTAAAACAAATTTTCAAGTTGATTGACTTGGCTAGGTTTTTAATGACAAGGCTTCCACCAGGGCATAAGGGTTTATTTTCATGTTGGCCTTACTGTCATTATGTCCCTGTGAAACATTAACAGGGACATAAAGCAACGCTGCCATCATAAAGACTGAGCTTGTTCTCCAATGTATCATCCGAATAAAAAAGCATTACATAGAGAAGTTGACTCGGGTCATCAGTGAGGTGACAATTTACATCCTGACTGGTATTTTATATCCTGTTCGGAGTTTTTGCTGGCTTGTGGTTACAGCCCAATGCAGGAAGTACTTTTTCTTAGAGCCATTATGTAACTAATCTGACATATTATAGAAAATCTTGAAAGGTTTTCTGCTGGGATATGGTGTATTTTGTTTGCTTTTTCAACCACAAAACTCTTCAATTATTTATCATAAAAAAGTGCTGACAGTTGTGATATGTACTATGTCTTAACATTATGACTTGCTGTGACCTCGATATCGTAATGTGGAACAAGACACAGTGGTCCACACTTGTAATGCTATGAAAATATACATAACTTGATAGTTATAACTCTGACAAAGTGACGTTAACATTTTTACCTATGTTCATATAGTGTTTTAGGCTTTAAAAGTAAGCTTTAATGTGTTCAGGTGGTTTTAAGTTTTAATATGGTATTTATAAGCAATTAAGCTGTGTGAGATATATGTAATGGTCAATTTCAACAGCTAGCTGCCTGCATGTTCATCAAACACAAAGCCTTCTCACACACACACCTATTGCCTTCTCCCTGTCACACGACAGTGCCTCCTTACAATACAACATGGCTCCTCCCTCTTGCACAATCTCTTGTTGCTCCTGCCTTTCACCCAGGGTCCAGGCATGTACTTCTGCTGATTGAGTGAAGCACTGTGAACTAACTATCCTTACTGGCCATTTCTGTGGCAATCTTGTCATAAGTTTGCCTTTATGTATCCTTTATTAACTTAGAAAAACAGTAATAGATAAGAAGTAGCCTATGTTGCAGTCAACTGCCGTCGATATTGCACAACTGTGGCCTGCCTATTTGAGTCCTGGTTTTGCACAATTGCTGTGCTGGTGTTTGTGTGTTGGTATATGGCTCTTTACATTCTCAGTGCACTGCAGTGTGGTGCCAAATCAGAAATATAATCCTGTGCCAGATACAAATACCAAAGGTGTGTTTCCGCCTATTTTGTATTGTAAATACAGGGTATAGCTGTGAATTATTGGTCTATTATAAGCACTTGGGTAGGCAACAAGCTGTGATGTATCAAATTGCTAACTGATACAATTTCATAAAGAGGTATGAAGTATGAATGATAATGCGTGACTTGGTATCATGAAGTTCACCACATTTCATATGTAGATGTAGAGATAGCTTGAATCAGCTGATAAATAGATAAAGAGTAAAAATTATTTATGTATCCTCCCACGATTTAAACTTTGTACCAGGCTGTAATGTTAAAGAGTATAAGGAGGGCATTAAACTTTGATCGAGTGCGTTTTTTGTCTCAATACATCAAATTACTGATGAACACATTGATGAAAACCCAGCTAATGTTCCTTGTGACAGTGATGTTAAATGTGCGTTTTACATTCAATCCATTCAAAGTTGAATGACGGCAGTGATAAGCATAAGCTCGTCTGTCAGGTAATAAAACTTAGTTCCTGCTATTTTTTCGTATTTGATAGTTCCCTCATTTTTTAGCTCACCTGTCACAAAGTGACAAGGTGAGCTTTTGTGATCGCTCTTCGTCCGTCGTCCGTCGTTCGTCCGTCCGTCCGTTCACAATTGCTTGTGAACACACTAGAGGTCACAAATTTAGCCTGATCATTATGAAACGTGATCACAATGATCATCTCCATAAAATCTAGGTCAAGTTCGATATTGGGTCATCTGGGGTCAAAAACTAGGTCACTAGGTCAAATCAAAGGAAAACCTTGTGAACACATTAGAGGTCACAATTTGAGCCTAATCTTTATGAAACTTGATCACAATGATCATCTCTGTAAAATCTAGGTCAAGTTCGATATTGGGTCATCTGGGGTCAAAAACTAGGTCACTAGGTCAAATCAAAGGAAAACCTTGTGAACACACTAGAGGCCACAATTTTGACCTTATCTTTATGAAACTTGATCACAATGATCATCATTATAAAATTTAGGTCAAGTTCGATATTGGGTCATCTGGGGTCAAAAACTAGGCCACGAGGCCAAATCATTGAAACATCTTGTGAACACACTAGAGGTCACAATTTTGACTCTATCTTTATGAAACTTGGTCACAATGTTTATCTCTATAAAATCTAGGTCAAGTTAGATACTGTGTCATTTGGGCCAAAATCTAGGTCACTAGGCCAAACAGGTGAGCGACCCAGGGCCCTTTGGACCCTCTTGTTACTTATTACTAATATTTAATCAAAGGTAGGAATGAACATAAATTGTAATCATAACATTAGTTGATATAAGGATTTTCAAATATGCTAACTTGAACATAAATATTAAAAGTTGAAATGCTGCATTACTTCATATAAGTGGAACTGCCAGGAAACATCAAAGAGTATAAACGCTTTTTCTTAATAATAAATGCCACTACTGGGAATATGTTTTATTTACATTGTAAGTCAAGAAAATTGTAAGTCATGTATTTTGTATGACAGTTCAAACAGTTTGTTCATGCAAGACTGGGAGGTGACGTTTATTTATAAGAGGATATTATATATTGCAGGTAAATCGATTATACCATATATGGTTATATTCAAGGTACACGCCCAAATGGATTCCCAGGCACTTATATTGTATTGTGACCTAGGTACAACTTATGGTAATGGGTTGGTGGGCCTGGAAAACATTGTTTGTCGCCCAGTCATTATACATATAACTCTTTGTTACGCCATGCCATATAGGACCATACCAGTTGCCCCAATTGCTTCAACATGGCCTAAGGATCATACCTACCTGGTATATTCTTAATTGTTTCACTAAAGTCGAAGACCTATTACGGTCATCTTAACTGTAACCCTTTGGTACTAAAACTTTTATGGGTCAAGTTCATTGGTTTCATACCTTATTTGCACTTACTAGTATCATTGTTCACTGATAAGTTATTATTGCTGTATTTATATTAATTAAGTAGAGAATATTCAATTTACATTGAAAGGTACACAAGAAAAGCATTACGTTTTAAACATTATTTGACGGCTTAGAGTTGCGCAACATTCGATGAATTTAACTCCTACCATATATAGCTCACTGGTTGCGTTACGTAATTTTATCTTATGTGAAATGGTTTCCCACTCATGTTGTTTCATATTAAATATCTGTGACATCTCAGTTGAGTACATATAATGATATGGAAGTACGAAATATCATAAACTGATTTTGAAATCGCTGTTTTGCATACCAGTAAATTGCAAAATGTTTCATGTTACTATGGAAATTCAAAAGGTCATTATTTCATAAAGTAAATATTTTAATTATCTCCTGCAATAGGTAAGCACACAGTTGTGATACATAATACACATAATATTGCAAAATATCTAGTCGTTTAATGTCACCGATAAATGAAATATTCACAAGTCTTTGAAAACAGTAAGGTCAAAGTATTATGATGCTTCTGAAGATAATGTGCAATCATAATGTTTTGTTGCTATTTATTGAGCATGTTCGCTGCTAATAATCACTTTTGTAGCCTCTATTCCTAGTTGACGCAATGCAATGTTTAATGTCACCAATATTTGATTAAATATTTATAAACTGGTAAAAAACGGAAGCTTAGGATCACAGAATTATGCTTCTTTAGATAGAAACAGAGTATGGAGCCGTGACTGCACTTTTAGCAGTAGACTTTATGTACAGTACTTTCAAAGTCAATCAGAACGGGTGTAAAATATAGTAATACTTATTTAATTGGCTATAGTGAATTGTTAAAGGACACAGCTCAGGGGTTAGATTCTACCTATATCCTGCCTTTATCCTGCCGATTCAAAATTTAGTAATACGAATGAGGGAACTTCCCATTTGAAAGAATAGCGAGGATCACAGTTAAATCAGTTACAACCAGTTAATCCTTAAGATAAACATAGTTTACGTGAAGGACGAGCCAATATTTATATTAACCATTATCGTTTAACTTTGAATAGACTGTATGTGAATATTTAGGTTATACATATTTACCTACTTTTATAAATAGAGTTTGTAGTTACAATCCCCTCCCACCCAGTTTAGCTACTGGAGTTCAATATTCACCTATATCAAATATTGCGCAATCATTGTTTTGTTGCTATTTATAATTGCACATGTTTGTTGCCACAAATCACCTTTGTAGCCCTAGTGACAATGTTTTATATTGAATTTTGAAATCACATTGCAAAATGATGGTAGTACGACCTACATGCATGATGTTACTACAAAGTTCACAATGCTTGTTTTGAAATATCGGTGTCATCATTGTTATGCTTTGAAACACGCGGCATGTAAAATAAAAGTTCCGATATTTGACCCAGTTATAGGAGACCCATATTTGCATGCATTGGCTTTATTTAAACCATGCTCTCTTTAATGGATACTGCGTTGTACTCTCAATAATAACTGAATAGTACATTCATTTATTATTGTGCACTATAAATACTGCGTTCCAATAGATCTTAAATCGTTGTTGAACAAGTTGCATAATTATGGCTGAACAAAATCTCAGATAATGTTTGCACTTTAAATAATGATCAACTTTGGCTTGAACTTCAGCTTTGCTCTACTGCAGTTTGTTTAATAAATACACAACCTATTAACAAAATCACTGTATGACTTATTGGATACTATACAATTCAATATGTATGCCTTATGCGATAATCGAGATTTGACTGGTTTATATAATGTAAAATCATTTAATTTTGATGGGACAACATTTTGTGGGTTTTGGTAAAAAGACCATTTTTCGGCTAGATGTCAATTCATGGGTTTTACATTTCAGGTAATAAATACTAGGGTCAAAATTATAATTCAGTGGGATTTAATTTTGTGGTTGAAGGTGAACCACAAAATACACGAAATTTAATCCCCCATGAAAATTATATTTTACAGTATACATGTCTTCTTCTCGTCCTTGAAAATTGTATGTCTGTCTGTATGTGATTAAGTCATCGCAAACTTTTGACACATATTTTCAACCCTTCGTTTGAGGGCCGATCATATGGGGTGGATTTACAAATACCTGTGCATGATGAAATAAGGAAATACAGAAACATGGCGAACATGTAGGTGGTGGTAACAGAATTAATCTGGCGGAGGTTGGATTTTAATCGGGGTTAATTGATTTCAGCTTAAACCAGTACATATTACAAAATTTGTAAAGAAAAGTTTTGAGTTTATATTAAATATGTACCGGTAGGTAGGTAGATCGTGCTTATTATTGGTTTATTAAACAAAGTTTTTTTTGCGTAGGTAGATTTAAACACAAATATGTAGTCTTGCGAACACTTAACCCCCACTAGGTTTAAGGAAGTGTATATATAAATAATGTCTTATATATGAAGGTTGTCAATTGAGCGTGGGTTGAAAACTATTTTTCTTTTGATATACTTTCGGTTTGTAGTTAACACGAACTTATCATGATGTCGGTCAATCTACATGTAGCTTCGTGACTTTAAAAAATAGCTCAAGGAAACTTAATGTTGTTAATTTACGCCAATTTACTAAATACTATAGCGATAAAAGTTCAATGCTTCCACATGAAATTTGATCCGCTTTTTGTGGAATTTTAATTAAATGCCTTGAAGACATGAAAAAATTAAATAGCATGAATTTGTTTTAGAAATAATATTGATATATAAGTTGCGCTTTTATGAATTACTATTAAAGACGATCAAACTTAATTAACAATATATACCTACGTATAGTGCACATGGAAGCACAGCCAGACTGTTTTGAGCTGTGTTATTTACAACAGCCATATAATTGTTACTGTTGTACAAATCTGTTCATTTAATTTCAATTGGCCAAATTGATGCCAGCAATGAAATTACCAGAGAAATACCCCGCCTGAATTAATCTTAAAGCTGACATTAAAAATGTTCTAGTATAACTGTAGTTTAAAGTTATACTGCATTGCTGCTGATGCAGTATACAGCATTTGCACCCCCTTGAAGCTCAGAGGCCAATTGGGCAGGAGTCAAACTGAGTGGCCATGCAATACGATTGTCAGAATTGAATACAAGTAAAATAGTATGCACCAAGTGAAGTCAAGTGGGTTGGCGTTTAGTGACATTTGTCTGTGTGTATTGAGTTAAAACATTATAAAACAATGTAACATTGAAGTAGTTAAGTTGTTAAATACTATTGATATGTTATCTCTGTGGTAGCACTTGGATCAATTCCTGTAGACAATGGTTTATTGTAGTGTCTGACTTCAAATATAGACACAATCTCGATCTTGTTTAGGCCAACAAAACATTATAATATAAAAAAAAATTTAAAAATGCAGAGCATAACCTTTATTTGCCAGTCAGCTTTCTGCTGAATTATGGCAGGCATACATGTATATGTATGTGCCTCCACCCGGATTCGAATCCGGGTCGCCAGATTAAACGGCAAGCGCACTAACCACTGAGCTATGGAGGCACATGTTTGGAAATTAGAATTGGCCGGACGCTGTTCGGAATCGAACCCTCTGCACTTGAAGTGGATTGCTCTACCACAAGGCTATCAAAGTGCAGTACCGGTATGTTATAGGTAATTGATAGTTTTGGTGGAAAGAAATATATTCTTAGAGAAAGACATTATGCAACTTGTATGCAAATGTTTTTGGCTTTAAACTATTACAAGTTCTATTTCTAGGATAAGATATTGACCTTTGTTTGTTGATCTGGCCATTGTTTGTTTAAAGCCCACTTACTTCCATAATGGCACATTGCCACATCAGGCTATAATAATCTTACAATTTCTTTGTACTGTGATAAAAATCTTAGCCAGGTTAGTAGTTTGTGTATATACATGTGTGTGTAGGCTACGTCTGTTTAGTTTGTGTGGGCGAGTAATAAGTAAAGCAAGGTCACCATAGTTCATTCAACCTCCCATAATCGTTGAATCGTTGAACGTCCCTCCAACTGGTGTCAGAAACCCGGGATTAAAAATCTGGTATTCATTGAAAACCTCAAGTCTGGCACTTAGTACTGATTGTATACATTCTTTACTTATAATGTACTAAAAAATATCTTTGAACATTTTATATTCAACTATTAACTATATAGGTTTTTAGCTATGAATACCTATGATTGAGGGCGTTATTGCAAACAAATCAAGCATGAAAAATTGCAATGTGAAAGCTGCCATAAAAATTTTTTTTTTTTGGTTGTGTGCGGTCCCATCATCATATATTAACCTGCATGTAAATTTTTGCACCATGGCGCCTAAAAGGGCCATAAGTATTAAATTATTATTGACATAATAAAAATAGCCGGCCGAGGGTGTCCGTTGTTTTACACCTGGCATTTTAAAGTAAGACTCAGCAGCTCTTTCCTGTTACCCACCTGGTGATGGTAAACATCAGGAAAGAGGCGTCTAGAGTGCATGATTAGTATTTTTGTCTAGAACTTATCAATTCCCAATTAAATCAACCAAAAATAATTTAGGCTTAATAAATAAGCTACCACTGAGAATTTCCCCACCAAGTGAGAAGTTTTGGCAATATTTGACACAGAATGTGTATGTAACCTTCTGTGATATTATTATAGAAAACATTTTAAAACATGTTTACACCTTAGTATGACCTTTAGAAGTGTCTCTCTGAACTTTACAGTGATTATTAATTTTGCCATATATAGTTTTTCTCTTCCATTTTCGCAGTAAATGAAAAATTTCAAATTTCGTATTTCGCAATGCCTGACATTTTTCAAAACATTTTGTTTAATACTAAACTTTCAATGAATGAACCTTTGACATTCAGTAGCAATTTTAACTAGAAAATGGTAAAATTTGAACTTTTCACTGTTAATATAGTATTGAATCTCGCAGCCTCCTATTTTCTTGTTGCCAGGTAAATTGTGCTATATTTCATTGTTTCAGTTGCCTCATTTGTTATAATTCCTTTTGAAATTGATATAGAATAGCTTGTGAAATGTTAAAGGGAAAATTTGTAGTCATTATAATTGCAAAAACCACGAAATTACTTATTTTTCATTTTCTTTCCCCCAGCGTTAAAAGGTCAACCACAAGACAATGTTCAAGAATGATATGTATTAGTTAAGTTACAATGATATATTGGTAGCCGTGTGGTTGTTTGACCTTTCAATATCGCATGCTGGATCATCGTTGACCTTTTACTGTTTTGATAAGGTGTTGGTAGCAGCTAATAAATTTACTATCGGAAGCCTCTTGAGTGTTTGTTTCTTCTTGTTCGATGTGTGTAAATAACAGTACTGGAAAACATTTGACATTTAGATAAAACTGATGGAGAAATTGTTTGTAGTACCCTAATGAAAGGATATTGCTTGGAGTTGTCCAATTTCCACATAACAAATTGTCTGATCTGCAGAGTTTGACAGCTTGTTTTTTCCTCTGGTAAAGGGCAATAGATGTAGGAGCTGGTGGCATTTGAAAGTCTTGGCATGTGGAGAAGAAATTTAACGTCATTGATTAAGTGTAGTTGCCATTCATTACGTTTTCTTTGACGTGTTTTGCCAGTTAAACCAATTTGCTAAATGTTACAAAGACATTTTACTGCGGTAAATGCTGACGTAGTTTCGTTATTATTGCCGACATCATACGTCTACTTCAGTAGTAATCGTAATGCTAGAGGAGAGAAAATAGAATCATGAAATGTTTGCCAAGTTCGGGTTTTTGCTGTTTCCCTCTCTTATTCAATGTGGGTTGAATTTTTTCATGATAAAACTACTACATTCTGTTCATCCCGTACTACGACTATTCCTGTCAGAATTTGTCATAATTATTCACCCAGATGGATGAATTCTGTCGGGAGAAAGCTGTCGGATGATATAAATAACATCTTCGTCTGTTTTTGCCATACTCAACGACTATGTTACATATGCTTGAAGTGCAGATTACACTTAAACGTGCAGCAGCCAGTATTATCGGCAGTATGAGGTAGGTTTTAGTGTATTAAATATAGCTGTAACCGTAGACTCTAGTGATAAATGAATTATTGCTATAAACCCAGTCAACTCCAAACCGCAAACATTTATATGTCTATGCCTGTACAGAAATTGGAACAACACTGGTGGCGGCTGGTGAAATTTATTGGTCATGTTTTGCAATTACGGTTATACACTCTGTGGTTTACTGTGCTTAATTTTATGACCTGTGTCTTCCTGGTATATATGTGTTTGTATGATATATAATATCATAGACGAGAAAATTTTAATTTATTAACTGAAATTAAAAAAAATATTTTTTTGTTGACAATTAATTTTGTCAACATCAGTGAGAATAACAATTTTGATGATTGTTGACATGATTGTAATGAAGAATTTTGATGAATTTCCTAGAATTTCTTTTTGCTGATTTGACTAATATCGTATCACAGAGATGACCAACTGAATTTTTTTATTTTAAATATTAAATTATATACATTTTAATTGGACTGAAATAATTGTTTGGAGTTTTGATTGCCCTTAAGATTAAATAAACCTGAATGCAGTTATTCAAGACACTTACATATTTCATTGAATTCCTTCTAGTAATTAATTAATTGAATGGTGTATTTGTTTTAATTAAATTGCTGATTTAAAACATCTGGGGTTACATGTAAAATTGTATCAGACTGCATTCAATCAATTAATTGATTTTTAATTGATTAATCAGGTGATTGATTTATGGCAATTGATTGATAGTGATTGATTGATTGATTGGCTGATAAAGTGGGTGAACTAATACAAATTTTTATGGTAATTTTTTTTTATTGATCAGATTTTGGTGGATGACTCATAGTTCTTTTGTGTGTGGGTTTACTGAAGCAAATGTTACCTCCAGAAAAACTATAGCTGGAAAATGTTGATGAATATTGCGTAGGTGTGACAGTTACTGTGAAGAGGAATTATAAGTTGTTATCTGTACTTTGTACTATTAGTGATCAGGTTTACAAGAAGTGATACACAATGCACTGATAGTCTTATATTCGTATTGCACAATCTATCTTCCAAATGCAGACATCATTCTAGTGGGTTTAGCAACTTTTCTGGAGGGGGTGGGGCCAGATCAGCAGATTTTGAGTTTCATATGATAGTAGACCAACTGAATGTGGGGTACAACATATATTACATGAACCTTGATCACAAAGTATAACATTATGTATATAAGTGCATGTATAAATCTCTGGTTGCGGGCAGAAATGTCTGTATGTTAGTATATTACATCAATATAAATGGATATGATTTGAGGGGGTGTGAGTAATATTATCAACAGCTGTATAATAATGGATACTGTTACCCTGTAAAACAACCATTAAAGACAAAGTATTGCATATTGAACATAAATTTGATATATTGATGTATACTTTCATTTCACTTACCAGTACATGGACAATAAAATACTATCATTCATATACAGTACAACCTCTCCAGAGCAGCCCTCTGTAGAGCCACCACCTCTATAATACAGTACAACCTCTCCAGAGCAGCCCTCTGTAGAGTCACAACCTCTATAATACAGTACAATCTCTCCAGAGCAGCCCTCTGTAGAGCCACAACCTCTATAATACAGTACAACCTCTCCAGAGCAGCCCTCTGTAGAGTCACAACCTCTATAATACAGTACAACCTCTCCAGAGCAGCCCTCTGTAGAGCCACAACCTCTATAATACAGTACAACCTCTCCAGAGCAGCCCTCTGTAGAGCCACGACCTCTCTATAACAACACCTTCAAAATTTCCACGGGCTCATATTTTCTTTAAATTTATCTAACCTCTGTAGAGCAACAACCTCTGTACAACAACCAATATTTGCAGGATGCTGTTCTACAGAGGTTGTAGTGTTTACATACATTTACATTAAATTTGATTCAGGATGCTGGCAACATTCAGATTGTATGTTTTGTCATACTGTAAAATCATTAATTTGGGGGGAGATTAAATTTCATGGATTTGGTGGTTCATCTTCTATCATGAAATTTAATCCCATCAAACAATAATTTTGACCCCTGTATTTAATACCTGAAATGCAAAATCCACACATTAATGTCCCATCACAATGGTCCTTTTTTACCATACCACAAAATTTTGTTCCATCAAAATTGAATGATTTTACAGTAGTGCAAAAAGAAGTTTGTGCAATCACATACAGGTCTATACATCTATAATTATGTAATATAGTATATTTGTTTCTTCAAGCATCATGCAATATTTGAGATATATAGGGTATCTTGTTGTACAATTATTATAGTGTTGCTGTTATCTAGGGAAGTTGCTGCATGTATGGAATTATACCCTACAGGTCTTGCTGATAAGTTATAGTTTGAATATTTAAGAGCAAACTGAAGATATGCATGCACTCATTCATATTTTCTATGTTCAGTCTAGATGCAATATAGAAGTCTTTCTATGCTATCTTGTATTATTTGAAACTTTAATTGATTTGCAGTAAAAATTTTGAAATTAATTCCAATGCATAACCAACCATGGAAAGGTATTGACCTAGGCATACTTTAAACAACCTGTATTCCTAATAAGATAGTGACCTAGTTTAAACTGCCTGTCTTCCATAAGATAGTGACCTAGTTTAAACTGCCTGTATTCCATAAGATAGTGACCTAGTTTAAACTACCTGTATTCCATAAGATAGTGACCTAGTTTAAACTACATGTATTCCATTAGATATTGACCTAGTTTAAACAACCTGTATTCCATACGATAGTGACCTAGTTTAAACTACCTGTATTCCATAAGATAGTGACCTAGTTTAAACTACATGTATTCCATTAGATATTGACCTAGTTTAAACTACCTGTATTCGATACGATAGTGACCTAGTTTAAACTAATTGTATTCCAGATAATTCTATGAGTTAGTTTAAACTATCTTGGGTCCTATTTATCTGTTACCAATATGTAAACATTCAACTGATTAATTGCATCAGAAACCATTTTAAAGCTATATTTCAAAATCATTAATTCCCTAACAGAATATCTTCTGTTTTGCATAAAACACTTTTCCTCTGTTCAATTACTGGGATTCATTAAGTCTGAAACTATATATTTCCCAGCGGTATTGTAGATTGTATAGCTAATGTTCCTCAGCCCATGCAATCTAACATATTGATTTATTAATTTTGCGGTTTAGTGGTTTAGGTTGATGATGACAGATTTTGTGATATGATCTTGTGGTGTCAATTTTGTAATAATTGTTACACGTTTATATACACCTGTGGTATAGAAATGCTAATACAACAAGTTGACATTGCCGTACCATTGATCTAGTGTCTATTATTGTTGTTACATCGTTTGCGTAACTTGCTGGTGTTAATTATACTTAACCTTGTTTACAAAAATAGATTAATAATACATAATATAACGAGAAAGCCGATGGAAATGAATGTTGAATGTCGCCATATTTGTAACCGCAATCTCGTACAACCAGTGTAAGGACAAGCCATATCTTCCCCGCATTATTTTTACATCACCGGTATTAATCAAAGTTTAGTTACAACTATAATGGTGAGCAAGTGATACTTATAAATTCAAGATGCAATACTAATTCAGGGAAGGTGAATTTAAGGCTGTTCAGTTAAGGTTGTTCCTTATAAAAGGGCCCATGTCTTCCAAGATCTTCCAGACTGAGTTCAGACAGACACTGAAATACATGTGCTTGAAGTGATATCATATTTATAGACATACCATTGCATTCAAGCTATTAAATTTAATTATTTACGTAGTTCAGGGTTTCGAATTTTTGAGTTCAAGATACTTTACAGCTCCTGATTAAAGTTGATTGTCAAAGATACCAGGGTCTTATATTATTTGACTGCTTTAAATTACAAATGATAGTTTTAAATGCCCATACACGATACAGCTAGTTTTATGGTGTTGCCTAATTCTCGTTTAATTGGTTAATTTAAATAGAGCAAATGTATGTATTAAACATTAGGCACAGTAATGTCATAGGTTATCTGCGCAGAAAGCAGTTAAATCGGCTAATTATGCGTGAAATTACATATCAAAATACAAATATATGATCGTCAGTATGCAAATCTACATTCATACTTCGTGCAAATTTACGATATTTGGGGTTGAAATATTCAACTTATTTACATTGCTTGCGTCATTTCATGGGTAAATATAGCGTTTTTGATTGATGTATAATGAAGGGTCTGTTATTATTTTGCAGTAGGTTCAATAGTTTTTCTTATATCATATAAATGTGAGTGTAAAAATTACAACATCTAAATAGATGGAAGTACGTACTGGTAAATACGTCAATAAATATAATAAAAAATTACCAACTTGTGATGTATCGTAATGTATGTAATTTAGATGTATCATTTCGTGCTTAAACTTTATCGAATTCTGAATGTGGAGAAATCTTTATTTTGGTTTAAATATTCATAGTTTCTCATTATTAGATGTACAAGTATTTTAAATTCAGTTTGACGTATGTGAATTTTTTGTTGATGTCTGCCACATATATTATATTGTGTGACAGTTATTGCCCTGAATATAATAAATTTATTCTTTGATCTTTTTACGCTTATTGGTAAAGCATAATGACATACTCAGAATAACAAAGTGTTAACTCAACTGTGACATTACTTTGACTACGTATACAATATAACCAATACCATATGTTTGTCACTTGGTGTCTTAAATACCTCAATCACGTTATATTAACATTGGTTCAACATGTCCCCAAACTGTAATCTGGGTTACCCCCCTTTGATAAGGGAAGTTGGCTACTTCCCTTTCTTTAAAGTCCACTACACAAGTCCAGTCCATGAGTCCAGTCCATGAGCCCAGTCCATGAGTCCAGTCCACAAGTCCAGTCCAGTATTTCTAGGCTGCAAACATTCACCTGTTCTTGGGGCAGTCAATCTAGGAATTACCAGGGGACCATTAATGCAGTCCTCATCAACAGAAGTACACGTTAAAATTATCATCTCGACTAACCAAAAATCTTTAGTATATCAAAGTGTGTCAAGAGTATTAAAAGAAACTGCCTCCAAAATGGTCTTTGAAAACGAGGTGTGTTGCATATAGCCTCGTAATAACAATAGTATGCACTTTTATGCGATAACAAGCAAGGGAGGTAATCATTGTATTGCTTACAAACAAGGGAAGTAATCATTGTATTGTTAACAAACAAGGGAGGTAATCATTGTATTGTTAACAAACAAGGGAGGTAATCATTATTTTGTATATTTTACAGATTACTAGTTGGAGGCAATTTACTTGAAAACGAGGTAATAGACGGTTGTCAGCTCACTCTAGTACCTAATATGGAGACTGGGACCACGGTAAGTACCCATACTTGTAGAACAGGAAATATCAGTAGTCATGTATTGTTTAAAAACTTTACACAATTTCCTGGTGTTGAAATGTTGCATTACCAGTTTCCTGGTGTAATGTGTCATATTATAAAACCACTTAGGTTGTTTGTTGGTTTTGGACGAGGGTTGCTGCGTATATTAACCCTAAACTCCATTGAAACCAGAAATTAACAATGAAAATAGGAGTTACTCCACTTTAATAGGAGTACTTGCAGTTGTGTTAGTAGGAAGAAGTGTATTGTTGTCCTCACAACCTTTGGTTCTTAGATTGTGTATATAAATGTTTCTGTGGAGGATCACATGATCAATCTACAATTCGATGTCTCAGTGAGTCTGGCCTACAAATACAAATTAAACACAGCATTGTAAAAGGTTGACCAGTGACTTCTTGATGGACCTCTGGAATATTGCATCTATTTTTATAGCCACTTCACCAAAATGTTTGACATTGCAATATATTAAGCCCATCCTGAAGACAGTGTGCCCTTTAAAGAGACCATGATCTCTTGTCCCTGGTTAACTTCATCTAATGAAACAGGTGCCCCTGATCTGATCAGTCTTAATGACATTTTAAACATGAAGTATTTATAGCTCTCATTTAATCATTATGTATGCCAGGCATGGTGTGTGCATGCAGGTTTCTGAAGATATATAAAGATGTTTTTTTTGGAATCTGCTATTTCAATAGGGCATGAGTTAATTGTATGCATTTGTCAACGTTACAGTACCCTTTGACATTTATTATCTGCAAGGAAGTGTGAAGCCATACTTCTGCATCTTTTTCTGGCTGGCTCCAACTTTGACATTTTGTGGTGGTGGGGTGTTGTTGGATCAGTAGGACACGTATTCGTCTGTATCAGGGTAGCGCCCTTTGACATTTCACATTTCTTATCAGCATGACATGGTAGCAGTGTTAAGTCATACTTTAACATTTCTTCATCTTTTCTGACTGGCTCCAATTTTGACATTTTGTGGGGGGGGGGTTGAATCTGTTTTCAGTAGGGCAACAGAAAAATGTATGCAGTCTGGCAGGGTAGGGACTTTGACATTTCACATTTGTTATAAGTAAGGTAGTTGTATGAAGTCTTGCCATTTCTGCTTGTTTCTGACTTGCTCTAACTTTGACATTTTGTGACGGGGGGGGGGGGGGGGGTGTATAATCAGTAGGGCATCAGTTAATAGTATGCGCGGCTGCCAGTGTTCCAGGGCCCTTTGACATTTCACATTTCTTATCACCATGATTGTTTACAGTAGTGTTAAGTCATACTTTAATATTTCTTCATCTTTTCTGGCTGGTTCCAACTTTGACATTTTGTGGTTTACCGGGGAATATGTAATTCAAGTTGTGTAACTGACGAGCCAGTTTACATCTAGTTTGTCCGTGGGGAAATCTGGTTTTGTCTAAAACGGGAACATTATTTAGCAGAGATATACATTTCTATCCCTCCAGTAAATATAGGTTATAGTTTTCCAGTAGCTGGTTGCTTGATTAAGGAGAGATTAATCGGATGATTTAAAGTACTTTGCTGGGGGAATCTGTACGTAGTTGTTGTATGGAATTATTTGATTAAAGTAGTATGTACTACAGTAACTGTTATCTATGTTCATCTATAATCATGTTAGCATTTAAGGCAACTGCTTAACTGATATCACTGCTGGTTGCTTTTATTTATCCCTCCTCCGTAAATTACTATAAAATAAACTTCTACAGTACAACCTCAATGGAGCATCTCCCTGTTTAGAGCTGCAAATATTGGCTGTTGTTTAGAGCTTGTTGCTCCACAGAGGTGGAATTTATAATAAATGAGCTCTGGGAATTTTTGAAGGTGTTGTTGTAGAGAGGTTGTTGCTATACAGAGTGCCCTCAGAGAGGTTGTACTGTATAAAAATAAAAACCTTTTGTGCTCCCAAGAATACAAAAAAATCAATTTTAATGTCCGTAAACACCCCTACATAGCAAGCGGGCAAAAGGCCTCTTCAAGTAAGTCTGAAGGCACGCCCCCTGTCTCGTCTGTACTTATGTCTGGCCCTAGTCTCGCCACCACTTTATCCACCCCCATAATTGTTTAATCATCTAGTACATCATATGTTCAATATTACCCCCAGGTATAATAATCGTAACACATAACTTGCACTGACTTAAACTGACTTGCACTGACTTAAACTGGAAGTATCGATTCAGTGAATAATAGATATGGTATTGCATCTTTGAGGATTGTTTTTTTTTTTTTTAAATTACTATATTTTGTGTACTTTAGTAATGGCTACGTCATTATAATACACTTATACATTGTGACCTACGTACCATAATATATGTGTCATGGGGTATGACTCGATGACTTCAATGTAATAAAGTTTTTTTTATCACATCTTTAAGTACGCCATTTATTTATATCACCTTACAATATGACATATGCGATTTATTGAGCAAATTATTCTTACATCAGTGTCAGAATTTACATAGGCTAGGTAGTTTTCACATTTGGAAATGCTTGACATAGTTTCCAAATAATTTCAAAAATGTCAAAATATATTTTACTGATATGAAACCCCAGAATGTTATAAAACAAGTAACTGTCCAGAAAATCTGTCTGGGTTGGCTTCTAAGATATATGTCAGAGTATGTCAGTATTTTGGTCTATGAGGGATGGGGTTCAATATTGATCTTACTTGACTTCAGGATAATAGCAACCAATCAGATCACACCATATTAAACTCTCTGTCAGTAACATGTAATATGATTGGCTTTCATTATTCTATTATAAATAAGATCAATATTGAATACCATGGTGTTTAAATATTCCTTTTTGTGCTGTCTCTATTTCTTAACTTGTCGATCATCAACTGGTTTATAATCAGCAGGTAGTTTGCACTGTGTGCTCCCATAGGGGCTTGGGTGAAATGTAACTGTGGGTGTTTATTACGTTTATTAGACATATAAGAATGTGATATTGGTGCATTGTGTGACATCATAACGTGTACTCGTAAACTGTACTCGCTCACTGGTAATGAATCGTCATTATGTTTATAAAGTATTAAAGTATATGTGGTGGATGATTTTATAATATTGACATTTAGTGCACTAATTTCTTGTCACGATATCTAAAGGCGCGTCACAGTCTCACAGCATCTCAAAACACCACAAAGCATGGCCGATTGATTCAGAACGCAATTTCTCAGCAGTGTAACCTTATAAAGAATTAATATTCATTTCCACATGGTTAGTAAACACTAGAATTACCTCCTTCACTGGAGAATTCATATTTCCTCCTAAGTGAAGAGTTAGTTGTATAGTTGTATTGGAAGAATGTGTGGTGGGGGTCATAGAAAGTTGAGAAATTCTGCTGTATTTCATTGATTGCCTCCCACACATTTCTGTGTTGCTGAATAATGTTGTATTTGTATGGCTGCTATACTGAACCAACAGATCACAAACAGTCTGGTGTCTTTCTTCTATAAAAGCTATTAAATTGATTCCAGGCCTAAAGTCTCGCACTTCTATTGATGCCAACCTAGATACAGTGTTATAATTGCTGAGCTTGCGGTATGTTTTATTGTTTAAGATGACTATTATGGAGAAGGTTAATTCGTTTTGAAGAGATATGGGTTTTGGAGGAGAGGAGTGTTATAATTGATGTTAAACAGGCACTCCAGTGCTCTATGGAATGCTAACTGATATTAATGCAATGCCATTTTTTTCAAGAACATCCACTGCAACGAATCTGCTCGATCGATTGGCCAATTTTTCGATCGCTGTTTAACGTCTTTTACATTAAACAGTAAAATTCTGTAAAATCTTAATTATATGACCACATTTCAGGTCTTGACACTAACTTATTTGATTATAACAGGTCCCCCAGAAAAGAAATGTAAAATTTGTAAACAAAACAGTTACTCACAGGTCCTTCAAGACTTTCACTGGTCCTTCTTGATTTTCACTGATCCCGGGCCAGGGAACCAGTGTTAGTGTCAAGTCCTGCATTTAGGACCCTATTAAACTAGTCTTATTTTTGCGTTGTTCTTAAAATTGAGGTGAAAATGTACCTAAAACTGTAGTAACGCTCTTTGTAGGTAGTGTTTACTTTAGGCTTCCTGTATGTTTATTTGATGTACAAATTATGTATTCAAACATTGCACAGCTTGCTGAAATAATTGTGTTGGTGGGAGATGTGTACTGGTACTTGTATAATCTCAGGAATCTGGTCATGAAAGTAACATCTTGTTTTAGATGGAAAACGGTAGAAAACAATTTTAACTTAGCAATATCCAAAAACAAGATGGAAAATGGTAGAAAACAATGTTAACTTAGCAATATCCAAAAACAAGATGGAAAACGGTAGAAAACAATGTTAACTTAGCAATATCCAAAAACAAGAAGGAAAACAATGTTTACTTAGCAATATCCAAAAACAAGATGGAAAATGGTAGAAAACAATGTTAACTTAGCAATATCCAAAAACAAGATGGAAAACGGTAGAAAACAATGTTAACTTAGCAATATCCAAAAACAAGATGGAAAACGGTAGAAAACAATGTTAACTTAGCAATATCCAAAAACAAGATGGAAAACGGTAGAAAACAATGTTAACTTAGCAATATCCAAAAACAAGATGGAAAACGGTAGAAAACAATGTTAACTTAGCAATATCCAAAAACAAGATGGAAAACGGTAGAAAACAATGTTAACTTAGCAATATCCAAAAACAAGATGGAAAATGGTAGAAAACAATGTTAACTTAGCAATATCCAAAAACAAGATGGAAAACGGTAGAAAACAATGTTAACTTAGCAATATCCAAAAACAAGATGGAAAACGGTAGAAAACAATGTTAACTTAGCAATATCCAAAAACAAGATGGAAAACGGTAGAAAACAATGTTAACTTAGCAATATCCAAAAACAAGATGGAAAACGGTAGAAAACAATGTTAACTTAGCAATATCCAAAAACAAGATGGAAAATGGTAGAAAACAATGTTAACTTAGCAATATCCAAAAACAAGATGGAAAATGGTAGAAAACAATGTTAACTTAGCAATATCCAAAAACAAGATGGAAAATGGTAGAAAACAATTTTAACTTAGCAATATCCAAAAACAAGATGGAAAATGGTAGAAAACAATGTTAACTTAGCAATATCCAAAAACAAGATGGAAAATGGTAGAAAACAATGTTAACTTAGCAATATCCAAAAACAAGATGGAAAATGGTAGAAAACAATGTTAACTAAGCAATATCCAAAAACAAGATGGAAAATGGTAGAAAACAATTTTAACTTAGCAATATCCAAAAACAAGATGGAAAATGGTAGAAAACAATGTTAACTTAGCAATATCCAAAAACAAGATGGAAAACGGTAGAAAACAATGTTAACTTAGCAATATCCAAAAACAAGATGGAAAACGGTGGAAAACAATGTTAACTTAGCAATATCCATGTAACTTACATTTAGTAGTTATTTATTGGCATCTATTTACTGTTATTTACTGTTTTTTGCGTAGGTGGAAAACATTAAACATTTTATAATGTCTAGTACTTGGGTATAATGGTATATTTATACTGACAATTGTCTGTAGCAGCGAGTCTGTATTTGTCTTGCTCAATATGTTTCACTTCTGTTATAGAAACGTGTACTCGGATTTATACTGAGAATTATTCATTTAATATCAAGTTGCATGCACATTATGTCCGCTCTTATTATTTTAATATGCCCATGTTGATACCCTGGATATATTTCATGTCTGACTTGTTGGTGACCTTGATTCATTATAATGTTGGTACCAATAGTTTGTGGTTATTGTACTGTAGACTCATGTAACAAGATTATATCACCAAACATATCGATGGCTTAGAATAAGAAGGTCGTAACTACTACTTACGACCTTATAAGACTGATACATATTTGAAATCTGCACCACAAGGCGTTTCTTATGAGACTATTTTCATGAAAATCGGGACTTGTCATATTGACCAAAATGAAGTTGTAAAAGCTTGTTTTATAAAAAGTGAACAGGAAATTACAGCCGTTTTTTTAGCTCACCTGACCACAATGTGGTCATGGTGAGGTTTTGTCATACCGAGATGTCCGTCGTCCGTCGTGCGGCGTGCGTCGTGCGTCGTCCGTCCGTCAACAATTTCTTCAAACGACTTCTCCTCCTAAACCTCTTGGCCAAATTTGATAAAACTTAACAGGAATGTTCCTTGGGTGGACCTCTACCAAAGTTGTTAAAAAAATTCCAGTCCGTCGCATAACTAGGTCACACAGGCTAAAAATAGATTTTCAAAAAGGAAACTTCAAAAATCTTCTTCTCTGAAACCGTAAGGCCTAGAGCTTTCATATTTAGTATGTAGCATCACCTTGGGGTCCTCTACAATGATTGTTCAAATTATGTCCCTTGGGTCAAAATTGGCCCCGCCCCAGGGGCCCTTAGTTTTACATAGAGTTATATGGGGAAAACCTTAAAAAATCTTCTTCTCCGAAACAGCTTGGTCCAGGGCTTTCATATTTGGTATATAGAATCAGCTAGAGGTTCTCTACAAAGATTGTTAAAATTATTCCCCTCGGATCAAAATTGGCCCCGCCCCGGGGACCTTAGTTTTACATAGAGTTATATAGGGGAAACCTTAAAAATCTTATTCTCCCTAACCGCTTGGCCCAGGGCTTTCAAATGTGGTATATAGACTCAGCTAGTGGTCCTTTACAAAGATTGTTCAAATTATGTCCCTGGAGTCAAAATTGGCCCCGCCCAGGGGGCCCTTAGTTTTACATAGAGTTATATAGGGAAAACCTTAAAAAATCTTCTACTCCGAAACCGATTGGCCCAGGGCTTTCATATTTGGTATGTAGACTCAGCTAGAGGTCCTCTACAAAGATTGTTCAAATTATTCACCTCGGGTCAAAATTGGCCCCACCCTGGGGGTCACCATTTTACTTAGACTGATATAGGGAAAATATATAAAAATCTTCTTGTCTAAAACTACAATGCCTAAGAGCTTTGATATTTGGTACGTAGCATCATCTAGTGGTCCCCTACCAAGATTGTGCAAATTATGCCCCTGGGGTCAAAATTGGCCCAGCCCCGGGGGTCACCGTTTTACATAGACTTATATATAGGGAAAACATATAAAAATCTTCTTGTCTAAAACAACACTGCATAGAGCTTCGATATTTGGTATGTAGCATCATCTAGTGGTCCTCTACCAAGATTTTTCAAATTATGCCCCTGGGGTGAAAATTGGCCCCACTCGGGGGGTCACCGTTTTACATAGACTTATATAGGGAAAACATATTAATATCTTCTTGCCTAAAACTACACTGCCTAGAGTTTTGATAATTGGTATGTAGCATCATCTTGTGGTTTTCTACCAAGATGTTCAAATTATTCCTTTAGGTGAAAATTGTGCAGGGTTTATTATCAGGTGAGCGATATTGGGCCATCATGGCCCTCTTGTTTTGTTTTCTCAAAACATCAATTTTGTAGTTACGACCTATTCATTCTAAGCCAGTGATATATGATTTATAATTAGGGATGGTGGTAGGTGAAAGAAGACGCTAACAGGAAGACTACCTGGTATACCAAAATATTAATTTAAAAGTTTTACCGTAAATCATTAATATTTTAGGGGGATTTAATGGTGTGGATTTCATTGATGATCTCAACTATGAAATTAAAATCCCCACAAATATTAATGATTTCTATAGAATATATTGTAGTGTATCATAAAGATATCCTTTAAATTACTTACCCATGAAATGGTCATTTTCAACAAAACCATGAAATTTTGTCCCATTGAAATTAAATGATTTTACAGTATCTTCATTTTAATCTAGAGTTTTGATATTGATTGCCTGGTAAAAACAGGAAGATTTAAGGGCAATGATCCCAGCATATTAAATATTAATATGATAATGTTAGATGGGGAATATAATATCTTCCTGAAGTCAACTACCCGTAACTTGATGCCAGGATAAAATTACTGCTTTCTTGAAACTGCTTTCTAGAATATGCTTTATTAAGTAAGTTGGAATTCAATCCATACAGAACGTGTGCCAAGAGTGTGACATATTTAATACGATATGTTATGTGTGTGACATTTTTGCGGCAAGTGTGGTGTAAGTGTGTGAAATTAGTGTGGTATGTGTGCGAAATTAGTGTGGTATTAAATTAAGTATGCGAAATTAGTGTGGTAAGAGTGTGAAATTAGTATGGTAAGTGTGCGAAATTAGTGTGGTAAGAGTGTGAAATTAGTATGGTAAGTGTGCGAAATTAGTATGGTAAGTGTGCGAAATTAGTATAGTAAGTTGTGAAATTAGTATGGTAAGTTGTGAAATTAGTATGGTTAGTGTGTGAAATTAGTATGGTAAGTTGTGAAATTAGTATGGTTAGTGTGTGAAATTAGTATGGTAAGTGTGAAATTAGTATGGTAAGTGTGCGAAATTAATGTGGTAAGTGCGAAATTTGTGTTGTAAGTATGCAAAATTTGTGCTGCATGTGTGTGACATTTGTGCTGCATGTGTGTGACGAATGTAACCAAGGATGTAAGAGGTTCTCAATCTATTCTCTACAAACATGGTTATACTCTCCGTCTATTTATTCCTCTCCCAGATGATTTGATTAAATTTCCTGCTTCGACAGAGACGTTCAGTTCTGTTTCTCTGTTTCTCTCGGAGAATGTTGATTATAATGTTACTATGCCGACTGTGACACCAGTGTGGGAGAGAGATTGGTAAATTCAATGACAACATTTTATGATTCACCAAGTTCCTTGATTGAATCTTCCTTCAAGCAAAAAATTCATTGTCTTCTGTGAGGTTACGAGGTGTTGTTTATTGTCTTGTGGGTTTGTCTTTGTTAGATAGGAAGCTGTTTATCATGTGTATGATGTTCTGTCGATGTTTGTTCGTTTTTGATACATTTCTCACAATTCTTGGTATTTATGAAGATTTTCAACATTTTTTTGTCTGAATTCAGGCCGTGATACTATTGAATCCTTTTGTGTGAAAATAGGAAAAAATGTGGCAAAAAAACCCAGAAAATTTAAAGTTTTTGATTTCATCACAAGATGAATAACATTTATACACTGTGTTAATTGATCGGTACGGAAGTGTCACGTCGTTTTTGTTGACGTGTTAATGTATGGCAAACATTTTTGTCTTAAAATGTGAAATTTTGTAGGTGTCTGACCTAACAAGAGGCTGACTTGTAATTTACATGTTTTTTACCTTTAAGTGGCCTAAATGCTTAATTTTTTTGTACATTCAATGGAACACTTATTTATTCATCGAAGATAACAAGCATGTCCCAGGCTGTGTAAATGTATTTTTGGTTCTTTAATTTAGTACTTTTTAGGTAATTTCAAGTCACGTTTTTTTGTCGTAAATAAAGGTCAGGCTACTTGAGTGTACCGAAGTAAAACACATACCAAAGTTTATAGTTGAAGTTAATGTTTGCCGGCAGCTTATATTATTTCATGTATAAACTTGTATAAGATGACCGTTATGACAGGACAGTTAAGCTTGACCGTAGGCAAATTCTTTTAACACCCACGATACCGTGGGTGAAATACCTGACCTTGTAACATTCTGACATATACTCAGTCTATGCTGACATTAAGTGACACGTTTCCAGCCCTTTTAAGAAGTTGGTCTACAAAATAACAATAAGCTCGAAAGACCAGGATTTGTTGTGAAATATATAGGGGGTGAATAAATTTGTCAAGTTTTGAGGTGACTACGAAGGCACTTATAGATCTATTGGAATCGTGTATCATAAAACTCTTAACGGTTTAGAACCCTCGAAAGTCATTCATAAAACCCTTCATTTAAGCCTTTGTGAAAGTTTATACCATATTTGGTCATATTGCTACGTCATCTTTATCATAATATTGAGTGAGGTATTTAGGATATATGTAGACACACATCATAACAAAATACTGTAACCTGATTAATTTTCGTGGGAATTAAATTACGTGAATTTCGTGGTTCGTTACTACAACAATGAAATAAAATCCCATCGAGCAATAATTTTTACCCTTGTATTTATTACCTGAAAAACTAAATCCACGAATTTACAAAAAATTGAAATGGTCTTTTTTACCAAAACCATGAAATTTGTCCCATGGAAATTAAATGATTTTACAGTATGCAGAAAGTTAATTTGTTCGATCTTATCTTGTATTATGATCTTATCTATTCATGTTCTGTTTATGCAAATATTTATACAATCATTGTCCTCATATCTCGACATTGTGTGACTCTATTTCCTTATATGGTAAACTCGTAAAACTTTCATAACAGTATATTCAGGTCAAATTTTGACAGCTGTTTTTTTTCTCTTCATGCATGTTGTAGTTAAGATTTCGAAACCGCAAGTATGTTTATGAATGGTTAATATGTATAAACTTCAAACATTTAGTCCGCTATTTTATCGCACACATGTGTGGCCTAGTTTAAAAGTTAGAATTTTTTTATTTCAAAATAAATTTCAAGTCTTATGGATGATGATAAGAAACATCTGGTGAATACACAAAGAATGTCTGAAACATGTGAAGTTAAAATGGCTTAGTCTCATAAACTTATATACTTTGTTTTAATTAAGTTTTAAGACAATTGTATTAGTTGAATAAACAATTGTATTAGTTGAATATTAAAGTGTATTTGTGTCAGTTGCCACAGGTTACTCTATCATTGATAAAGACAAAAACGAATTTCAAACAAGAAATATAATGCTCTCCCAAATGGTTTGTCCCATAAATATTCCAACTTTCCAAAATATTTATTTGTAAAATTTATATTTTTATATATCAGAAGATATGAAAAAGTATATGTTGCTGGTTTAATACTGGTCTTGAATACTTGCTATAATAATATTATAGATGAAGGAAAATCTGTTTCTTAAATTTTTAAATTTATATGTTTCTAGTTTAATACTATCGCCGGGTCTAAATTTGCTATAGTTATAGTTAAAGGAAAGTCTGTTACTTGAATTATTTTTTTTTATCTTCCCAGTTTAATACTCGGGTCTAAATTTGGTATAATTATACAAATGTATTTATAGATAAAGGAAAGTCTGTTTCTTGAATTTTAAAATGTATCGGTTGCTAGGTAATGGTATGATTATAAATTAGTAATTGTGCTAAGTGACCTGGTTAGTCAACAACATGATAGACTTGAAGTGTGTCATTCCAACCCCCCCACCATCCCCCCCCCCCATCCATCCACCTACTGATATCGTGAGTTATACTCAACAATGTCAACATTTCGAAACAACCATGTCTACCTTATATATACATAATTATATTCTTTACATTCACTATATACCTGAGTCTAATTACCTGACATCACATTTTGAAATAGACTATCAACATCATCATATAGTTCTGTTCTATTTACGAAATGATTTACTTTGAAGTGTCAAGCTCTCTAACAGTATGACTATGTGACAAGCGAATATGATAACACTCACTAATAAAAGATCTTATCTGATTGGACGGCTAGGTTCGGTCAGGTCAATAAATCGAGGGATGAATATTGGATGAATACACTATAGTGACGTCATAAGTTTCTCGTATACTATACTATATACTCTGACTTGTATGCTCTATTTCATATATATATATATCTGATTGACTCGGTACTGAATATATTAATGTAGATCGACATACCGGTAAACTACGTTATACTACATACTACCTATTGGTATACCGTACACACCAGTGGGAGGTTACCAACCTACTTCAACGATTGATCCCATATTCACAGTCGAATGTGTGGTGTATTACATTCTTAAAAGAAATACATTTAATAGTTTGCAATCATTTAGCGTGAAACACTGCAAGCAGTAACACCGAGTGTATCATTATAACGCTCAACGTACAGTGTGATATAGGCAACGGTTATATTGGATATTATATACAAAGGAAAATATTGATAAAAAAATGGATTCACAAGTTCTGGTAAATAGATAATTTATTAAACTATTAAATTCACTATTTACTAAATAATATTTAGTTCATTAATTATACTGAGATATTTAATTTGATAAATTAACTATATAATTATAAATTTGGTAAACAATATATATTATTTCAACTTAGTATTTTGACTATTTTATAGAAATGTTTGACTCTTACTGGTACTTTCATTTTCAGCTTGTTTCTTTAAAATTTAAATAATGTGTTTTAGTGAAGTTAGTTCAGATTTATGATAAGTTTCAATATACCATGTACATATACTTTATGTATATAATTGATTTTTAATTGCTTGCTGATTTTCTTTAAAAAAATTTAACATTGTGTTATATGTTACACGTATGTACGCTTACATATTAATTTTTTTTTGTCTATGGTAGTAACTGAAGGCGTCAATACTATATTAATTATCTATTACGGTTTTTAAACCAAAGGGTCAGATTTATAGTATATTGGTACAGGTTTTTCTAATATGCTTACCCTTGATTTAAAAAAATATATAGACTTCCATTATTATTCAAAATTGTTTCGTAATTGGGTAGATATGATATCGACCCGCTATTACCATTATAATATATTATGTATAATTATGTCAAATAAATTCACATAAAATAAGGTATGTGGGAAGAGAAACGTTATACCAGGTGTTTCTATTGTTACTATGTTTCTATGGTCTAAGGGTCCCGTTACAACTATAACATATCAATTAATATAATTTGTTGTAATTTTTGTAAGTACTTGAAATAACCATATATTTAGTACTATTATATAAAAATTGAGTAAATGATGCAATATTTTCGTATTTTGTTATTGGTACATGGTATTACGGTTCATTAATAGACTGGAGCTCAGGTTTTGGGAGGGGCGAGGGATTGACTGTGGCTCCACACAATAAAAATACCAGTACTTATAAGTATAAAGGTGTGTCATTAAAATATGTGAATTATTTCATTATAGCCTACCGTATATAACCACAGTATCATTGGTAAAAAAAGCAAAATATAAATTTTACCAATGTTTTTTTTTCGTTTTACAATAGCAATATCAAATATAAATTTCATAAATTTACAAAAAAAAATTTTGTTTCCTCTTTATCAATGAAAGTCAGTCATCTGGGATTGAGATACTGAGTATAGTAAAGTATAATGACGTCATAACGTTCAGTTCTGCTCTTTGTTATAATATGTAAGACTTATATAGAACATCATTATCAACTGGTACTTACTACTTTTAGAACCTCAGACATATATAGTATGATTAAATTAGTACATTCATGATTTACGTATGTGATGTGACCTACTGACACTGTCCTGGTCTATTTCATGTGAAATACGATAATTAAATACTCGAAAACTAACCCATTTTGATGCATTATGTAGGGCAATATGCAGGCAATCCTCGAATTATCAAGGGCCATCCTGAAATTATCAAGTACAATCCTCAAATTATCAAGTCTATTGATACATATCTTAAAGGTTTGGTCTTTCTGTCGAGTGCTGCCTTCCCTGTTCAATACGATTAACAAGATATGTACAAAAATAATGCTTAAACCAAATAAACTTTTCTGTAATATTACCTTACTATTATTTTGTGCAAGAAGAAGAAATTATTCAGTTTTTGGTACAAATAACTACTTATTTCATGCAATTGTGAACATGCGTTATAGTCCCGATATACGTATTTTTATTAGTATACGTCGTCAGTTTACTGTGTGTCAGTTTACGTCGTCAGTTTACGTGCACCAAAAACATTGGGTGATGTAGGTACTCTATTTTCCTTACGTCAGTTAATTTATTGTCTTCTATACAGACCAGTGTTTACACTTTATTACGTGCAAGTACGTTTATATAATATGCATATAAAGTTGAGAGATATCATTATAATATGAAGGATTGTCAGTACAGAAATGAAGTTGTCATTCCGAATGACAGCAATTAACGTATGTTTCTAATTAGTGTTTAATTGCCTACAAAAAGTGGATGTACGTATAAATACTGAACGTACAACTGTATAATGATAGATAAGTTGAACTCATATTGTCATTAGTCGTCATATATTCTGGACGAATTTATAATTACATGTATATTTTGATTAACGGATGATTTATTGGCGAAAATGTTGAAAGTTTATGAAGATTGTGATATGTCCCTTTACATAATTATGTTAACATTTTCATAAAAATTATAAGTAGACATTGTAAGCAAATGTTTTACCGTATGAAAAGGTCAAGCCTTCCGATTTTACTTAATTAAAAAAACTGGACTGGAGACATGGTTGCTACGGTGTATATCGCATATATCACCATGCCGACTGGATTCTGTGTAACAGACAGAATTAATGTGGGTTTGTTGTGAAAAAAGAAAAATCTCGTTTATCATAGTATGGAACATTTATCATTCTCGGCCATTAATCAGCGGTATGAAGGTCACTGTTTTAAACTTCCTGATTTTATTTTAGGTTTATCTTAGTAATTGATTTATATAAAAGTTATGCTTAAATTTAAATTTATTGTGTAACAGAAATCCCACAGGTGCTGATTTTAAAGTGAATGCCCAGCTTTATCACAGGTCTGACTACATATCATTGGTATAATAAAAAAAAATGTAAAATTTATATTTTTCTTACAATTTTTTTTGTTACTCTTTATTAATGATACAGTTACCTGTGGGCATAATCAGTAGACAATTTGTATGAATACATCATTATATGATAGCAAGTTGTCTCAATGATTGATATAATATGTAATGTATTTTAAATAACATGATACGATAGCGGGATGCTTTAATAGCATGATGAATGATGATAAATACCGAGTTATTTTCAGCAGGCAGAAATAATTACACGTAATTTATATGTAAAACTGGGGTATTTATTATATGTATAGCTTTTGAAAAAACGAACCCCAAAATAACTATACACTCAACCGCTTTAAAAACGCACCACATATGAAATATCGGTGTTAGTGATGGAAACGTCAATTTATGGTTATTTATTTTCGGATTAATAATCTTCAGTCTATATTCAACGAGGTGTGTGATTTTCATGCTATTATTACGAGTTTGAAAGAAATTATGATATAGATAACACTGAGCCCCATGATAGTTAAAGTCACAATTTAAAAAGCAAGTATAAGAGCCCTATACATTGATGCATGCACGTAGTATCTCCTCCAAAAGCATAACATAAATTACATAAAAGGATAGATTTATGAACGACGTGATATTTCCCACCATTCAAGCAAAGCTTAACTTGAAATATAAATGTTATGTGGCTATGGCTGTCTGGCTAATACTATACGACCAAGTGCGGTTCAGATATGCGCATAATATGAACCTAAGACGGATTCAAGCTTAATTTAAACTTGAAGTCTTGTTTATGAGCGTCAGACTGTCAGGATATATCCCCGTGGTGCTTCTATGACATCTCAATTCAACACTATGAAGGAGCTTGAAGACAAAACGTTGGGACTTTAGACTCTAAACGGTAGAAAACGCATGAAAAAATGGACTAAAATAGTTTTCCTTTTTATTGACAATTATGAAAGAAATAGTTATGAAAATGTGATAATTAACTTTTGGCTAGTTGATTGACACCCGGCATTCTTTTGACACTGTGTGCAGCCATGCGGAACCCATTACAGTGACACAACCTGTGTCATATTTCCTCCTAGCTAGGGCTCAATTCCTTTAGCTGGTTTCATCCAGGTCGGTCTTTGAATATGCCATTCGCTATGAATCGATGTTCTAAGCCCACAATCATTGTACGGTGGCAGCTGACCCGCCATGCTAAGGTACCGAGGCTGTTTTCAGTTGGAAGCGAAGGCACAATAATCGAGATCAAATATTCGAGATATTCGCAGCATAAAAATATTATTAGCAAATATTGTTAATGTGTTTTTTCAAAGTGTAAACCAACAGCGTACAGTTTAAAGTTAATATTGATCACTAAGGTCGACGCGATCGAGCTGCACGCGCAAAACATGCAAAATCAAAAAAGTTCCCTGGGCGGGGTATTCCGAATGAAAAAAAAGTCGTTTTCTTTAATTAGGTCAAGTTTATGAACTGAAAAAACCCTGTAAACTATCAATTTAGGCAAAAAATGTATTTTGACAAAAATTGATTATTTTCAATAGTGGTGCGTTTTTAAAGCGGTTGAGTGTAAGTTAAAAAATTTCTTGAAAAGATTCGATCTATTTAAGTTTCTATTTTTGGGATAATAATGATTATGGTTTTGACACAGTCACTGATTTCACTATTTATTGCTTAAAAACATATATCTGACAATCTGACATCTTCATTTACTGTTCTCCTTCAACCCAAATATTTTTTTGTCCCAATCAGTCTGGAAACTTGACTGATTTTTGAGGATGTTTCCAAATGGTGTGTAAAATGGATGGCCTGTCTCCCTATTAATGGTCCCCGTTGATATGTATTGCATACAGTTTCGGTTTAAGTTACCTGTATAAAAGGTTTGTGTTTTTCGGTTTGATAGTTACTTTACAAAAACACATCTGTAACTGTCATATCTGGTGCCAGCCTAGCAAAGGTCGGCCAAAGTATCATTGTCCATGCTCTATACAAAGTGTTAATACTGAAAGGTCAGTTTTCTATATACGAGACATGGATACTGTATATGTCTGACCAAAATGTCATGAACAAAATTATTTATATAAGTAAACTGTGATGATCCTGCAGTTTTATAAAGATTGTACTTCAAGCTGGCGAGGCTATTGTATGCTAGAGCACATGTTTCAGCAGTTTTATAAAAGATTGAACTTATCTCCCAAGGCTATTGTTTGCTAGAACACATGATTCAGCAGTTTTATAAAAGATTGAACTCATATAGGGAGGCTATTGTTTGCTAGAGCACATGTTTCAGCAGTTTTATAAAAGATTGAACTTATATGGCAAGGCTATTGTTTGTTAGAGCACATGATTCAGCAGTTTTATAAAAGATTGAACTTATATAGGGAGGCTATTGTTTGCTAGAGCACATGTTTCAGCAGTTTTATAAAAGATTGAACTTATATGGCAAGGCTATTGTTTGTTAGAGCACATGATTCAGCTGTTTTATAAAAGATTGAACTTATCTCCCAAGGCTATTGTTTGCTAGAGCACATGATTCAGCAGTTTTATAAAAGATTGAACTTATCTGGCAAGGCTATTGTTTGTTAGAGCACATGATTCAGCAGTTTTTTAAAAGATTGAACTTATATAGGGAGGCTATTGTTTGTTAGAGCACATGTTTCAGCAGTTTTATAAAAGATTGAACTTATCTTGCAAGGCTATTGTTTGTTAGAGCACATGTTTCAGCAGGTATATAATGCTATATTTATACATAACTTGCTCGCTATTGTCTGCTGGAACATATTATAGTGCATGATCAAGCAGGTATCAAGCTCATACACCCACTGGGGTATAATCTGACCATTCTCAGTCAAAGTAGGTGACATTACCTGGTGAAGAATTTCGCTGTGTCAGCATTTTAATGTTACATTTATAGAATGGCTATATTGGCTACGGCTGCTGCATGTCTCTCATGTCTCTCGATTACTCGGGCATCTCCTGTTTCAAAAATTGAAAGCAACTGCGAAACGTGTCCATTATGCCCTGTATGTTTCAATTAAAGTATATTTGTAAGCCCTGTCTAATCAATAGCTGTAATTAATGACTGCTTGATTTGTCTTGTAGTTTATGTTACTTAAATCTGTATGGAACAGTTTATAATCAGAAAGGAATGAAGATATGTTTTGTAGTTAGCTATTTAGACAGTCTGTTTCAGCTGTTCTGTAATATCTGGATAAAGTGTTAATTCAGCAAAATTTTCATTCAGTAAAATCATGTTTAAGCTGTCAATTCAGTAAATCATGTTACAACTGTCAATTCAGTAAATCATGTTACAGTAAATCATGTTACAGCTGTCAATTCAGTAAAAAAATGCTAAAGCTGTCAATTCGGTAAACTATGATTAAACCATTAATTCAGAAAAGCACTTTTAGCTGTTAATTCAGTCAATTGTGTTTCACCTGTTAATTCACTGAAAGGAGTCTTGTTTACCAACCATTGCAATAAAACTGTTATTATAATAAACATTTTGCTATTGTGTTCCATTGAAAATAAATCATTTTCTTGCATGAGATTTCACAATTTACACCTTATGTGCTGATTGTCGACCGTATTCTCATAATTGTCTCTGTTATTCATAATTCAATGTCTGCATTATTATGCCCCCGTATCGATAGATCGGGAGGCATATAGTAATTCACCTGTCCGTCCGTCCGTCTGTCCGTCCGTCCGTCCGTCCTTCCGTTCGTCCGTCCGGCCAGGTTAACCCAAATTGACCGTTTCGTCTAGCATTAAAATGGCTTGCTACAAAGTTTTCAAACTTGCATGGATGTTGTTTATGATCACTCTTCACGCGCCTGTATCACCTGACTCCATTTTGACCTTCACCTTGACCTAATTTTGGACTTAGACTTATTGAAAGGTAAAATTCTTGGTTAACCCAAATTGACCGTTTCTTCTAGCATTAAAATGGCTTGTTACAAAGCTTTCATTCTTGCATGGATGTTGTATATGACCACTCTCCACACGCCTGTATCACCCGACTCCATTTTGACCTTCACCTTGACCTAATTTTGGACTTAGACTTATCTCCCCTTTAGTATTTTTACAATAAAATTTTGTCTGGAGCGTATCTTCAAAACAATTTAACGTATTGACTTGAAACTTGAAATATAAATAGATGGCAACTTGGAGAAGTGCATTGACAAAGAACCATAACTCTGTCTGTCTTAAATTTTTAATTATCTCCCCTTTAGTGTTTTTTTATAGTCAAATTTTGCTCTGAGTATATCTTCAAAACTATTAAACATATTGACTTGAAACTTGAAATATAAATAGATGGCAACTTGGAGAAGTGCAATGACCAAGAACCATAACTCTGTCTGTCTTAAATTTTGAATTATCTCCCCTTAAGTATTTTCAGAATCAAATTTTGACAGGAGCGTATCTTCAAAACTATTTAACGTATTGACTTTAAACTTGAAATATATATAGATGGCAACTTGGAGAAGTGCATTGACAAAGAACCATAACTCTGTCTGTCTTAAATTTTGAATTATCTCCCCTTTAGTGTTTTTTTATAGTCAAATTTTGCTCTGAGTATATCTTCAAAACTATTAAACATATTGACTTGAAACTTGAAATATAAATAGATGGCAACTTGGAGAAGTGCAATGACCAAGAACCATAACTCTGTCTGTCTTAAATTTTGAATAATCTCCCCTTAAGTATTTTCAGAATCAAATTTTGACAGGAGCGTATCTTCAAAACTATTTAACGTATTGACTTGAAACTTGAAATATAAATAGATGGCAACTTGGAGAAGTGCAGTGACAAAGAACCATAACTCTGTCTGTCTTAAATTTTTAATTATCTCCCCTTTAGTGTTTTTTTATAGTCAAATTTTGCTCTGAGTATATCTTCAAAACTATTAAACATATTGACTTGAAACTTGGAATATAAATAGATGGCAACTTGGAGAAGTGCAATGACCAAGAACCATAACTCTGTCTGTCTTAAATTTTGAATTATCTCCCCTTTAGTATTTTCAGAATCAAATTTTGACAGGAGTGTATCTTCAAAAGTGTTTAAGATATTGACTTGAAACTTGGTATATGAATAGATGGCAACTTGGAGAAGTGCAGTGACAAAGAACCATAACATCTGTATCACCAGATCACACATGAAGTCGATCAAGGCACTGCTTTCAAATGTGGCATTATTCGTTTACCATCATAAGCCCCTTATAGTTCAAAGCCATGTAACACTATCAAACATTTTAACTGAATAATGGCCCCTGATTGACTTAGCTTTTTATGGACATGGCTTCCACGGGGGCATAAGCGTTTATTGAACGCAGTCTTGTTTTTCCTGTCTGTATTGTATGAAATGAAATTCAAGTGTTTAATATTTCCCAATCAACACCTACGTTAGTACCTTGAACTATTTTTATTATGATTCATATACGATAGAGAGATTAAACGTGACCAAAATGAATCAATAATAAGTTGTCATACTTTGTCTATTACAGGGAACCAGCACCAACTGTCGTGTACTTCAAGCATTGGAAAATCTCACTGAGTCACAGGTAGGCTAATACTTTATTAATATAGTGTCAATACAATAAAGTATCAATACAATCATGTGTCATTGAGGCAGCTTAGCGGCTATTACAGGGTTCTCAATAACAGCAGGCCATTCCACCAAATTGACTGCTTAAAACCCATTTTGGCCAGCTGAAAATGTGAAAATTATACACAATTGGATGAAAAAAGTTGCATCAAGGACCTTATCAGGCCTGTTGGTGAATCATTTCGGCCTGCTAGGTAAAAACTTAAAAACTTATTGAGAACCCTCCTAAAACAAGTTTGTTTGTTTGGTGTGATAATAATAAAAACAGGTATGTCAAAAAGTCTCCTTGAAAAAAGGAATTACCGGTAAGGGATCCCAAATGGAAACTTTTTCTAAAAGCTTCCTACTAAGTATTAAATTCATTCATTCTTATGCCTAAGAACTCCAAACCTTCGTATTTATCAGCCCGTATACTATGGTTTTTCGTAGGTTATTTCATAGATGTGCGTATCGGGTACAGATGTAATGCTCCTGAGTTTTACTGCATAGAGTTATGACAACCAAACTATTTATTGAGGTATGGCCTTGCATGTTAAGATATGACTATATATGGAGAGGCACTCATCAGTTTCACATAGCTGCCAGTGTTTGCAGGTTGTGATCTGTCAATATTACCTGGTGTACATAGTTTGATAATGATGTAATACCTACCTGGTTAGGATAGGGGGTTTTCATGTTCAGGATGTTGTCATTGTGCAAAACTACACATAGAAATTATACAAGATCAAAGCACTGTTATAAGATCGCTGGCTTAGAATGAGAAGTTTTTAAGTAGTTACCACCTTATAAGACTGATACATTTTTGAAATTTGCATCATATTTAAAGGCGCTTCATATGAGCCTATTTTCATGAAAATTAGAACTTAATGTCATGTTGGCCAAACTGCTATAGAAAAAACTTGTTTTTCCATATGTAAAGAGGAATTTTCAGACAGTTGTTTCATGTTTTCTGCAATATATCAATTTTGTACTTACGACCTTCTCATTCTAATTCAGCGATATAAGGTTCGAAACATGAATTACTGATTAAAAAGTTAAATTTAGAGTTTAGACACACAAAACAATCTGATAGACAAACAAAGTGACTCTAAAATCTCCATTATTTAACCATTAAATGCTTGAAACAAAACACTATCATCAGTATCTGTCTGAAGTTGGCACAATAGATCACGCGATTGATCACTGGGTACCAGACGAACATAGATCATCGGGTACCAGACAGGATCAAGTACCAGACACTGACATTTCATCCTTGCTAACTTATTCAATGTCGGAACCCACGTCTCTATCTTGTCTGTTGTTTCTTTCCTAAAAAAAATGTTAAACAAGTGTTTGATGATGAGTGGGTGCCTTAAGATCAGGTATACAAGTATGTGAGTGGGCATATGTTTCACCTGTTGGCTTGTTAGGTAGATAAACAATGTTGACAGATGAGTGACCTCGAACTCACCTAATTAGGCAAGAAATCCACTAGTCAGCATTTTTTGGCTTTAACAATGATGACCTTATATGAAATCAAAATCTCATGTTGACCATCGTCCAGAACATAGAAATTTGGGATACAGAGCTACTTTGGGGAATGGCAGTATCCAACTCGGTTTGAAAATGAATGTCAAAATGTTAAAATATCAAACCGAAAGTCATATTTATAGGACTAATGCTGACCACTGATTAAATAGCATCTCATCTTTTGATGAAACATTCTGTTACACATGTGCATAATATAATAAATACAGGATATGTTCTAATAATGAAATTGACATTACGATAAATAAAATAAGTATGTGGTAAAGTTTGACTTTATGATAAATATGTCAATGTAAGTTTATATAATTATGTATATCACTATAAAATTTAATGCTGTTGTAAAATGGTAAAAGTTTGACTTCACTGTGAATGAAAAACTTGATAAAGCAAATGTTACAATTATAAAAAAACGATAACTGGTAAGAGTACCAGGTATATTATAATAAATTATCTTTGCGGTAGAAATATTAATTAATATTTTTCATAAATTTTGAATTTAGATAAAAAATTCAGTGAATCAGTATTAAACAAGTTCACATATTTTGCAAACATTGAAGTTCACCTGTAATGTAAAATTCCAGACAGTTTCCTTGACAAGATATGTGATGTCCTTTAACTAGTAAAATTGTAGATCAAAATTATGGCAATTATTATACTGGTTTAACGAGTTTGACCTTTTGTTAGATAAATAAGAAATGATTATGTTTCACCACCTACATCCTACTATATTACCCCTATAACAATCAGTAATATCAGCTTCCATTGCTTATTGAGTTCATTATCTGCAAGATGTGTCAATATTCTTTGATGATTGGCATTTAATTGGAATGTATTGAAGTATTCTTCATGATAAATGTTGATACAAATGAATGAAATCTGACCTTACTGAGATGTGTCACTGGTCTATGATACTGGGTCAATTTTCTTTGATGATTGGCATTAAATTGGAATGTAGTGAAGCAACTGAAGCATGTTTTATGATAAATGATGAACAAATGAATGAAATCTGACCTTACTAAGGACTTTGACCTATTGTAAATGTAGGGGGAGGGTTTTATAACAGCTGCTGGTGACTCATTTCTTGTAGGTATAGCTTGAATAATACTGATTCATTCCGTAATTAATAATACATAATGTAACATATGTGTATGTCATGTGATCACTTCACACATATTACAGTCAATGCCATTGGCCCATTATTTTTCATGAGTGCTTAATTTTGTGAACAAAAGCACTCAAGTTTATTAATTTCCAAGCATTTTCCTTTGCATGGGTGTAGAAATTTTTCATTTAAAAAGTAAACCTTTCAAATTTTCAAAAGGAAGTGATTGGTTTGAAATCTTGCTTCAAGTAACAAGGAAGACATGACAAAAAGTAGCCAGCAAGCATGTTCAAATAGCCAGTGGGATTTTTATCGCCTACCGCCCATTTCGGTTCCCCTGCAGCTTGGGAAAGCTCTTCCAATCGCAGGAATTGAAATTGAAGCCTGAGGCCTTTATAAATTCACCAGATTTAAATGTGGGTTTTTTTTTAAAAAATGGGAAAAACAAAAACCTCACAAATTGAATGGATTCTACAGGATATATTGAACATGCTATCACACAGTTGGCACATATCAATGTAGTATATTAAATGTTGATCGATTATACTTTATACATGGAATATCTTGTCTATACTTTCAGGTGAATGACTTTCTGACGGGTCGAGCGCCGTTATTGTTAGCCATGAAGTTAGGTGAACACATGATGTTTGTACAGTTACAGTTGTCAGCGGCGTCGTGTAGCGCACGTCGGAGAACTCTACTTGGGGCAAACGCTAGTCGTTGTAATCATATAAACAATAATACAATTTCTCGTGAGGTATGTTCATTGTCAAATTTTAATTTAGCCTATTTCTGAAAATATTTAATTAAGACTGATACCTGTTTTTATGCATGTACAGTGCAACCTCCCCAGAGCAGCCCTCTGTAGAGCAACAACCTCAACAACAATACCTTCAAATTTTCCCAAAGCTGAGAATTTTTTTTATTTACTTAAGATAATGAATTTATCAGCAACAAACTCCTTCAATCTATAGTTAGTTTTAATTCACAACGTTTCGAAGTCTTCTCAACGTCTTCTTCAGGTGAAATTATTACAATAACATATAAACAGGAAGTGACGTCATCAACGTCATGTGACGTCGTTGACGTCAAAAAGAAACATATGTTTTGGCGTACTAACTATACAAATAAATTAAATATATAGGATCTATAAAGATACATTAATACTGGGAAAAATGCAATTTGTATGCTTAAGTAAGATGAGTACCAGTAAAAACTATACATGAAATTTAATTGAAATAGCCAAATACTGTAAATTATTTAAGAATTAAAATAGAACTTTAGAATTTAGACCATGTGGTTGGAGTGTACCAAGTTGGTACATCCTTCTAGATTCTTTTAGTAATCTTTACCAGTTATTTGTGATTTTATCAATAGGCATAAAGGAAAAATCCTTAATACTATGTCCGGGTGAATTAAAGTGTTTATTTACTTCAAATTCAACCTCAGCCAATATTGCAGATCCCAAAGCGTTTTGCTCTACAGAGGTTGTACTGTACAAATTATAAGGTTCTTTGTTTATAAATTCTGATGAGTAAATTGAAAATCATGATAGTCCATATCGAGGGTTCAGTGCAAAACTATAGTAACTACATCAATTTATATAGGCATGTACCATAGTTTTGCACTGAGCCCTCGATATGTGTTTATAGTATATCATGGCATAAGTCATATATTGTACACAAAGAAGGCCAAAGTTAGGTATAGATATATGCAGATATTCAGCAGTCATCAGTTAATATATGCTAATAGAAATCAGGAGGATAGGTTAATTTGAGTGATTAAAACTGTTCATATTTACTAGTACAGTAAAGTTCCGCTAATAAGACCACTTTGATTATTTTGAAATCATGCAGATTTTTGCCAGTTTAAGGTCCCAAAGTATTAAATTTAGAACAAAAAAGGTCCGCTAATAAGACCGATTCGCTATTAAGACCACCTTCTTGACTGGTCTTATTAGCGGAACTTCACTGTAGTAAAAGGTCAGGTGCTGTTATAATCTACTGTACGACACCACATGAACACTTTCTGATCCTAGTGTTCTTTGAAATATCCCTGGTTTGTAGCGAGTTATATTAGCATGAGCAACAGGGGACTTGGTTTAAGCTTTCTGAATAAACATACATCCCTGATTCTCAGAACTAAAGGAATGGGCGACGTTTCTTAGAAATTATTAAGATCCGTCTTTCAAAGTGTAGTCAAATGTCCTGTTATGATAAGCATGAGCAACAGGGGACCTTTGCTTTCTTGATATAATACACCCCTGATTCTTAGAACTAAAAGAATGGGAAACGTTTCTTAGAATGATCAAGATCCATCTTTCAAGGTGTGGTCAAATGTCCTGAGAATTGTTTCCTAATCTTAAAGCCCAGCTTATTGTTTGAGATAATCATGTGTCTTTCTTGTGATTAATGTTCTCATTGTTAAGTTACTGTAAACCAAACTATTATTTTGTGCGATCTAATTTCGCAGAGTTCATGAGTAGTAGAAATCCGCGAAATTGAGTAGCTGCAAAAGTGTTCAAAACATAGACGTAGACATGGCGGGAGCCTTAAATATGCAAAAGTTTATGGTTACGATTATGCTGACTAAAAGCCAAACACGAATATTTGTATTTGCGAGAGTAAATTAGTTTACAGTACTAGTATTATTAACTTTAACTTCCTCCTGAAATGTGAGATAATGTCTCCATTGTTTTAATTCCTTGTATACTATTTCTTCTTTTTTTTCAGAACCCAAAAAGTGCATGCAATCCACCTTCCCCTAGTGGGGTCCCCGGGTCCGGTGCAGGGGCCAACATCGATAGTGTCAATCATCTGGGACAAGGGGTTTATTCTGGAACATTTTCTGGTAAGTTTTAGGGTTCTTTGGTCGAGTTTCCTCTGCTCACCCAGTAAGTGTGTTATAGTTAAACCCTGATAATATAAACACCTACTGGCCCCAATCTCCCGAAACATCTCAATTTTGCAATAAATCTCATGTCAAGTTTAGCCAAGTGTCATTTGGATAATTTCCATGGGAGGATGCACTCAAAATTAGCATCAAATATGTGTACCAAATGTTATTCTTTGGTAATCCAGTAATTTTTAATGAGTTCTAACTTCAGATTTATTAAAAATTCTGACACTGATTAGGGCAAAATCTCAATTTGAGATGAGATTTCTGCTTGAAATGCTTCGGGTAATTCACAATTAAACTATTTATTTTGTTGTTGTTGTTTTGTTAGAGTTGTTGTTGTATATGAGGTTTTGGTACTAAGTCACATGTTTACAAGTACTCCCGACATATGGTGATCAACAAAAGATAACTTGAAGCTTTTACACTTCTTGTTTAAACAAGTATATTATACTGTAAAATCATTTAATTTTGATGGGACGAAATTTCGTGGTTTTCGTAAAAAATACCATTTCAATGGGATGTTAATTTGTGGATTTTGCATTTCAGGTAATAAATACAAAGATCAAATTTATTGCTCAATGGGATTAAATTTTTTTGGTAGAACTTCAAGCACGAAATCCACAAAATTTAATCCCCCACGAAAATTAATGATTTTACAGTATTCATTTTTATTATTAAGTGTTTGTTTACTACTCCCACCATTGTTTACAAGTGGTTTTACTGATAGCTCGGTGAAGTGTGGTGAAGTGTTGGTATATGGTTTGAATTACTCCATATATGGTACATGTACCGGAAAAATATTGTTGTGTGTTGGTGTTAATTTATGATCTTACACAGTTGTACAAAGATTATAATCTTGAATATTAATGTGCATGTTTTTCTGATGTTTTTCTGATGTTGTTTTAAAAGCTTCATAAAGTCTAACCTGGCTTCCGCAGCCAGTCGAGGAGAACGTGTACATCAAACATGGCCCCTTAAAACTTTACTGGTGTATCCAATGAAAAAATGTCTGATTCAATGACCTCGACTTCCTAGCACAGTTGTTTAATTAAAATGCAGTCAAACCCGTTTTGTGGCAACATCAATTAACACAAAACAGGTTTGACTGCTTTCAGTTTGCTTGAAGTTCCAGTCTTCTAATGATTTGAGTTTGTTTAATATGTTCATGTTTTCCTACTTTCAGGTACATTAGACCCATCAGCACAAGATTCAACGGGTCGTCCAAAACGTGACGTCAGTACCATATTACAGATTCTCAATGATCTACTGGTTGCGACCCCTCAGTTACGACAATCTGCCACTCATATGCGTACAAGCCGAGAGGAACACGTTTCACAACTAAGCGGAACTTTGCCAGGTATCTACCATGTACTAAAGCAATACTGTAAAATCATTAATCGAAAATCGTTTTATTACCTGAAATGCAAAATCCACGAATTCAAGTCCCAAGGAAATTGTCTTTTTTTTACCAAAACCACGAAATTTCGTCCAAACAAAATTAAATGATTTTACATTATTATTTTCCTTATTCTTATAGTATTTTATTTGTGAGTTGCGGTTAAGAGATATCAATTGTACGTCTATAAATGATTCCCACATGTTTCCTTATGCGTTTTCTCTTTTGTTTTATTAATTTGAATTTTTATATTGTTATCAATTATAGTTGGCTGTTTTGTTGGCTGTGTAATCATTTAGTAGTATTATGTGGTTGGTAAAAGTTGATTTAGTACAGCTAGCTACTTCCAGTCAATGTGTACATAATGTGTGGGCACACCGCAGAACTTGTGGCAAAGACTCTCTTTCTTAATGCAATGTGGGATGTTCGAGTGCTTAGTTCCTTCTGGGAATTGATTTTTGTCTTTCATTTGTTGTGGTGATTCATTATTTCCCTGCCAGATAGGCCAATGACTTTCAACTTAAGACGGAAGTGACAGTGACCACTGTAGTGTGGTACAAGGAACCGGGGTATGATACCCAAACTCAGAATTTTTTTTGAAAAGTCTCCTTAGTTGTTAAATGTTAACATGCACAGTGTGTCAGCATTGATGAATGCGCCTCCTATCAATATATTCAGACCTCTTGAAAGAATTTCAGAGAAGGGTGGGTAGAGACTTTCAGTCACATAATCTTGAAGAGGGATATTTATCCCTTTATATTTAGTTGACTTTTTGTACAAATCCTGCCATTGGCTAACCAGTTCATGATTGCCAAGGATTGGAGCTTTACCAACGACTTGCTTGTTAAACCATCAATTTCCTTTTTTAAGGCTGTTGCTTTGGTAACTGGACTACCCAGCCAGGTTAAGATTATTTTGTATTAATATGTTTGCACTTCTTGATGATATGGTGGAAAATAATGTTTTTGTTATTTTATCATTTCTCAGGTCAAACAGTAAAAAAGACGGAAGAAACCACTGAAACTAATACAGATGACTCATTGAGAGGAAAAGTACAAACATTACAAAAAATGATGCAAGAACGTAAACGAAGGCGTCAGGAGAAACGAGGACTTAGAGCTCCTTACCAATGGACATCAAAACGAGTCTCATCTGCCCAGCATCATGTCCCGTCTCATGTCAAGTATGAGTCCCCCCTGGTGGAACGGGATGTCTCCAAAGAGAGCCATACGTCAACAGATGCATCATACTCGACTGCCTCTGCCACCGCCATGGAACAGGAAAGTGTCCTGGTTTGAAGCCTGCCCGGGCTGAAATCTGGTTCACAATTTGTGTGTCTAACTCATTAGACACATTTGTCTGAAAAGTCATTTGTCTGCTGTGGCGGCCATTTTGAAATTTTGAAGAATGGAGCCAAAGTAGGAGGGATTTGATTGGTTCAAGCTAGATTTTACTGGTTTGAGTCGAGGCATTTAATTGGGTAGTTGATCAGAAATGTACCATTTTTGTATGTGAAATCAAATTGTATCATAGATAGGTGTACTAGTATTTTATTTGTTACAGTACCTACAGCACTGTGGAAATCACTATATGATACATAATGGCAAACATACTACATAAATGTTGACTTTGGAAGCTATAGAAATGTCTGCTACGGTAATGGTTGTATTTGATATACTTAATATTGGTTGTTTATTGTATATTCAAATGCAAGGACAGAATTTGGAAGGCGAAACGTTTAGAAGTTTGTAACTGCCCGAAGTGCCATTTTTAGCTCACCTGTCACAAAGTGACAAGGTGAGCTTTTGTGATCGCTCTTCGTCCGTCGTCCGTCGTCCGTCCGTCGTCCGTCGTCCGTTCACAATTGCTTGTGAACACATTAGAGGTCACAAATTTAGCCTGATCATTATGAAACTTGATCACAATGATCATCTCCATAAAATCTAGGTCAAGTTCGATATTGGGTCATCTGGGGTCAAAAACTAGGTCACTAGGTCAAATCAAAGGAAAACCTTGTGAACACACTAGAGGTCACAAATTTAGCCTGATCATTATGAAACTTGATCACAATGATCATCTCCATAAAATCTAGGTCAAGTTCGATATTGGGTCATCTGGGGTCAAAAACTAGGTCACTAGGTCAAATCAAAGGAAAACCTTGTGAACACATTCGAGGTCACAAATTTAGCCTGATCATTATGAAACTTGATCACAATGATCATCTCCATAAAATCTAGGTCAAGTTCGATATTGGGTCATCTGGGATCAAAAACTAGGTCACTAGGTCAAATCAAAGGAAAACCTTGTGAACACATTAGAGGTCACAAATTTAGCCTGATCATTATGAAACTTGATCACAATGATCATCTCCATAAAATCTAGGTCAAGTTCGATATTGGGTCATCTGGGGTCAAAAACTAGGTCACTAGGTCAAATCAAAGGAAAACCTTGTGAACACATTAGAGGTCACAAATTTAGCCTGATCATTATGAAACTTGATCACAATGATCATCTCCATAAAATCTAGGTCAAGTTCGATATTGGGTCATCTGGGGTCAAAAACTAGGTCACTAGGTCAAATCAAAGTAAAACCTTGTGAACACATTAGAGGTCACAATTTGTGACTAATCTTTATGAAAATTGATCACAATGATCATCTCTATAAAATCTAGGTCAAGTTCGATATTGGGTCATCTTGGGTCAAAAACTAGGTCACAAGGCCAAATCATTAGAAAAGCTTGTGAACACACTAGAGGTCACAATTTGAGACTAATCTTTATGAAAATTGATCACAATGATCATCTCTATAAAATCTACGTCAAGTTCGATATTGGGTCATCCGGGGTCAAAAACTAGGTCACAAGCCTTTGAAGGCCAAATCATTGAAAAAGGTTGTGAACACACTAGAGGTCACAATTTGAGCCTAATCTTTATGAAACTTGATCACACTGATCGTCACTATAAAATTTTGGTCAAGTTCGATATTGGGTCATCCGGAGTCAAAAACTAGGTCACGAGGCCAAATCATTGAAAAAGCTTGTGAACACACTAGAGGTCACAATTTTGACCTTATCTTTATGAAACTTGATCACAATGATCATCATTATAAAATTTAGGTCAAGTTCGCTATTGGGTCATCTGGGGTCAAAAACTAGGTCACGAGGCCAAATCATTGAAAAATCTTGTGCACACACTAGAGGTCACAATTTTGACTCTATCTTTATGAAACTTGGTCACAATGTTTATCTCTATAAAATCTAGGTCAAGTTAGATACTGTGTCATTTGGGCCAAAATCTAGGTCACTATGCCAAACAGGTGAGCGACCCAGGGCCCTATGGACCCTCTTGTTTTATATATTACTGCTTAGTTCGATTTTTCTGCCTCTTTCCCCCCATATAACTTATTGGCTATTTTAATCTTTGTACATATTTTATACCATTTGCTTGTAATTGTTTGTTCACAATCTTTGCTGGAACAGGGTCTTGTTACTGGGAAGAAATCCATACTGTTATTTTGTAAGAATGCCAGAGGAGACAACTCTAATTGTCAGGAAAATATGATTGTCTCTTTAGTGTAGTTACCTCCCTTTGCCACCAAAATCACAAAATCCTTGCTAGAAAAATTAAGCTTTACCTGCCATCTTTGCTTTTTATATTTGATATTAAACTGTTAAGTTTTCTTAGCTTTTGTTGAGTATTATATAGACTAGACTTGAGTACTATGCTAAAACGATGCCCAGACTTTGGACAATGTTAGATGACTAGAAAATGTTCATATGTCGGATTGTTAGCTTTTATTGATTCTCCATTTTTATATCATTTTGCAGTTCTCCATATTTAAGTATCATCCTTGAGAGAAGTTCCTAAATTTTCTCCCATTATGATAATTGTGTGAATTTGCCATGTATAGTCCAGTTTTGATATTTTGACAGTGACATGGTTTATGTGTACCCAAAAGATAAAAAAAAACATTGCTTAAACAGGTAGAGTTTAGTTTGGTATTGAACTGTTGGTATAAGAATTAATACTTGTTTTTACACCGTAATAGTGGATTGTTCCACTGTGTCACTGTATTCCTACCCTTACTGGACTGTACCGTATAAAACCCACTGAATGTGTGTTGTTTTCTCCCTACTTCATTGGTTTTGTGACAATCTTTAGATGCCCAGGCCCCATGTATACATGACACAATGTATGTATGGCTATAACATTAACCATGCAACATTAAACGGAGAAGTTTTTCATACAGAGTAGAAAAGAACACTATGCACAGTTTAACCTTTAGTTATTACCCAATTCATTTATTCTGGGTTAGAAGTCATTTGGTGTTAATTAGGGGTCTATGGATAATGGAGTAAAGGGTTAATTCCATGAAAAAATAATGTAATAAAAAAAATCATCAGTAAATCACATTTTAAATACATGTTTGTGAACTGGGTATGATTTTGAAACCATACAGGTTTATTTCTATTACTAGACAGTGTGATCATGTTAACTAAAATGGCAGTAATACTATGACTACATTTTATATCATTTTTATTTTATGATTAGCTGATTAATCTGTTACATTTTTATTATGCTTCTGCATCAACTGATGCAGGAGGCATATAGTGATTGTCCTTTCCGTTTGTTTGCCCTCCATTTCATAATGTTGAAACTCAAATATTTTTGAAGTCAAACCAATGCAATGCTTTCAAACATGGCATACATGTACCTGTTTACCATCATAAACATGTTACATATCTAAGCCATGTAACACTATCAAACATTTAAACAGAATTATGGCCCCTTAATGACTTAGCTCTATGTTATGGGCAAGGCTTCCACTGGGGCATAAGCGTTTTCTGAACGCAGTCTTAATTGTCTCAGAAATATGTACATCATCTTATAATTCCCGACTATACTGTCAATATATGCACGGGTGATTTGTTAAGTATTACTACAGAAAATGTGATTTTTATCAGATACTTGTACTATTTTTTACTTACAACTTACATAAAATTTAGTTTTGAAATTAATAAACTAGTTGTACATATCAAAATGTATTCATAAGATTCCTAATTATAATTAACTTGATAAATTCATAATTTTATTATTTATTTGTTCATTTTACAGTTCATAAATTTATAAAAATATTTGCTGGAATCCGAACGTTCTTTATTTGGAAATTGTGCTATGGATACTTATAATTGGCTGGTACCCAATTTATATGAAATCTATGTCTTAGCTATATACTAGTATAGGTATTGTGTTTAAATTTAAGCATATTTATTGTATATTTAATAACACTTGCCATTTATGTACAAATGAATTAAATGAATTAATTGTACATTAGTTTTGATCAGATCAAAAATATATAATAAATTATAAATAATATAGTATATAATTGTTAATCCTATATAGTTAAATTAGTTAATTGGTTTATAATTGATCTATAATTGTGTAGATTTCTATTAGTTAGTTGAACAAAAATGGTATAGATGCAATGTGCAATACGGTGTAAAATTATACCATTATTTAATGAAGATAGAATTGTTGATGTACATTTATTCAGTGAACTCTTGATGCATTGACCACATATTATGTTCCCTCCAATACACAGACCTTATTGGTTACATCCTAGACTAAGACATAGGCTGGATTTGGTGCTAACTGTAATCTGGTTCAATGATCCGGGCATGGCTGGGTTCTCCAGTTGCCAAACCTCATATTTTTTGTTTGAATAGCTTCAAGATGGCACAGTATCAACAAGAACAAAAGCAAACTAGCGATAGTTTGACCATGTGTTTTGAATGTTTTAGTGGTCTCCATTTCAACTATGGTATACAGTTAGCACCAAAACCCAGACCTTATCAGTCCCCTCAGTACACTGGCCACATTGGCCCCATCTGTCCCATGAACCAAGCAAGTAACAAGTGTTTGTGTGTACCCTTGAATTCCCTGCCGAGTAGTGTCGATGAAAAGAATACTTCGATTTTACCAATGTCAGTGTGCTTTGATAAATTCTGTCCTTTAAATTAGTGAGTAAAAAAGTGTTGTTTTGAAACCTTGAATTCCTGGCAGATATGTGTCAATAAAAGAATACTTTATTGTTACGAGCATCAGTGTGCTGGGAGATGATGGCAACTGTCTGTGCTCTAGATTATTATATACAATCAGACCTTATTCCATCAGGGGTATTTGACCTTGACATATCTTTTATAAGAACATTTTCTCATTCAGGGGTGGTGGATATTTTTTGCCACCAACTTTACAAAGTGTATTCAAAAATTTTAGGATTTATATGCACCTATGTGTTACTAGCGCCAGTTTCCTAAGTAAAGCGCTATGCAACACTTTCCACGGGAGGTTATCTATGCCTTCTATATTAAATTGAATGGCGAATGAATGCGCTCGGTAATGCTTTTGAAAGGAGGTTACCCATGCCTTCTATATATAATTGAACGGGAGCTTACTTAATGAAAGCGCTCAATAATGCTTTGAGAAGAGGTAGCCCATGTCTTCTATATCTAATTGAATGAGAGGTACATAAATGAAGGTGCTTGGTAGTGCTTTGCTTGGGAAACGGTCACCTGGTTAGGCTGTACTTCAGTTTACATTGACTACAGAATGTGTAGATGATCCGTACTATTCAGGTTTTTATGTCACATGTACAGTTTTTGGTAGTTATGTATATCGCTAAATATATGCAAAATGTTACAGTATGTGTGTTATTTGTTTTTGAAATACCAAACAATATGAAATAAAAGTGAAAAAATATTTCAATGTTCGTGTTTTAATGGGTTTTATTTTTGTTGAGTTTTATTGTTGCCAACTTTCAACACTGAGTCACACTATGACGGGCGGTTTAATGCCGCATAAAAAAATAAAAATTTAAAAAGCGGCTTTTAAATTTTTGGAAGCCAGAACTAAGTTACAATGTGATGTACACCAGTTGGTTAAACAACAAGTTCTCCTAGTGTTAACCAGTACATTCACTATAGCCTGCCGGTCATAACACAAGCCTTGGTTTACAAATAAACATGGTAATAACACAGAACAATGGGAAACCGTGCAATACATGGATTTGATCAAAAGCACAAGACTTATTACACGTATGGTATAGGTGACATGATCAAAGTAAAATATTGGTGTGAATGAAACTAGGGAAGTAAAAAAACGCAGACTATTCTCCACGACAATGGAAGGCAAAAGTAGCAACACTATTATCCAGACTATATTGTTGCAAATCTGACAGACAATTGCTAGTTTATCTCTAAAAAGCATTCTTAAGTTATGTGTTACCGGTATATTATGTAATGAAAAGTGGTGTACCAGCAGTAATAATAAAATACTACCCGTACCGGTAGTATATATAATTGTTGATGTCATGGATATTGTACAATCAGTTGGTATTTCTTGCAAACATATACATTAACGTGTTTGGAAATGTCCCAAGGTTTTTGTTGTAATACAGCTATTGAAAATCATGTTAAGACCAATCATTGCACTAGAAGAAATACTCTTTGATAGCTATCAGTGAGATGTAAACCACAGGTAGGAAGGAGAAGAAAGTGATATAATTGGACTGTAATTGAAACACCATTAGATGATATTCTCACTAACTGCAAATCTTAAGACAGGTTAACTGTATATCTGTCAGATTGCAGACACCAATGTCAAGCAGAGAGAAGGTAGAATATAGCATTGTGCATACCATAAATGGTCACCGGCACAATCGGGTCACCCGTTTTACCGGAATCCACGTAAATTACCGGAATAGACCGGAATCCAGATAAATTACCGGAATAGGCCTATATTTCGTTAATAAACAGTAGTTTTACATAGTTTTTGGTTTAAATCAATCTGATTTAACATAAGCAACATATATGCAAAACTAAAATAAAATATGTTCACGAAAAAAATTTTTATTCGAGATTCAAAATTTGTTCATTTTACGATGTCATTACCGTATTGGATCAGAATTAGCGTGTCCGGAATAGACTCGTTTCTCATTATTTAATGGTAATTGTGTTTAATTTCTTGTATAATTCATTAATATGTACTATTATAATATTGTTTCCAAAAGGAAATTAAAATATTGTGTTGAATAATGATTTTATACAAGTTTTAAAATCGCTCATTTCCCGCATTGACCGCGCATATTGAATGAGAATTAAAATAACCGGAATAGGTTTGTATCAAGTTTTTTATAGGTAATTGTGTTTAATTTCTGATATAATTCAATAATATATACTATTATTATATTGTTTCCAAAAGGAAATTAAAATATTGTGGTGAATAATGATTTTATACAAGTTTTAAAATCGATCATTTCCCCGCATTGACCGCGCGTATTGAATGAGAATTAACATAACCGGAATAGGCTTGTATCACGTTATTTATTGGTAATTGTGTTTAATTTCTGATATAATTCAATAATATATACTATTATTATATTGTTTCCAAAAGGAAATTAAAATATTGTGGTGAATAATGATTTTATACAAGTTTTAAAATCGCTAATTTTCCCGCATTGACGTAACCGAAATAGGCTCGTATCTCGCTATAGAATGGTAGTTTTGCTTAGTTTCTGCAATAATTCGTTCATATATACTATTAATAAGTTATTTCCAAAAGGAAATCAAAATATTTTAGTAAAACAAGATTTTGTGCAATTTTTAAAATCGTCCATTTCTCGCTTTGAACGCGCGTACTGAATGAGAATTAACGTAACCGGAATAGACCCGAATCTCGTTTTTTACGGTAATTTTGTTTAGTTTCTGCTATTATTCGATCATATATGCGATAAATAACTTATTTCCAAATGGAAATTTAAAATATTTCTTAAAACACAGATTTTGTGTTTGTTATTTACTCTAAAGAGTTGCATTCTCGTTCGACCATCGTGTTTTTCCTCCACAGAGACTTGACTATACACTGATTCATGAGAATGAAGAGTTGGGGCTATGACTAGATTTCTTGACATCTAGCATACTGATAAATGACCTGTTTATTGGATATTCTGTATGACATCTTGTGTGTCGATTGTATACTTGTAGCCCCAGGCATGACTAATCATTGTGCAACAGTTGGATAAAATTAAACCTAATGATCGTTTTTGAACCGCAAAAATCAATTAATGAATAAAATTACTGACATATATCAAGGATTCTGAATATTATCATAGAACAGGCCACTGTTACCTACGTAAGTATTTTCTATCACTTGGTCAATGCATTCACAGACCCTGTCGCTGAATCCTTTATCAGGGAGTCCTTATGTTAATCACAAATGACACAAATGATATAGACGTAATTAATATGTATTGCGAAGACACGTAACAATTACCTTCAAATAGTATTAGTAATCCATTATGATACAATATGATTTATAATCTGTTAATGAACTGCCATGAGTTATTCCACTAACAAAGATTAAATATACGTCTTAAGCATCACGAGGTCTACAAAATGAGCGATGTCGCAATATGTTTCTATTTTCATGTGTTCGGCTGCGTTACCTTTGATGTATATTTTTCAAACAGGTAACTGTTTCACCGATAAAAATACTTACTTTTTTTGGAAACATTAATTTTTTGTACAAGGTCTATATGCAGGTGAATCGACGAACCGGTCACTAGTGTGCATTTTATTTTCCCTAATGTACAATACAGTAATACAATACAGTATACTTATTAATCATCTAGTATGTAATGCTGTGGTTTAAAAAACATTAAATTTTATACATACGAGTGTCTCACAATAACCACTGAGCTACGGAGTCATGTAGAAAATATAAAATTTAGGAAGTTATTTTTTTAATTTTACTCTAAATATCAAATGGCAATGATACAGTTACCTGTGGTTTTTTCACACAGTTTCCTTTAATCCACCGACGTAAGTCGGCAACGTCTGATATTTCTGTGATGAACCCAGCGTCGGCGACATCTAAAGTTACAAAGTGATGCCGCGCGTCTCTAAGATCGGAAAACACAGTAAGGGTGTTAAATATATTGGTTATTTCTACAACTGCATATCTTCAACACGATCACGCATTTTAACAATATAAATAGTTCACCATTTCGCTCGTACATTCCGTAGATGTATACAAATAAAGATCGAGGTTGGTTATTGTTGCATAAAAAAGTTTTCGGGCGACAAGTAGACATTCTTCTCTCAAAGAAATTTTGATCACCAAGAAATGAAATAAACATGGCCTAATGGTTGTTCCTGTACTGCAAGATATTCTCCCAACACACATGATTGACGGTCGACCACACCTTCATTGTGACACCCGAGAAAATTTTGGAACCGCCGTGAAACATTTAGTAACAAGGACTGCTGTGGCACGTGCATACTGTAGAAGTTTGTCCAGTGTTACGATATCAGTGTTGAAATATTAGTGACCTATTCAATGTTGGATTTAAATGCCGTATGATGTTCGTATTTCAAGGTTATTGGAATCGCGGGGTGCAATACTTTTTTGATCCGCAGGAGGCATATTTTCATTCGCTTCTAAATTCTTTTAGTTTCCGTTTGGAAATAGCTTATCTATGATACATTTGATTGAATGCTTATAAATTATTAACAAACAAAATATTTATTTAACAACAAAATTTGAAAATACGAGCCTATGTCCGCACTTTTGATCAAATTGTAATGCACTACCCGAAATTGCCATTTTTTCAATCGCATATAAACTCTTTTTCTCTCAAGATATTACTGTTTCCTTTCGGAAATGACTTACCTTTGATACGTGTAATTCAATAATAATGTATAAGATACAAAATATTGACTTTAAAACAAAATACGATCCTATCCCGGTTGGATCAAAATGTAATGCGCTACCCGAAATGGCAATTTTTTGGAATCGCATATAAAATCCTTTTTTCACAACATATTTATATTTCCTTTAGAAAATAGTTTACTTACAATACATATGGTTATAGTAAGTGGATTCCGGTTATGTTAATTCTCATTCAAATCACCTGTTCAAAGCAGAAAACGAACGATTTTAAAACTCGTGTTATATCACTTTTACACAACATATTAAATTTTCCTTTTGAATACGATTTACTTATGGTATATTTGATTGATTTATATCAAAAACAATACATTTCTGCTGTTTATTAACGAAATATAGGTCTATTCCGGTTATAGAAAGTGGATTCCGGTTACGTTAATTCTCTGTCAACTCGCGCGTTCAAAGCAGAAAACGAACGATTTTAAAACTCGTATTATATCACTTTTACACAACATATTAAATTTTCCTTTTGTATATGAGTTACTTATGGTATATACAATTGATTAAAACCAAAAATAATACAGTTCTACTGTTTATTTACGAAATATAGGCCTATTCCGGTTATAGTAAGTGGATTCCGGTTATGTTAATTCTCTGTCAATACACGCGGTCAGAGCGAAAATGACCGTTTTTAAAACTCATGTAAAATCAGTTTTCATTTAAATATTTTAATTTCTTTTTAAGAAACAACTTATTTTTCGTATCCATTATTGAATTATACCAGAAACTTAACAAAATTATGTTTTATTAACGAGATACATGTCTATTTCGGTCAAGTAAATTCTGCATAGATAGCGTAATGACGAACGGACGACGGCCAATTTTAAAATTTCAGTAACTTTTTTTCATAACATATTTTATTTTAGTTTTGCATATATGTTGCTTATGTTAAATCAGATTGATTTAAACCAAAAACTATGTAAAACTACCGTTTATTAACGAAATATAGGCCTATTCCGGTAATTTATCTGGATTCCGGTCTATTCCGGTAATTTACGTGGATTCCGGTAAAACGGGTGACCGGCACAATCAATTTCAAAATTGTCAATAGACCCAAATTCAAAATTAGGAAATTTGAATGCGGTCAACCATTTTTGCCAAATAAGACCCAATAACCAATTTGTTTCCATATTTAACTGTTTTTTATTAACAAATTCCTTCAAAACAGACTAAATTCAGCATAACCATGCCATTTCTCAAGATATTTTCTTCAAATAACTTTTATTTTGGTCAGGGATCATGGCTCTTTTACACATGTCTAAATCCGGAATAATCAGGAAGATTGACAACCCCGAGTACAGTCAGGTATCGATGTAATCACATTGTTTATTACCGAGAAAAGTTATTGAAGTGAAAATGCCAGTACACTGAACTAGTACAAGAGTGTTTTAACACATTTAACTGAATCAAACAACAGATGATCTGATTTTGTTAATTTTCTCCAAATGAAGTTTGGAATGTTTACTGAACGAGCTCTTGGTGACAGATAGAGGATAATCTTTCCCACCAAGATAAAGTTTATTCTTCCATTCCTCTGTTTTATCAATCCATTTGTCGTCTGCTGTTCTGTATACAGCGTATATAAAACCTGTCATAAATGCATCATATCCTGCCCGATGTCCACCATTACCTTGTGTTTGTTCAGTGTCCCTTTTCAATTGTTTCAATATAGCATCAGAATTTAACGTCGACGACATGTCGGTTTTCCCGCCCATTTCATCACCATTTCCATGACAACTGTTCTCACATTTACTGTCATTATTCTCACTGTCCACTACTTCCATACTGTCGTCTGCTAACTCCCCGCTGGTATCCTTGCACTCCTTGTTGTGTTTTCTACGTTTTCGTTTCCGACTTTTACGTTCTTCCTTGAATGTATCTACGTCAATTGTCAGGTCTATATCGTGAGACAAAGGGCAGTAACTCTCCTTATTACAATAACCATGTCCCTGAAATATGTTGTAGAAAGTCAGGTTATCACAAATACTAAAACAAGCTCGTATAAAAGCAAAGACACACCAAGGAATTTTCTTCAATCAAATATTTAGAAATTACCAAAATAGCCATGTCTTATGACAAAAACACCACAAATATATCAAAAACAATCTGTACTTTTTTGTCTCGGGATACTGACTGACCAACAACCGGACTTCGTCTAGTCTGTGGAACAAATAATGGCAGACATTCAGCTGCGTTAAGTACCTATTTTGTTGCTTTTTATGTCTTACATCCTCTATAACAAAACTTCACATAGTCTATCATATGCACAAATGTGAAAATTATATACTAGACGGCTTCAACTATATTCCAGGTCCGAAGACAGTTTGTGGAATTGAAGTTCTATCGTATGACTTCCAACGGTTGCCAATATTTTTGGTCACTGGTCCGACAGTTAAAAAGCGCTAAAATTTTAAAGAAACCAGCAACTGGTCCTTCATTTTTTTTAACTGGTCCTTCAAGATTTTCACTGGCCCTGGGCCAGGGGACCAGTGTTAGTGTCAAGCTCTGACTTCATGAAACAAAATAGCAGAATTACTTACAGAATATGAGACACATAAAGCTGCCTTGTAAGCGTCAGGGTTCTCACTGATGTTATATACTGGTTTTATATTACAGTTCCTATATGTAACATGTGTATAGGTAGCTGGATAGTGTGGGAAATGTACGCTACACTTTGTTGTCTTCTTCTCATTGTCCTTCTGACTGAAATATCATCATATACACATTTATATAAACAACTCAACAAGATAAACAAGATATACATACATGGTTTAACAGAACTTCCCTAAATAAATTCAAGTAATTTTCGAGTATATTTTACTCATTTTCAAGGATTAAAAACTTTGGGTCTTCGAGGTAAAACATGCAATAACTTATTGGCAATAAGTGTCTTAAACTCTTGAAATAATGATAGAAGCTAGAGCAATTAGAAGCTAGATGACATCCTGGTCATATGTTTAAACTGTTTTGATATTTTAGGTTCGTGGTCAGGTAGCAGCAGGGTAATTCCAGAAGATGCTCCATTCTATTATTTACAAAAAAAAAGCTATTTTTCAAAAAATTTAGGACTTTTGTCGATTCAAATTCCAGTACTTTTCAAGTGCTAGGGATCCAATTCAAGTACTTTTTAAGTCCTATGAGAAACCTGACACATGTCTCCCTCAAAGGGTCATTGTTGTGGAAATAATCATCCGACCTAAAATTTATGACAATATGCACAACTTAGTAATTGAATGGAAACCATGTGGTTTACCAATGGACTGACCAATGGACAGACATGTGCAAAACAATTATAAATACCGGTATAGCATGATAAAGCACATGTCATGTATAAAATGATCATACCATTTTCTGAATACATATTCCAAGTATGATGCTGTCATCAGATGTTCAAACTCTGTTATATACTTGGAATCAATGATACCAGCTGGGAACATGTCCACTAAGTCAGCTAGAAACATGGTCGACGATGATGGTAGACTGGTGTACAAATTATCATATAAAAACATCAAGTCAACCAGTCCATTGTGTAGAATAATGGGTTTCTTCATAGCAACAAGCTCAGCAAACAAATGTCGTACAGTCTGTGTAGAATGATCCTCTTTCTGTAAACAGATCATACAGGAGGGTTACTTGACATACTTACAATCGTTTTCATTACTGTAAAATCATTTAATTTTGTTGGGCTGAAAGTTCGTGGTTTTGGTAAAAAAGACAATTTTGTTGGCACTTGAATTCATGGATTGTATGCATTTCAGGTCACAAAACAAGGGTCAAAATCAATGTTCGTTGGGATTAAAGTTTGTGGTTTAAATGAACCACGATATCCACGAAATTTCATCCCCCACAAAAATTAATGATTATACAGTATCAAAAATGTGAATTAAATGAGTTAATTGTATAAATATTCATCATATGACTTTACTTTGGCAATTGGAATTTTCCATCAGGCTTGCCCATGGGCACCAGAAAATAATATTAGGTAATTTTAGGCTATTTAACCTTAACACAAAAGCAAATTCCTAAATTCCAACCAAAATAATTTAGTATTAGTTTTGCTTGACAAGATCAATAATTGAAAGAAACTGAAATATTATGCCTTTTATGTGTTTGCCTGGGCAAGTAGAATTAGTCTTTGGACAATTGGATTTTCAGTCCAACATGCACCCCTGTCTCATTTTATTCCATAATTGCTACTTACAATGTCATGTTTTCCTGGAGAACATCTCATATATTACATAACTTAATAATTTAAAAATGAAAAAATGATACAAGCACAAACCTTATCTGCTCCTCTATAGTATGGTGCGCCTTTCTCATACTGCTTGTTGAAATCAAAGCCATGTCGAACCAGAAACTTCAAGGATAATGGTTCGACGACAAAGTCTTGTTCACACAGAAGTAAAATATTAAATGTCTGTACAATATAAGTAGAATTTGATAACGTCATCTGCTGGAAACATGATATACCAAGGGAGAGAATCGACCTTGACCTTGCAGTATCGCAAATATTCAGATATCTGTCTTCAACAGACCTGAAATAGAAATCTTATTACATGAGATGTTTATAAAACATGTATGCCCCCATGGCATTCCAATAACCAGAAATGGTAAAGGTCACAGTGACTTTGACCTACTGACCTCAAATTTGATAGGGGTCATCTACTGGTGCTGGCCAACCTTGATGTAAAGTTTGAAGATCCTAGGGCAAAGCGTTCTTGAGCTTTTAAATGGAAACCATTATAAGGGATCAGTGCAAAACTTCGGTAACTACATCAATTTCTAGAGGCATTTACCAAAGATTTTTTAATTGGGTCTAAAAAGTATAAGAACTTAGTTGTAACTACAATAGGATATGTTTTTAATTATACTAAATTACCAATAACCTTTTTTAAATACTAATTTTATAGTGTACATTTTAAATACTAATAGTAATACTAGTAATGTTATTATTAACACATACTTAGCCCCAAGTTTTTTTCTGTGTCCTAAACCACTGAGCTCCTGAAATATAAAGGTACATTATGTAAGAGTTAAGAGTATATTGTTGCATGTAACTGTCATTATAAGAAATTTATTATGTTGGTATCTGTAGGTTTTTCAATAAATATGTGGAATTTTAATTGCTCTAATTCTGGTACAGATAAAATTTCACTAACTTACTGAACACTTTGACTGGTAGATTTGTGCTTTTATGACCTTGTGGCAGCTAGAAAGGCTTCTTGAACAAAGGCCAATCAAAAGAATAGTTGGCCTACCGGTATTTCACTGAGCATTGCCAATACATACATGGGTCGTCCAGGACAGTCAATAAGACAGATTTACACCAAATTATTTTACAATAAGACAGATTTACATCAAATTATTTTAATGTAAATTACACAAAGAACTTGCAAAAATAAAGACTTACTGTATCTAAACCTATGAAGGAAGCATTAGACATTGCAAGTATCATAGATGGCCAGACTTCTCGCATATTATCACTGTGAACATCCACCACTGGTACACGACTTAAATTGGCCATTTTCAGTTGTCACAATCTATCCAAGCTTTCTGTAATTAGACCTGTAATAATTCTATACATAGTTTGTACCATAATCACAATATAAATATAATCTGATAAAATCGCGTTTTGCAGGGTCGACATTTAGACAATGTGAAGTGATATCTCGATATTGCGACATAATGCTCAACAGTGTAATATATATCTGGTTTTTTTACTTTGACATGACCGAAAAATGTTGTGATTTTCGTTTAACCTGTCGTCCGTCTAATGACATTGTCAAGCAGTGTCACTTCGCATTGTTGGGTGTAAATTGCCCTACATGCGTGATCACTGAAGGCAGCACTATAAATGGCATGATCAGGATTCCGTAAAAACTAACTAACTACTTTTACACAGACGGTATCAATTTACACTGATGATTTCAATCTCAGCTTACAAATTCCTCACTCAGAAACAGTCAGTGGTTGGTTAACCAATTAAACAGTTAAAGTTAAACTTCACTTGTACTTTTGTTAGAGATATTGGGTCATTTGTCCTCGTTTAATTATCATTATGTCACTATGAAATTGACAATGTCACACCATAACGATAGGCCTACAAGACGATTAAATGTTCTTGAATAATTAGTATTTTAGTAATCTGGACAGCAAAAACGAATAACTTACGATTTTCATTGCATGTGTGAACAATTGCAAATGGCGTAATTTATAAAAGGGAAGTAACCGTGTACTACCAGTATGTCATCTGGAACGTCCGTACTGTACGGCATTTATCGCTTCCTATGTTTATAAACGTCAAGTTTTTAGAGATTTTGTCGACCGTATTTCAGGAAAACCAAATACTGACATTAAAGGTGCTGTATGCAGATGTGATCTGCAATCTATTGGTGTATGCTATGCGATATTTTCATGAATTGTCATTGATGTATTCTTGCAAAAAATTCAGCTATAGTAGCAGTGATTTATGCATCTGACCACAGGGGATTGACACATAATTTTTTTTTGTTCAATATAGCCTTATATCAGTATATACTATATATACTGATATAAGGCTATATTGAACAAAAAAATATGTGTCAATCCCCTGTGCATCTGACGTCCTGTCAAAATTTAATTTTAACCGATTATCCTAGATTTACATGCAAAGTAGCAATGTAATTGTTTTTTGATTGTCTGTTGATCAAGTAATTTTAGTAGCACATGGCTCCATAGACCTTGTATAATGATTCCACATGAAAGCCATTGGCACACATAGAAGTTTCCAACAAGTAGCATCAGTCAATTGAAACCTAGCTACCCCCCCCCCCCCACTGCCTCCCAGGCCCTACCTCTGGGAAGGGTCACTGGGCGGGTGGAATAGTCCAGGGATTTTAACTTTTCGATGTACCACACTGCCTGGTGTGTGCAGGGATTTTGATCCTTCCCAATTTAGCGGCGACATACAGCTAGGACTATATTTCTGAGATTTAGGGGGAGGGGCAATAGACGATACCTTCAATTGGCATGGCCCTGTGGGCAGGGATTTTACCAGAGATTGAAAAAGTAAAAGTCATTATCCCCGCCCTACCCTGGGGTTGGGGAGTCCTGGTTTTCAATTGACTGGTGAATAAGTTGTCATGATGAAGGATGGAGGCAGTTTGGGGGAAACCTTGCACTTGGGACTTGTTTTTTTTTCAACATTTACTTACACATCTTTACAGATTTCTTATTTCCTCCATATACAGGCATTACAAAATGAAATACTTCATTGGAGTAGATGTTGGAACAGGTTCCGTCAGAGCTGCACTGGTTCGTGAGGATGGTAAAATGATTGCATCTGAGTCTAAATCCATTCAGATATGGAACCCAAAGCCAGATTTCTACCAACAGTCTTCAGAAGATATATGGTCAGCTGTTCTATACACAGTGAAGGTAGAGTGACAGTTCTTTACTTCATAATCTATACAAAGCCATATCTTGTACAGCATCTTGAATAATATAAAAAGAACATAATAAAAAGAACATAATAAGAATTATGCACTTTGTCAAAACTGGGAACTGAAACCAGAGCTGATCAGTGATGGTGACTTTCATATGCTCAACCAACAATACCTTAAGTTAATCTCCTAGCTGAGTTGTCCTTTATTACCTTTACCATGCAAGAGATTGCAATTGTACTAGCTAGGCAGAACCATCCAGTAAAACATTCTTTTAGCTTTCTGTAAACCAATGTACTTTGGCATTTTGCATATCATCGACATATTCGCAACTACAAATTTTCACGTTTTTGTCTCCCGCAATGTCCATATTAATGTTTTGAACACTTTCGAGGCTACTCAATTTCGTGACTTTATACCACTCATTAACTTATCATACAGAATATTTTTTCACCGTATGATTTAGTTTATGGATAATTGTATGTTTGTACCGGTGTTTCAGACTGTTTGTTCCAATGTTTCAGACTGTTTGTTCCAATGTTCAGACTGTTTGTACCAATGTTCAGACTGTTTGTACCAATGTTTCAGACTGTTTGTACCAATGTTTCAGACTGTTTGTACCGATGTTTCAGACTGTTTGTTCCAATGTTTCAGATTATTTGTTCCAATGTTTCAGACTGTTTGTTGCAATGTTTCAGACTGTTTGTTGCAATGTTTCAGACTGTTTGGTCCAATGTTTCAGACTGTTTGTTCCAATGTTTCAGACTGTTTGTTCCAATGTTTCAAACTGTTTGTTGCAATGTTTCAGACTATTTGTTGCAATGTTTCAGACTGTTTGGTCCAATGTTTCAGACTGTTTGTTCCAATGTTTCAAACTGTTTGTTCCAATGTTTCAGACTGCAATGTTTCAGACTGTTTGTTCCAATGTTTCAGACTGTTTGTTCTGATGTTTCAGACTGTTTGTTGCAATGTTTCAGACTGTTTGTTCCGATGTTTCAGACTGTTTGTTCCGATGTTTCAGACTGTTTGTTGCAATGTTTCAGACTGTTTGTTGCAATGTTTCAGACTGTTTGTTGCAATGTTTCAGACTGTTTGTTGCAATGTTTCAGACTGTTTGGTCCAATGTTTCAGACTGTTTGTTCCAATGTTTCAGACTGTTTGTTCCAATGTTTCAAGCTGTTTGTTGCAATGTTTCAGACTATTTGTTGCAATGTTTCAGACTGTTTGGTCCAATGTTTCAGACTGTTTGTTCCAATGTTTCAAACTGTTTGTTCCACTGTTTCAGACTGCAATGTTTCAGACTGTTTGTTCCAATGTTTCAGACTGTTTGTTCCGATGTTTCAGACTGTTTGTTGCAATGTTTCAGACTGTTTGTTCCGATGTTTCAGACTGTTTGTTCCGATGTTTCAGACTGTTTGTTGCAATGTTTCAGACTGTTTGTTGCAATGTTTCGGACTGTTTGGTCCAATGTTTCAGACTGTTTGTTCCAATGTTTCAGACTGTTTGTTCCGATGTTTCAGACTGTTTGTTCCGATGTTTCAGACTGTTTATTCCAATGTTTCAGACTATTTCTTCCAATGTTTCAGACTGTTTGTGGTGCTAGTTCTGTGAGTAGTGAAGATATTGGAGGTATTGGCTTTGATGCTACATGTTCTCTAGTGATCAGAGATAAGGAACAAAAACCACTTTCTGTTTGTCCAACTGGTTCGTAATACTATTAATTGTCTGTTATACTTATTAAATAAGTACATGTACCACAAAAGCTTACTTAAACCTTCATATATAAAGAGTTGTTGAACTTAGTTAGCAAAAAATGAACAATGCAACCTCTTCAGAGCAAAAACCTGTCTATAACAACATCATCAAAATTTCCCTCAGATAACATTTACTTTGAATTTAACCTTTGAAGAGCAACAACCTCTATACAATGTGCAACATTTACTGCACCATTTACTGTTCCAAAGGTGGTACGGTGGTCAAGGGGATAGCCTGCTTTCCTGCTGATAGAGAGTTCCTGGGTTCGATCCTAGGCCGGGGCACTTGCTCATTTCTGAAACACTTTTCTGCGTTTCCCACCAAATTAGAGATGAACTGGTTAGCAACCCAAAGGTAGTCTCACATATATCAGTGCTATACACCGAGCACGTTAAAGAACCATGGTGTCTCTTCGGAAAGAGCTAGGGCATCGCGCCTGTATACCTTGTATCACATTACTGTCTCTTCCACATGCTGTCCCTTCAGCAAAACACTGGACCCCATTGGAAATAAGTGCTTGCACTTTCATGGGTTATCCTTGACCGAAAGGTTTAAATAATTACACCCTAAGGGTATTGCTCTACATTGGTTGCACTGTAGTTATCATACTAATAATCTTCCCTCGAAGCCAGAGGTCATTGGTCAATTTGGCAGGGGAAAAACAGATCACCACATACTTGCCACTGTATCAACCAAACACATACAGTTACAATGATACTGTAAATCCATTCATATTTGCATGATTTTTATGTCGCAAATTCTTTTAACATATTTATTTCCCGAATTTATGAACACACAAAGTATGTGTCCAAAGGTTGTCATGTAACAAATTTCTTTTTTGTTCATGTTAGTTCTGATGTACTGTAAAATCATTAATTTAGTGGGGTGCTTAAATTTCATGGATTTCGTGATTCACTTTCTACCACGAAAATTAAATCCCATTGAACAATGATTTTGACCCTTGTATTTGTTACCTGAAATGCAAAATCCACGAATTAACATCCCATCGAAATTGTCTTTTTTATCGAAAACCATGAAATTTCGTCCCATCGAAATTAAATGATTTTACAGTATTTGAAAGTGAATATTGTTACAGGAAATCCAGAGTGTGATATTATAATGTGGATGGATCATAGAGCTACAGAAGAGACGGACCTTATAAATGCTACAAAACATGATGTTCTCAAATATACTGGTGGCACTATATCACTGGAAATGGAACCACCAAAATTGCTATGGTTGAAAAAGGTAAGTAACATCATATTCAGAGATTATTACTAAAATTGCAGAAGTTTTCTTACACCTTCTAACCATGCAATTCAATACACGAGAGGTAACATATATGGCTGTATTTCTACCAATACATTATCCACATGTAGAGGTCATGGCTCGAGCTTTGTAAGAACATAAGCTGCCCAACCAGGGAATCCAACTATATTTCAGTTTTCTTGTATATGTACTCTATATCTCTTTCGCATTTATTTATTTTGCGGACATACTAAATCAAGGTTCCCGTAACAGCTCCACATCTATAATTGGGTTTATGAATTTACCAGAATCTCAGTTTGAGAATAATGGGGGAAATGAAAAATGTTCTGAGTACTACTTGTGATACTGTATTAAAACCTGATTACATTTCAGAAATTGAAGAAACAGTGTTGGGATAATGCTGGGTATATGTTTGATCTTTGTGATTTCCTCACCTGGAGAGCTACTGGATCTCTGACAAGGTAAATTATATACTGTAAAATCATTTAATTTCGATGGGACAAAATTTCGTGGTGTTGGTAAAAAATATCTTTTCGATGGGACGTTTATTCATGGATTTTGCATTTCAGGTAATAAAATCAAGGGTCAAAATTAGTGTTCAACCAGATTTAATTGGTGGTTAAAAAGTGAACCATGCAATTTAATCCCTTATGAAAATTAATGATCTAACAGCATACCTTTGTTATTTCGCTTGATGGTATTGTTAGTGGTGGGGTTAATAAACTAGAAAGAACGGTTGCATCCCTTAATGAGTTGTTTCCCTTTCATCATTGTTTAAACACACTGCTTAAAGAAATCTATTAACTAGAAAAGCGCTTTGAAGTTTATTTGACGGAGGTAATCCATACCTACTATATGTACGAATGTAATTGAATAGGATGTAACTGAATAAAGGCCCACCGTTGCACTTTGCTTGACAATGAATCCAAGGTTTCCAACCTTTTTGTATCACTTAGCTGTGATCCTTGTTCTAAAACTATGAAACAGAAACATACATTCACATAGGTGTAAAACCATCTGATCTGATTAGTAGTACTGTACATAATGCATTTTCAGCAAATTCTGGTTGTTATTTGTTGACTTGCTTATTTGTTCAGATATTTGTCATCACAATTTTAGGTCTCTGTGTTCAGTGATTGCCAAGTGGACGTATACTAAAGACAAACAATTTGATCCTGAATTTTATAAACTGATTGGTCTGGAAGATTTGTGTGAAAATAACTTTGAAAAAATAGGTAAGATTTTAAAATAATTCAATGGTTACTGCCATGCACTCACAGAACATAAGGTCTCCGACCAATATCTTTGTTACAGGTTCCAAATTCAAATTTATGATTTTTTTTTTGGAACTGCGATGATATTGCAATATCCTTGTCTTGTGTTCATGTACCTTGAGCCATTTCTTCACGTCTGGGTATGGGAGTTATGTACAAATTTACTGAAATGTATAATAAGCTCTTAAATAGCTTTCAAGATACTTCATGCGAACCAATGTATAATTTAAAAAACAACTATATTAACTTTTCAGTAGATATAATTGTTAGCTTATTCACATTTGATCTGCCTCGCTTTTGCCTAGTGGTTGAGTGCCTGCTTTGAGTGAGAGAGGTTTAGAGTAGTTGAAAAAAAAAAATAGTTGAAAATATTTATAAAGCGCTTTATATAACAAGTCTCTAAAGCGCTTAACACGCGAAAGTCAGCTAGTTGACAGTTCATTATAAAGTCTAAAACAATTTCACTTGATTCACTGATATGCACTTTTAAACAGATGTGTTTTTAAGAGTCTTTTTGATGACTGTCAGAGAGTCAATGCACCTGATTTCCACAGGAAGACCGTTCCATAAGGTGGCAGCACATTTGTCGAACCTCCTTTTACCGTAATTATTGGTTCTTACTTTAGGAATGTTTAATAGCGTAGCAGTCTCTGATCTTAAAGACCTGGTTGGCTGGTATTCTCTAGTCAACTCATTCATGTAGACAGGAGCATGGTCATATCTGATTTTAAAAGCGTATAGAATGATCTTGTACTGTGCTCTGTATGGAACAGGAAGCCAGTGTAGTGTATGGAGTTTTGGAGTTATGTGTTCACGCTTTTTCAGAGTTTGATCCAAGGTGGTATCATATCAAACTTGTTAAAAACGGTACTGGGATATCTCTTTCTTGGTGCTTAAGTTATTTCCAGGTAGCTGTTGATTTGCAAGGTGTCTGGATAATGTGACTGGATAGTCCAGCGATTTTTTTGCAAATTTCCATGAACGAGTCGTGGAACTCGATAACTTACAAATCTATAAGTCCTAAAATTGAAAGAGTAAGTCAAAATATTTCATTAAAAAACATCAAAGTAACCTGTTAAGAAATGTGTAAAACAGGCTTCTTTAATCTATTAGCTGTTGAAAACCAAGGTTCTGATTATAATTTATCTGCATTTTTTTTTTTCTATTCATTATTTGGACTCACATAATTTGAAACTTTGCATCCTCAATGATTTTTGTGATACCAGGACTCGGGACTCGCGAGTAAAAAAATCACTGTACTATTCTCCAAATGACTGTTATGCTGTACCAAATATAATGAAATACAACACAAACTCCAGTTTAGCTGATCCAACGTTTCGACTTTAATTCTGTAATTTATACTGTACAGAATAGTGGGACAGAAAATAATGTCTTTACTTCATAATTTACAGGAAGTGACATTCAAGCACAAGGTCAGCCATGTGGGAATGGACTGACAGAACAAGCTGCAACAGAACTTGGTCTCAAACCTGGCACCCCGGTCTCTGTTGGTATGATTGATGCTCATTGTGCTACTATAGGTATGTGAATGTCTTCTTTCAGTATCAACATAATACATATATGGCTCTATATTAGTATTTGATTATAAATCTTTCACTTCCCTTGAAGCTTGAGGTCATTGACCAATTAGGTAGGGTTAAAACGGAATGGCCACACGTTACCACTCAAACAAACAAAAACAAAATTCTTTGCATGAACAATAGGCAGGAATATTGGTTAAAGATAATATTATGCACTACTCCCAAAATTAATAATAAAGCATTTGTAATTAAAAGATACTTTTGAGTATTCTTCCCATATTTATAGGCCCCACAATTTAAATGGCTGGAGTATACCCATTTCTGTCATTTCATCATGACTTAGTTACCGAACAGCTCAAGAAAGCTTTGGACATTGGTCTGCAACCGTTATGTGTTATTTGGTATTGGTACGTAGATTACCTGGCACAGATACTTCCTTGCTAGGGGGGTATTGATATCAATCGGATAAATCCTGTTCATAAAATAATACTCAAATACAAAATTATATCACAAGTTGTTAGGGTTGTGTCCCTTTATGAGGACCCAATTTGTAAGAAAAGCTGTAGTGGTCATAAAATTCATTCCATTTGTGCTGGAACAGTATATTGTAGACACTGACTACTACTGTAAAATCATTTAATTTTGATGGGACAAAATTTCATGGTTTTGGTAAAAAAGACCATTTCGGTGGGACGTTAATTCGTGGATTTTTCATATCAGGTACTTAATACATGGGTCAAAATTATTGTTCGATGGGATTTGATTTCATGGTTGAAGGTGAACTAAAAAATCCACAAAATTTAATCCCCCACGAAAAATTAATGATTTTACAGTAATTCCCATGTATGAATATTGTTTATCATATTGACAGGTTGTATTGGATGTATACCCAAAGATACAACAGTGACTGTTCCAGCATTAAACCACCGTGTAGCCATGATCAGTGGAACATCAACCTGTCACATGCAAGTATGTTATGTATAAGTCACATGTCTACCAATGTTATAATTGTGTGTTTTTCTTTTACTATTTAAAATAACTAGAGTTGCGGCGATGTCATCATTGAATTTGTATATTTGCCTTAACTATGTACCAACTGTTATGGGGCGTACCGGTGTCATAGCTATGGGATGCTACTAATTTTATGCCCTTATTTAGGTGACACATCAGCGGACAATAACATAGATTGTTAAATTTTGTTTTCACTTGTTGAAACAGTTATTTTTTATTGGCATCAGTAGAATAAACATGTAAAGCGATGTGAGGTTTTTAGTGGTTGTTGCTATGGTTCAAGTTTTACAGCTCTGGGTCCGTATTCATAAAGCTCCTAAGGGGAAATATTCCTTAGGTTGATATATTTACCTAAGGTTTTATAGGAATTCCCTTAGTTTTATATGATTTCATCTTATATATCTGAAATAACAAAGTCTTCATATTCAGATACCTAAGGTGAAATCATATAAAACTAAGGGAGCTCCTATAAAACCTTAAGGTAAATATCAACCTAAGGATTATTTTCCCCTTAGGAGCTTTTTGAATACGGACCCAGGTCAAAACTGCATTAATTCTACTATGTACATGTTAGTATTATGATTCTTATTATAATAATATCACTATACATTTTCAGCAGCGACCACCAACTCTAGAAATAACTTATTATCAGTCACAGCTTCTTTTCACTAAATAGAATACTTCCACATTTGCATGTATGAAGTTAAATGTTTTTAAAAAATATTCACTTATTTCTTGAATATGCCTATGTTTGATACATATATATATTTGCAGATAAGTAATGATGAAATATTTGTACCTGGTGTTTGGGGACCTAACTGGTCAGTCATTGTGCCTGGATACTGGTCAGCTGAAGGTGGTCAAAGTGCCGCGGGAAAACTGGTAAGATGTCTTACTGTGAAACTCGAGGGGATGAAATTTCATGGTTTTGGTAAAAAATACCATTTTGATGGGACCTTGATTTGTGGATTTAGCATTTCAGGTAATAAATACAAGGGTCAAAATTATAATTTGATGGGATTTGATTTTGTGATTAAAGGTCAACCATGAAATTTAATCCCCCACGAAAATTAATGATTGTACAGTGTGTCATCTCTATTAGTTAAATTTACAAATGTAATGATTAGTTGAAACATGCATTCCACAATAACCAAATCAAGACTTGTAGCTTACATGTAAATATCTAGTTGTGTATACATTTAAATTTCAGATGGATTTTGTTGTCGAAACACATGCAGCATATCAGGATGCTGTGACTCAGGCAAAGAAAAGGTTTGTATATAATATATACTATATGCATATACACTTATTTCAATTTCTCACTTTGATATACCTCATGAAATTTCTATCAGGGAAACCCTGTAAGCTTTAAGTATTTAGCATATGCAGTCAATTACTGTGAATTACTTTTAAAACTGGAAAAATATCTACCTGTTTGAGGCATTGCTGTAAATGTATTAGGCATGTATGTAAAGTTTGTTTATTATAGTGTCACCCCTACTGAAAGGGCCAGTCAATTCTGACTTATGAGACATTTATCTTTCATGCACAGTACCTTTCTGAATCCCTGACCGTAATGCTGGTCGCCTGGCAGATATGAGCCTACAGTAACCGTTAATTTAATTAGCTGGCGGCTGACCAACTAGTCTCATCTGTTCCAACCCGCCTTCCATTAAGATTCGAACCTTCGACCTCCCCCTTCCTAGGTGGACGCCTTAACTACTCGGCGACGATTGCGGTATATATGTTGGATATATTGGTGTAAAATCATTGTTTTTAAGGGTTTCATTATTTTGTTAGTATGAACTCTACCACAAAATCTAATTCAATTGATTATTTGATTTCCCAAATAGGAAACAATTGGTTTCCCCTTCCATTTCTTGTAATCTAAGAGTTAACAAACTCACCATTTTTTTTTCTTAAACTTGACAAAAGTGAATATTCACCAGAATCTATGACAAATTAATAGTAAAATATTTTTTATTTCAGAAATGTGCATGTGACAGATTATTTGTATGAAGTATTATCGAATGAAACATCTACTCAAGGTTTGTCCAGTATGGCTGAACTGACGAGAGAGTTCCATTTATGGCCAGATTTTCATGGCAACCGATCACCTCTGGCAGATCATACACTGAAGGGCATGGTAGTGTATTAATCACTTAGTTATACCTTCCCTATCACTGGGTTTGGGCCCTTATTATAGTCTGGCCTGATTAATGTCTGGAGGCCATTGCATAGGCAAGGCTAAAAAGCGCTTTGTAGGGGACGAATCGACAAACTAATTGACTAGCTGCGACCGTTCGCGGCTAGCGTATACCCTTGCATAGCAAAGTGCTGCCAAGCGGTCTGTTGCATAAGAAAGCGCTCGATAACGCTCACTTAGCAAATTGTTAAGAAAGCTGTAGTTGCCTGGACATAGTAAAGTGCTACAAAATTGCGCTCAATAGCAGCTTGGCTAAGCAACGGGCTCCTGGTTTTTTTGTGTTGGAATAGTTTCAAGATTTCACAGTATAAACGTGAACTTGTACAAAAGCTAAATAGCGATTGTTTGACCCTAGTTTAACCTAGGTTTTACCAGTCTCTATTTCGACTATGCCATAGTGGTAACCTCAGTTAGTGCCACTACCCAGCCCCTATCTTTGATGAAGAGGAATTTTGTTTTGTACCTGTCGTTCCGTCCGACTGTTTGTCTGTCTGATGGTAGAATAACTCAACATTAAAGAATGCTTAACCCTAGGATCCTCAAACTTTACATGGAGGTTGCAGGTCATCAACAGTAGATGATTTTGAGGTCAGTAGGTCAAGGTCACTGTAGCCTTTACCATGTCTAACTATATGACTGCCATGGGATATACATTTACAAACATCTCTGTTGTTCTTACAGTATCAAAGCTTTGCAGTGCAAGTAAAGGGTGTTAAGAAACTTGATTGATGAAATTCAAGTAGGTACAAAATCTTACATACTGTAAAATCATTTAATTTCGAGGGGACGAAATTTCATGGTTTTGGTAAAAAAGACCATTTTGATGGGACCTTAATTTGTGGATTGTGCATTTCAGGTGATAAATATGGGGTCAAAATTATTGTTCCGTGATATTTGATTTCATTATTTAAAGTGAACCATGAAATCCACAAAATTTAATCCCCCATGAAAATTAATCATACATGCCAGATCTCCTGTATCTTGCAGGAGTCTCCTGCATTTGAGACTCTACTCCTGCATGATTTTTGTCAAATTGATCAAATCTCCTGCATTTCATGGAATATTGGAACCTTGACATTTTTTGTTTGCATGATGAAAATGTATCAAATCTTATTTTAAATAGCTTTATGGAGCATGCATGGTAATGTCCTACAAGTAAATTAGTGAAAACTGCATATTAAGTTCATTTATTTAAGTTTGAAGTTTGAGCAAGAGCAATCTCCTGCATTTTGCTGAAATCTCCTGCATTTCCATCACCAATCTCCTGCATAGGCTTCAGGAAAATATGGCATGTATGATTAATGATTACTATAAGTATGTAAGATTTTGTACCTACAAAGTATACAATCAGGTTGTGACACAAATTTAATATAAATACCAGAAATATGAAGCAATGGAGGACTCAAACCCTCAGGAAGTAGTTTTATCATAAATAATAATGTTACTTTCAGATTAGTGGTTTAACGTTGAGATCAGATGTGGTCGGACTTTCCATTCTCTACCTAGCGACAGTACAAGCATTGGCTGTAAGTTTTATCATGGATGACTCTTAACTCTATGCATCTTATACTACTGTTAACCTAGAAATTATATTGCGAGATTTGATTTAGCAGATTTTGAGCGTAGTAGAAGTTAGTGAAATTAAGAAGCCACTAAAGTGTTAAAAAATTATCATGGACATCACAGGAGACTTAAAAACGTAAAAATGTCTCTTCTTTAGCAATAGAATTAGTTCCAAAAGTATTGTGTCACAACCAAATATGTTTCTCAAATAGTATTGCCATGTTGTACTGTACATATATTAAAACTTTCGAGGACTTGCCAAATGATTGAAATAAACCGGGACTAGACATAGCGGTACGATATAAGGATACAATATATATTTAGCTAATTCACCAGGAATTTGAAATTTGCTTGAAATAAACCGGGTGCTCGTAATATAGATTCTCGTCTTAACAAAGTTTTATTGTAGTTGTTAGAACCATACATTGTACATTAAGGTATATTACAGTACAGTACGCATCATATTCTCAGTGAGATGAGACAATGTGGACATTTCCCTGACATATTGTATATTTGTGGAGGATTAAGAAAGAACCAACTCTACATACAGACTCATGCTGATGCCACAGGTAGGAGAGTTTGAGATAAATAGAATAATCAGTTAGTGATGTAGATTGAGTACAAGTTATCACATAGTATGGTTACTGTAGTATATAACGTTCAAATGACGTCATCATAGAAACTGAGTTTTTTCAATTGGAAGATATGGTTTTTGCATTATTCGTGTCATATGATTTACGGAATCTAACACTTATTTTCGATTGATAAATCATATTATCACTTAACCTGCGGTCTGGGAGTGCATTAAAGCCAGGCTGGAAATATTGTAATGCATTCCCAGCCCATTCATTAAACATTAGAATTACCTTTACGTTTATTGGTTGGTTGGTTCAGGATGACCTACATAAGCAAATCCGTGCCTTGAATCAACCTGTGACGTCAGTATAATACAAACGTTCGCATGAAGTCGCGCGCATTTTAACGCTAAATTTTTAATGAAACCTATGTAGTGTACATCAGCGTTATGAAAATTAACAAGCGTTCTCTAAGGTTTTGTGACAAAAACAATATGACACAAGGCTTTGCCGAGTGTCATATAGTTTTGTCCACTCGTTTAAAAAAACTTGTATATAATGAGCACTCATTCAAGATCCTCTATTTAAATCAGTTCAGGAAGTATTACTAAGCTCACCAAAGGTTCGCGTTATATAATTTCTAGAACTTATATAATATCAATTTATATCAATTGACAACTTGTGATAGATCCTCTATATGTTACAGGTCTTCCCGTGGTTGTGCCTGATGAGAAGGAATCTGTGTTGTTAGGGGCTGCAATATTAGGGGCCGCTGCTGCCGGTTTACATCCTTCTATACAGGTATACCATTATGGCAATTTTCTATTCAGACATACATTTACTTATTGTAATACTTCTACCAAAAAAATGTTTTCAACTTTTAAGTTAAGATTTCTTCTACAAATTATAGTACATTTAGTGACAAGCTGTTTCTAAAATATTGTACGCTATTTAATGATGATGATTTTATACATGGAACAAAAAATTCTGCAGTCTTTGATATAATCCTCGAGAGCTTCAATTTTCATTGATAAACTTGACAGCATAATTAAATCTCCACAAAAAATCAATATCCAGTTTGCAATGTATTTTCTTCCATTTTTTGTGATGCATTTTATGGGAATCTGCAAAATTTAATGTCTATAAAAGTCTATGATTTTACAGTCTTACATTCTAAGTTTAACTCCAAAACCTTTTATAGGCATGTATGGAGCATATGTGTGGGCAAGGGGAAGTCACTCTTCCAAGCAGTGATGACAAATTGTAAGTGCCTTTTTAGTTTAATTTATAGTTTTTCACTCCCATTTTCAAAACTTGACTTCATAGTAATTGTAAGAAAAAAGTAGTAAAACTCTGTGACAGTGAACTAAATTCTAATTCATGGAAATGTTATGTACTTGTAATAGCATCAATGCTGGTTGATAACATACAAGACCAATATTATACGATAAACTCTAAAGAATTTAGAGCAATTGGCATACCTCAGATAATTCTTAGACGAATCATCTCTCGGACATAAATAGAACGTCGCCATTATTCAAACGGTTCTTTACAGTTTTTAGGGAAGTTTTGTAAACAGTTTAAAACTGGAACTTGCAGCACTGATTCAACATCTTAGACATAAATACAGTAAAGTTCCGCTAATAAGACCGCTTTGATTATTTTGAAGTAATGCAGATTTTTGCCAGTTTAAGGTCCCAAAGTATTATATTAAGAACAAAAACGGTCTGCTTATTAGACCGATTCGCTATTAAGACCACCTTTTTGACTGAGCATGTTTTCTCTATTTATGTTCTTTAAAACGTCATAGCCTACATATGGGATGGGTATGTTTTGGTCTATTTTTTTGTAAACCGCATCACACATGCGGAAATTTTCCACTGTTCCTACACTATGTTCATCCGAGGGAGCTTCCGGATTAGTCACGAAAAGGCCCGAATAATAACGATCCAATGTATAGCTGATAAGACGTATATATCCTGAAATAAGCGTATAGATAAATTACTAAATATTGATAAAGAAATATACTTCCCTCTGAAACATTGATGTATTGTATACTCCAGGTATCATGCAAAGAAATATGAAGTATTCCTGGTGATGTATAAGGACCAAAGGAAATATAAACAGATAATGAATAGCTAACTTGGAATACTATCTTGTGTTCTATATAATAGGTTTGTTTATTGGACCATATAATCAGACATACATATCTTGTCACTTTGCAAACCATAGTGTTCACTACAAACTCATGCCAAGTTTTGCAGACCCCTTTACGTGAGATTTATGTTGGAAATGCAGGAGATTGCATTAAAATGCAGGAGATTTTGTTGCTAAAACTCAAACATATAAAGTTTTTATGCCGTTTTTACTTAATTAACTTGTAAGGCAATACCATGCAAGCTCCATGAAGCAATTCAAACTAATATTTTTCATCATTTCATAATGTAAACAAACAATATCAGGCTCCAGTATTCCAAGAAATGTGTGAGATTTGATAAATTTACCTAAAATCATGCAGGAGAAGAGTCTCAAATGCTGGAGACTCACACATCTGGAACTCTGGCATGTATGTTAACTCTTAACTTATCTTAAGAATCTAGTGGTTAGTGTGCTGGATTTGTGCTGGATTTGTAATCCAGCTTTCAATGTTTGATTCCTGTGGTCATACTCAACCTTTAAAAACCTCGAAACCAAATCCCATTGAACACTGGTTTTGGGCCTTGTATTTATTACCTGAAATGCAATATCCACCAATTAACGTCCCAAAACCATGAAATTTTGTCCCATTGAAATTAAATGATTTTACAGTAACTTGTCAAGAATCTAGTTAGAGAATACAAAATGTATGTTATAGTGCAGCTTGAAACAAGTACCTGTTTGATACAGGGACATTTATATTAAAATGTTTGATTTGGGATCTAGTAAAATTTACTGTTTATAACAGGAAATTTCTTAATTCATGTTCGACTTAACAATAAAATTGTGTTTGCCGAAATCTGCATTTTGCATTTTACATATCATGATTTTGGTTGTTGAACATCCGTACCAGTATTGAGGGTTCTTTTAATTAATGATCTTGTATATTGATTTGTTTGTAGGTGTTAAAAGATTAATATTTATTGCATTATACATTATAAATGTAATTTTAGATAATTTTATGTTATATGAACTAATTTTATAGATGAATCTGTGATTCAAATTATTTTGTATGTGCTACATTTTAGAAATATAATGTTTGAATTGTTTACAATGATTATGATTTCAATCATGCATATTAGTATGAGTACGACTATAGCAGTCAAAATTACATAGTCATCCGGTTATTAACCCATGACTTTTAACTTTGAGGGAAGAGTCAGTTTTTGACACAAGAAATTCAGGTGCAATATCGCTTTACTAATAAATTCCTTGGTTCTTTTTCCCCAAATGTATAGCATCTCACTGGTTACCAATTCCTTCATCTGTCTGTCAAGACGACCTATGGTAACAGCATTATCTTTGTTGACAGATGGTCTCAAGTTTATGGGAGATAAAAGCATTACTTTTTACAGACAGGTTTTGTAAAGGTGTTAAAGCTTTATCACATGTTCCAATGTACATTGTATATGCATACTGCATGATTGATGACACGGATAAGCTGAAGGTCTTACGCATTTTGGAATACTGTTTTAGAGTTATATTACAATGTACGTCTATTGATATATTTTTATATTGATTATGTTACAGAATTCTTATACACGCATGTCAATAACAATAAATTGATTAATAATAAATATTTAAACATACACAATGTGTCTCGTATTTTATAGGCACATCCAGTATAACGAAATTTTATGCTAAAAGATTTTGACTGAAGCTTCACTGATTCCCTAGAGATTAAGGATTTCAGAGAAATAATGCCCAATCCTGCAAACAAGTGGCAAGTTTTGTTTTGAGTGTCATTAGCACACACACCCACACACCAAAACTCCGTTCAAACATTATTATAGCGTTCACGTTCAGAAATGAAATTTCAAATGCCCGTAATAAATCAATTTAATTTTCTGTAAGTTTATTCAATACTGTGCAGTCAATCTGGATTAATAGGAAATGTACGAGCCCCGTTCATATTGATCTAATGTACCAACAGGTTATGCTCTGCCATAGCTGCATATGGAGCAAGTATTACACTACTTTAGTCTGGTACATAGCTTTTGACCTGGTCTTTTTACTTTCTGTTTTGGAGAAATAAAACAAGATGCACATATGTTTCATTATTTATTAGATTCACTTACAAGTACCATTTTGCACAAGTTCACAGACACTATAACTTGTGTATATGAGACAATATAAACATTTTCTAACTAGAACAATAGTCAGGTGCTTTATTAGCAATCATTTTAAGACAGCAACCAAGGGAGTAGAAACAAAAACTTTGAAAACTTTAAAATACATATGTCAATACAGCAGCAACCCAGAGTGTAAAGACATGAATTTTGAAAAAAAACTTAACATACTGGTACTAGCAATACCAGGGCTCGATCCAAATCTATGGTAACCACATTATTATAAATTCATTGTTTACATTTGCACTGAGCCCTCAATAAAATTTCCATTGAAACAAAGTCCAAAACATGTGAAAATTTGTGTGAATAGTTCTTACTCGCAGTACAGATATGCCAATTCATAACAATGTGATTGCAAAAAGAACATTTTGAATCCTTATTTGCTGTCTTAAAATGTTCATAAATAAGGTGCCAGACTTGTCCTTACAACATGTGAGAGCCTTATTTACATTGTTAACAAAATCCTTAAATTTCCAAGAACAAGTATCCTCGATTTATTGACCAGGACCTCTTGAATTAATTATACATAATTTTAAGACCATTTTCAAGAATAGTTTTGTGGATACATCGACAAAGACCTCTGTTAACAAAATCAGAAGAACCAAAGTATCGTTTGTACACTATATGGTAAATACTGAACTATAACATCATCAGAATTTCATACTTTATAATGAGATGCGTAAATTCTATGACAACCCAGGTTTTCAAACAGGGACTTCAACTGAACTCTGCAGAAACTTGGCTATGACAAAATCTCAGCTGCTTAATGCTGACAAACATTTCTCACGAGTGCAAGTCTTCCTCCTTTTAGTCTTAAAATCGTTTAAACAATAGGGTCCACATTTAGCCTAATCTACTCACAATTTTTTTTTTCAAGGGATGTGTGTGTGGTAGGGTATTTCAAACGTTTGGCTGTTGGAGCAATTACAGACCTGATTTCGGCAGTGTCCTATTTGTGGTGTTAAAAACTAAAATTCAACACCTGGTTGCAGAACTCCCTAATCTTAAAACCCAAGTTTTCCATCACTTGAAAATAGTTTCACTGGAGATCTGGCCAGGGATGGGGTACTCGTACTTGTACTCGAGTATTATGAGTACAAGTACTGATTTTCCAGTACTCGCTTGTACTCAGTACTCAGCTGAAAAAATCAGTACTTGTACTCGTACTTACTCGAGTACCATACCTAAAATACTCGGTTTTTTATCAATGAAGGTATACCTGGCAACATTCATTATGATCCTTTTGTGTTCTGTATTATCAAGTGAGATAAAGTGTCAATATTGCTGTTGAATAAACAGTTTTTCACACCTAATAGTTGACCTATTGTTATTACATTCTCAATTATTGAGGGTACAATAAAGAAAGGAGATGATTGATCAAGTTAAACAGCCTAAGGGTGATTACAGATATTTTTTCTCTTAAATCATTTAATATAGCAATTAATTGTAATCTTCATACAATTTTTTACTTATCAGTTATTAATATAAACTTTTGAACAGAACATTTATAAACAAAGGAGATTGTTTAAAATTGATTCTCCTGGTTAAATATCTGAGTTGCATTCATTGTAACATATCGTAGGACATAATCCCCCTCAGACAAAATCCCCTTCACCTACCCGGACAAAATCCCCTTCATACTTTTTCCAGGGCAGACAAAATCCCCTTCATACTTTTTCCAGGGCAGACAAAATCCCCTTCATACTTTTTCCAGGGCAGACAAAATCCCCTTCATTTATTTTTTTGATCGGACATAATCCCCTTCAGGCATAATCCCCCTTAAGGTTTATAGTAATTCCCCTTATGACCAATCCACAATATAATTCCTTAAGTGAAGCTAAAATCCTGATAGAATCTAATTTTTTTGTGGAAAAAAACAAATGTACAAGTAATTATGACTCCATGAATGTAGTACAGGTATGACGATACACTTCTGTACTGAACAATGATTAATATAATGAAATCACCATTTAGTATTGGTGTTTCTGGGGTTTTTTTTGGTATGATATGTATGCAAATCCCCAGGAATTGAGTACTGGTTGTAACTAAATGGAGACAATACACTATTGTATAGTTTATGTATTGCTTGTGTAAATATTAACTTTAATTGATTATGTTTTATCTATGCTTTGATCTTTTAATTAATTCTCAAACAATGTAATTTTCACTCAATTTAAAACTTGCTTTGCATTTGTTTGCAAACAAAATAAATGTGCTTTTATATTAATTACATTCTTCATTAATTATTACCAGTTTGTCAATTCTGTATGAAAACCATGACAAACAAAGAGTAAAAATGTGCTATTATATGTGTTGTATTCATTAGCTTGTTATGTTTATACTGTATATGAAATCAAAGATGCTATCCAGAAATGTTTTATTTATATATTTAAAAATGATCATACTGGTATGATGATACTCTACTGTACCTAGAACAATGATGTTTTGGGTCTACATATTCCCAGGAATTGAGTACTGGTTGTAAATAAATGCAGCTAATACATTATTGTATTGTGATTGTATATTACTAATATACAGGAATAATAAGTAGAAAATTGAAGAAGACATACATTATACAAAGCAGGAATATCTAGTCCTATACAACCAAGTTAAACATAAGAGTAAGACTAATATGTATAATAATTTAACAGAGGGGATTCTGTATGAAGGGGATTTTGTCTGACCTGAAAAATGAATGAAGGGGATTTTGTCTGACCTGATAAAACCATGAAGGGGATTATGTCCGGGCTGAAAAAATCATGAAGGGGATTTTGTCCGTTTTCTCTGTAAGGCATGAAGGGGATTTTGTCTGAGGGGGATTTCGTCCGTACACCAATACAACAGTTACATAAGTCAGTATTTTACAAGCACTTGATTTATTGAGCGGTGCTGTTGGAAAAGTAAGAGGAAAGTACTGACACTGTCATCACTTAATCTTTGTCAATTTTGAGAATATGATGTACCCGTTACAAATGACCTATGACCAAGTAACCTTGAACATAGTTTTAATCATTTCTGTCATTATGTGGACTGCGTAATATATATATATAATGTATAGTATTCTAAATTATGCTACTACAATTTTGTAAGTGGGTGCAGTAATTGCTCGTAACCTTCAAGTTTATGTTAACAATGCTGTACTCAAAAGTACTCATCCTGTACTCATGAGTACAGTATGTAGTACTCGAGTACTACTCGAGTATTGGACTAAAAATAGTACTCAGTACTCACTTGAGTAAGTACTAAATTTCAAATACTCGAGTATTACTCGAGTACTGATGCTCAGTACTCGACCCATCCCTGGATCTGGCTATAAAGTATAGATATAGCTTGAAGAATTAGGCTTGACCCTGACCTTTAGGTATGAATATATTACAAGGTTCTTGCTTTGAATACATAATTTTCTGCAAATAAATTGTGCATTATCAGTATCTTGATTTGAGTTTGTCTTGCGCCTTGTGATACACTCAGCTTATGAAAACAACCGGGATTATACATATAGCTAATAAATTATGCTAATTTAAGGTCGGGATCATGTCAAATTCTCCGGAATATGATATTCCTATACTACTAGAGGTAAAGTCATTGTTAGATGAAACAATATACATATGTATGAACATGAACACACAATATGACAAGAAATTTGATCATTAATTTTGTTTAAGAAAGTTGGAAGTTAAACAAGGGGAGACAACTGCATGTATGTTGTGTGATTATATTATACATTGAAAAGACAACATAGTGATAGACAGAAATGAAACTGAACAAATATTTAAGACAATAGAAGAGCTACCTTAATGACATTGGGGGGGGGGGGGATTGTCGGAACTCATATTCGATCCATTTCGTTATACTACATACAGTTGGGATATAGCTGGAGAAATATCGTAAATATTATAATTAAATGGCGCAATTTCATTAGTTTCCGCAGTAATTCCAGTGCCAATGACATTACATGTTACAGCCTTTGGTTCACTGGATTCCAGAGATAGAATAGTATATTAAAAGTAAAATAACCCCCTGTAATGATGATGTTTTATTACTCTTTTAATTGAAGAGTATTCAAATGTAAGGAGCAATTTCATTGGACACGGGGTAATGAGTAGTTATTTCCCTTCGCGAAGTAAAAAAAAAAACCCGAGAAATCATTAGCTGGTTGCCCGATGGTTTTTATTGTAATATGCATGACGGGTATCCGACAATGATTGGTGGGTCATTTTGTGAAAATCTACTTTGCTCTAAGCACATCATTCTTTGTTAATACGTTTTAGTTTGACTTGAGATTCACAATTCAAAAAGTGCAAGGGAGGAATTTTGAATGCTGTTAAAAGGAGTCTTGAGAGTGACATGATGAAATAGGGAATACAGTATATAAATACTATCACATTGATATTATATTTCAAGTGTTAACACAGACATTATTTACAAATCAAGTTTATAAACTAAACTGTATGCAAAACTGGATCAGACATGGTAGCTTTATCAACAGTTACTGCTTACAGTTTGCAAGAAAGTTTCCGTCAACAAGAATGTTATGCGATGTCTCTGTTAAAAAGATCTTCGTGCAAGACTGGGTAAATTTGCAATGACAAAACAATACATGATACAAAATAGGTCACAGTTGGTAAAATAAAGATAACAAGGGACAGTTAAGACTTCCTGGGGCCTTATTCACCAATGCTGTAAGTCTAAAACGCAGACTTGGACTTTACATTGTCAAATGTTCTATTCGCTCTCATGTTGTTATGAATGTACCGATTTTGATATAAATTGGTATACATGTTCAGTGGGTAACAACAAATAGTCAGATAAAATTTCACATGATTAAATCTAATTTCAAAGAATTGCCAGTGATTATAAATAATGACAGTTTTAAGTCTAGGTCTGATTTTTAGACTCACTTCTCGGTGAATAAGGCCCCTGTACAAACAGAGCAAGTTCAAATCAACAAACAAGATATAGCACTTATCAACGGTCAACAAACTTCATTTAACAATGCACGCATATACAATTGTAATGTACATATCGCTGGCTTAGAATGAGAAGGTCGTAACTACTAGTTACGACCTTATCAGACTCATATTTGAAATCTGCATCAAAATGCACTTCTTATGAGCCTATTTTCATGAAAATCGTAACTTGTCATGTTGACCAAAATGAAGTTGTGAAAGCTTGTTTTACTAAAGGTAAAGGGTAAATTTCTGACAGTTTTTCCTTGTTTTCTCAAAATATTGATTTTGTAGTTATGACCTTCTCATTCTAAGCCAGCAATATTTCCATGTGATATATTCTATATTTCGATTTTTAACATAAAATAAGTAAACATCTAAATAACAAATTCCATCTTGACTTAATATAAGTACATACATGTATACTGTTTTAAATGGAAGTTCATATGATACTCTTTCTATTTCTAACAAAACATTTATCATTTTCTAACAGTTGAAGAATACTCAACCTACAATGTGCTAAAAGTTAGTGTGTTGATTCTAGATAGGGTTTTTTGACCCACAAAAAGTCTTTACACAGGCATTAGTCATTTTGTCTACAGGGGTGTTGACGGAGACAAATTTAAAATCAGAAAAATCATAGGCGGTCAACCAGTTTTTGCCAAACAGGCCTTTAGGCTTTAATCACATTGTTTCCACGTTTTTATTAAGATAATCATTTAAAATAATCAAAATTGACTAAAACTTTGCCATCTCTTAAGATATTTTCATCAAATAACTTTTATTTGGTTCAGACGTCATTGCTTCTTCAGGAAATAAAAATCCGGATTACGGTATTAATCAGGAAAATTGACCCTGCCATTAATCATTTAGTCTAAGTTCTCGACAGTATGCACAACAAGGCTCTGTTAAAAGAAGTATGCAAGTGAAGTTTCAATGGAATCCAACTAATAGTAAGGAGAACAAGCGTTGACCAACTTGGTGACATCCATCCTCACTGACTGATGCCTAGCCTGAAAACAATGTATCCCCAACTATTTGTGATAGACATAATTAGTATGTAAGTAAGCAACGCTTTAACGAGGCTGACACATTCGGTTTCCCAATCTTCCATGTGGGCTTCATGTCATAATTAGCATGTATGTAATAACCCAGTTCTAATAGTACAAGCTTAATGAACTTGAGCCAGGCCAAATATGAATTATTTTTATTTAACCATAATATAGTACCGGTACAGTTACATACCATGTCTGAGTCTCATAGAAATTTATAACTGGCTTGTCTGAGCAGAATAAAATGTAGTTTGCCCCTATCAAATGACTGTTAAGGCGAAAGTATCTATTTTTTAAATACAAAAGTACAAACATCTTTACAGTACAAGTGTACTTGATAATAATACATACTTAAAATATAAATATGACAAAAGTGTTAAGTATAAACAAGGGGCCTTTAGACAGAGTCCCCAGGGTCAATATGAGCCTATTTAGAAATTCAAGGGGTCAAATGATGGGCTTGAATGTTTACTCGTAGATTCAAATGTTGAACTGTATGAAATGGATTTTATGTCTCATATGATAATGTTATGAAACTAAAACATGATAAGTCTATTACTAGTACATCTATAACCAGCAAATGAAATCTGTCACAATTTGTAGCCAACTGAAAGCTTGTAGCAGTATGACAAAACCACACTAAGATAATGATCTATAACCATAATTATGACTACATGTCAGCAAAAACTCAATTCACATTGACCTAGGAATTAACAGGGGTGTCAATGCAGACAAATTTATAATCAGAAAAATCATATGCAGTCAACCATTTTTGACAAGAGTCCTTCAACCACATTGTTTTCATATTTAAATCAGTTTTTATAAAGAAATTCTGCCAAAACATTGACCATAACTTTGCCATTTCTCTGACAAGATATTTTCATCAAATAACTTTTATTTTGGTCAGAAATCATGGCTCTTGTATTTCCTGAAAATTGACACCCCTGAATTAAGTAAATAAAGACTCCAATACTGTGTTTGCAGCAAATCATATGAAGCAATACTTGATCCAAACGCCACAGAAATATGCTTCTACTTATCAAATCTATAGTACTAAGTTCTACAGCATCTTTTGAGATCTTATATACTTGAAATGCTCACATAGTCCGATTGTTTCACAAATGTAACATTATGAACTTCTAAGGCGGAAACTAACTCGTCTTTATGAAATTCATAATTCAGAAACATTGAGTGATTCCTCCTCGGTCAGAATCACAACAAGTTCTTCCTCGGTCAGAATCACAACAACAGTCTTCAGTAATGTCATACTGACTTAATACCGGTGAACGGCTGAACGCTGAATTCTCGTAGCTTTTAAATAGTGTAGAGATTGGGTCAAACTATGACTCAATTAGCTTAATTATGTAATGTTCAGATAGTCGTTGGCTATTTTAATTGTCTAATTGAGTTCAATAAATACTGCTACACTGTTTCTCCACAATATATCCTGCTCCTACTCATCATCTTACATCAATCAGAATCTGTTCTTAGTGTGAAAGATGAGGCATGACTTTCTGAAGAGACTGTAATATACAAATAGAAACAATACTTAACCGTTTGTCTAAAAGACACACATAAAGCAGAGTTTGTGGATGGACAGTATTAATTACTGCACTTAGTTTACATTGAAATTGTAATGAACAGACATTCCAGGTAGTGGTAAACAAGACTGTATTAAGTAAACGCTTAACACAGTGAAAGCCTTGTCTAAAATAACTTTGTCTTGCTAAGTCAATCAAGAGCCATAATTCAGTTGAATTGTTTGATACATTGCGTTGAACATTTTCAGTCTTTATGATTGTAAACAAGCAAGTCAATTTTAAATCTTGCTAAGTCACATGATGGTTAACAAGCAAGTCAATTTTGAAAGCAATGCCTTGAGGGGCTTTAAAATTATTCGAGTTTCAACCACTTGAAGTTTTGGTTAATATTTTCAATGTAACGGACAAACATACAGGCATAAAAATGATTACAAGAATAGAATGTAGAATGATGTACAAACCTTCTGTTTCAGGATCGACTACACTACTATCTGATTCTTCACGTTTATAGCTAGCTTGAGCTTCATCATCTGATTTCCTGTAATAAACATACATCAAACTGTCAAAACTTGGCAGAGTATTAACATCTAGTGATTTCTCGAATAAAGGGGTCCTACCGAGGCATAATGACCATGAAAATGTGTCACAAGCACACACTCTACTACAAAACTCTGTTTTAAACAGTATACTTTTGTTTACTTAAAATTCAGTTCATGAAACTTCAAATGACCAGAACTTTGTCAATTATTTGAATTTTTTCATCTAATAACTTTTATGTTCTGCAGCAAAGTCCATTCTTTCTCATGCAGCAAATTATAGGACCTCTAAAAACATCAAAACAGGGCCAGCATTAAATTGTGATACTGTTCAACTATCCTAGATTTATTAAATTTTCACTTTTCATTTAAAATTTGCTGATCCCAATGTTGAAGTCATTTTGTAAATAATACAATGTAAATGAATAAAAACCATTCTTACTTTGTTTTTTTGACCACAAAGTCCTCAGTAGGAGATTCAGGTTCTGCTTTTCGTTTTTCTGCCACTTTGACACCACTATCCTTCAATTTCTCATCTTGGACACGCTGTTGTTGAACCCGCCAATCTAATGCCCGTAACAAATTTTCTGAATCTTTTGGATTAGTCTAAAAGAAAGCGCAACAAGTATATCAGGCAAACAGAAATTTTCAAACAAGAAAAATTTCAAAACATACAAATGCATTTAGTCAAGTAAATTTGCGAATTTTGAGTTACTTGCTTATTCATGAATCTGATTTTTAAAAACAAATATGAAGGATTATGTCTATTGGTGTAACTAAATCATTTTCCTTCCATACTCGTTTCTCAGTTCTTTTTAGTAATGAATATCAGAGGAATTATGGCGTCATAATAAGAGTTATGTTCCTTAAAATTGCCGGAATGTCTTAAAACCTCACTCAAATCTATTTCGCATATTTATTATAAATATAAGTCAAATACTTACTATAACAAGAAAGACTTTGATATGGTCACCATCTGTACCAGTTATTCTCACACTTTTTTGACTTGCCCGTTCTACAGTCATACCAGGCCAGATCTTTGTATTCAATATTAGTCGTAAACAACCTTGCGTCCTCATTACTGAAATACAAGCAATTAACGTGACAGGAATGCGATTGTAACAGTATGTCACATTGTCAGCACATGAAACGAGAAGTGGTTTGACTAAAAATAGTACACCATCGCAAGTAATTTTTTATTGAAATGCAACCTTGGTTGAGAAGAACAAACTGTTTTGTGACATCCATTCAGCACAAATCAATATGTCTCCCTACACCATATGTAGGAGACTAAACGACACTACACTTACTCCAAAAATATCTTCAACCTGAATCTTATTTGAACAAATGTTTGAAAAATTTGTAAGTGGGGAAAATCATATTCAGTCACCTACAAAAACTAGTAATGTCTCTACAGTAACTTTTATCACCAGAGGTGTCAATGGAGCCAAATTTAAAATCAGGAAAATGATATGTGGCCAACGCTTTTTTAAACCAAGATGCCTTCAACCACATTGTTTCAATATTTAAATCAGTTTTTTTTCATTAAATTTGGGATTCCATTTTAATCTGGACAAGAAGCAGTCACTGACAGCCATATCCCCCGCCGAAGGAAAAATTGAGGTAAACGACAAATATTATCATGAAAGCTTCATAAAGATGACCACTATAGTTGAATTGTTGTTGATGATGCAAGATTATACAGTGTACATACATTAAGAATGTTTTGTTTTGAACATAATTTTATCCACTATTCAAAATTCAGTAATGGTTGGACATATCTATTTTCTTAACAGATAATTAGCAAATTTGATGAATGCTACAACTAAAATATTGTTAGAACAATGAAAGCTGCTTAAAAAGCAGACATCTAAAGAAGTTCATTAATATGTAAAAAATCAACAAAGGGCCATAATTATTTCGAAAATGGCCGAAATGAAAAACCCTGATGATATCCCCTAGTGCACCTCATAACTGTACTTCTGTAAAAGTTTTGACAAAATTCCATGAGAAATATGAAAAAAAAAATAACAAAGGGCAATAACTCTGTAAAAAATGGTTGAATAAAAGAATCCTGACAATATCCGCTGGGGGACATCATAGCAGTTATTCTGTGAAAGTTTCGTCGAGTTCCCTTAAGAAATGTAGGAGGAGTTGCACACAAAAGAATTTATATGTAAAAACAAAAAAGGGTAATAACTCTGTCAAAAATGGTCAAATAAACAAATCCTGACAATATGCACTGGGGGACATCATAGCAGTTATTCTGTGAAAGTTTCGTCGAATTCCCATAAGAAATGTAGGAGGAGTTGCACACAGAAGAATTAATATGTAAAAAACAACAAAGGGCAATAACTCTGTCAAAAATTGTCGAATAAAAAAATCCTGACAATATGCGCTGGGGGACAACATAGCAGTTATTATGTGAAAGTTTCGTCAAATTCCCTTAAGAAATGTAGGAGGAGTTGCACACAGAAGTTCGGACGGACGGACTGACGGACGGAATGACGCCTACCATTACCATATCCCCTTCGCCTTCGGCGGCGGATAAAAATTGACACCCCTATATCATTCAGGTAAACATACCTAATCTTGACTGGAACGTCTGTGATGACTCGCATCTCATATCATTTAATCTCAATAAACCTCGACCACGTTCCACCCAATTTTGTGAATCACCATCAAACACAAATAATTTACCATTTGCCTGAAAACAACACAAATATTACTTTTTATTACATGACATTTTTTGTATTGACAAATTTTCTTTAAAACATACAAAAAGTCATACTATAGCTTAAGGTTATACTGTAAAATCATTAATTTTTGTGGGGAATTAAATTTCGTGGATTTCGTGAAATCAAATCCCATCGAAGAATAATTTTGGGCCTTTTTATTGCCAGAAATGCAAATTCCACGACTTTAAGGTCCATCGAAATGATCTCTTTTATCAAAACAACAAAATTTTGCCCCATTAAAATTAATGATTTTACAGTATAGAATAACACATTGCCTTTCTCCCAAATGAATTTTGTGTCAAAGTGCTTAATGGTGTTTGTATCATTACGGTGTTGTTGCACTTCTATCAACAAGGCAATCAGTAAGCTAACATCAGAAGATTTCACACATTGCCTTATTGTGGAAGTCAGAAAGTCTAAACTTATTCTCCATATTTGCTTCAATATTGATCTTACTTGACTTAAGGAACTATAAGGACAACCAATCAGATCACCCCATATTAAACTCTTGGTCAGTAACAGGCAATTTGATTGGCTATCCTTTTTCTCCAATTGAATTTCTCCTCACCTGTAAAACATTTGACTCATTTTCCTCTCCTGTGACCACTTCAACTTCTTGTAGTTCTGTCTTTCTCCCGTGAGCAGCCTGGTACTCTCGTGCAGACTCCTCTAATGTTTTACCTGCTTCTGTAAACACACAAATACAAACATTGTATAACAGATAGTTCGCTGGTGATAACGCTTGCCTTTGTGTTCAAATAAAAGTGCAGATTAAATGCATTTTGATGAACGTTTTTGTTCAATCTTGAGCATAATTACTTTCAATGCATACATAATTAATTCAATTTAATTTAATTAATTTCAATCAACAAAGCGGCCAATGCACCATGCTTTGTTGTACAACCTGTATCATTTTCGGCAGGGTATGTAGATAGATTAAAACTTTTAAAGATTTCTTTACAAGACACTGAAATGATATAAATTGATTTTCTCTAATTTTCTCTCCCCCCCCAAAAAGCTTGACTGGAACCATTAGGTCTATTCATCCATGTTAAGTGCCAAGAGTTACCCACTTTGACATACTGACCTCAAATCAATAGACGGATATCCATTGTTACTGGCCAAGCTCCATGTACAATTTGAAGTTATTTATTGAAAAGAAACTGATTGATCCTTATATAGTGCGTTAGCGACCAAGCTGGACCCCCATAAACCTTTAATAACTTTTAAAATACAGTGTCCATTAGAACAAAAATTGGTATGTGTTAATAAAACACTCTTACCAACTCTCATGAATTAAATAAGAATTTTTGGTGCACAGAAAAGTGTATATTGCATTCACGTCTAATGCAAAATTTTAAGTCTAAAACAGGGTAAATACGTATGGGTGATTGAAATGAACGGAACAGCAAAGATCAACAATTTGATCCAATATAACTGTGCATTAAGTTACACACCAGTGACCATTGTAAATATATAATGAGGCCCATACATGAACATTTTTTGTTATCAATTTAACTCGAGCAACTGGGTAGAAATATTTGCAAGAAAAACATTGTAATTCTGTTTGTACAAATGATCATTCCAATCAGAAGATGGGCCTAAACTATGTACACATTGATGACCAGACGAAATTAGGTAAAATTATCCATATGTGTCCCGTTATAGTTGTTAAAAATACAATAGCATTATTCTAACTGACTGATCGTAATAGCTTATTTTACTCCCTGTCTCTTTGTTAATTAAAATTCCAAAATAATGCATTAGACACAATGGGGAAAATCTTAATTAGTGAGTACAAAAATTTGAAATTTAAACACAGAGTTGGTAAAGATTATTCAGTGAACTATGCCAAATTTCAATCAAATTGCAAGATTACTTTTAAAGATATTTAAGGTTTATGGGGGTCCAGCTTAGTCGCTAACGAGCTATACTTGCAAATCCGTAAACTGCACTCATCAAAGATGGGGGGGGGGGGGGGGGGGGGGGTAACTATTTCAATATTTCCCAATATTTTTATAAAACTGTATAATACCTGTATTATTTGTAGCTTGATCAAACTGATCTGTTGAATCAGGGGAGGCAACTCCATTATCCTCAGATTCTTTACTTTCTTCATCTTTATTGAATTGCACTCGTTCAGCCAGATTTTCTCCAAAGACAAAACCTGGTTTACTTACTACACCCTTAGGTGAAGTGTGAACACCCTGCAAATACAATAGAACTCTGTGAAATAGAAATTAAATTGAAATAAGTATTTCAACCCTACAACTTATTAACAGCATAAAGTACTACCAATAGCCTGTTGTACAGCCAAGGCACTGTTGAGCACTTTTTGGTAGTTTCTTAGCGTAATACAAAACTAGTCTAACTAGGCCATATTTGTTTGTATCTACATGTAAATTAAGGGGAAATTCACCTTGCACAGAGTTCCGTATACCAACTATTACAAAACATTAGATGAAACTTACTGTAACTTTTTCAGTCAGATTTTGACCAAGTATATTATCACCATCAGCTGATGTGGAACTGTTTGTTTTACTGGGACTACTACTGCTGTCTGGTAACCTGAAAAATAACATACCATACATGTACATACATGATACAATACAATCATTTCTAAAACATATGCTGTAAAATCATTTTATTTCAATGGGACGAAATTTCATAGTTTTGGTAAACAAGAACATTTCGATGGGACGTTAATTCGTGGATTCTGCATTTCAGGTGATAAATACGAGGGTCAAAATTATTGTTTGATGGGATTTAATTTTGTGGTAGAAGGTGAACCACAAAATCAACGAAATTTAATCCCCCACTAAATCAGTACACATATACATTCACCTCCAATGCAAAAGGGTTCATCTGAATGCTATAACCAGCGTGCCAAACATTTCTACTCAGTTAAATGGGGCACAAGTATTAACAAAACATACAGGAATTCTACAACAACAAAAATGTATATTGATTGACAAATACTTTAAATGATCTCCCTTTCCATACAAAGCCCAACATAGACAAATTAGCACATTTAGTTGAGATCCTTTGATTTTATTTCTTGATTTTTATCTCCATGATTTAGAAATCCCTGTTTTCAGATGTGATTTTTTTAAATTCAGTATTAAATTAAAATTTCTGGGCTGCCATTAGGTATATAACTTTGGTTGAAAAGTGCAAGCAATATATTTATCACTTAAATAACATGATATTCCATCAGATAACAAATGACGGAACAATGTTCTCAAACACATGTGATAACAAATGCGCTTAAAGTGTATAGAGCTATACCGGACGATTTTTTTTTTAAAGTTTCAAAAACTGAAAAAACAATTATGCTTTCATATCCATTAGACCATTTTTCACTTCAGTTTTGATAGAAACTCTCTCTGTGATTTATTGCACATGCAAACTGTCCATTTTCATACGAAAGTGTTCTAAAACAGCCTATGAAATTATAAGAATCGTCTATTTTTTGACGACTGAATCTTAGTACACGGAACCCATCCAAAGTTTTTTTTTGCAATTAAGGTAGTCTTGTATCATACTTAAAATGAAGCAAGTAATTAGTTTGACATTAAATGACTGTTAGAATATAGCTCTATACACTTTAAACGTAACGTCACCGGTTTAAATTTATTATTTTGCATGTATTTTTGATTCAGAAACAATGGTAATGTGATAAAAAGAATCTGTCATTCGTTGTCTTTGAGATTTCTTAAACTCGTCACAAAAACAAATTATTAAGCTTGCCAAAGGCTTGCTAAATAACTTTTGTAGACTCGTTTAAGAAATGTTGATCTCCAAAGACAACTCATGACAGATCCTGTATATCTTCAATTATCTTGCATGGAAAAGGAGTAGGGTATTAAAGAAAGCAACATGTAACCTACTTTTTATCATTATGTTCTAGTAAAGCTGTTTGGAAAAGGTTTTCACCACCACTATCGGGAGGTTCTGTATCTTTAAAAGATGAGGCAGGATTAACTGTAGATGATTCTTTGTTCTCCTTCTCTGTAACTTCATTATCTGTCAATTATAAACCAATTACTGATTAATATAGTACCAGTATTAAAGTACACCCCAATTATCTATAAAATCACTTTTTAAGTACCGGGGTATGTAGTACTATATATTGTTTTAAGTACCATTGGTCTATAGCGTTTCAGTCATATATGTATGTAGACTAATCGGTTACCGGTACTGTACATTAGCCAAACATCGAGTGAACCATCAGTTATCTTGAAGTAACTATGCTGAGTGCCAAGCAGTGGTGACATATCAGTACCATTTCCAACAACCACTCACACTCAAAACTCACGCACTTGCTGAGCATTGCCTAGCATAGCCTTTATTTGCTTTATGCATTCTGAAATATGGCAGACATACATAGGTGCCTCCACCTGATTTGAACCCACATCGCCAGATTAGACGACAAGCAGACTAACCACTGAGCTACAGAGGCACATAGGCTCTAACACTAGCCTATTGAGATGGATGCTGATAGCACTGAATTGAATGGGAAACAGTTAACAATTACAGTTTTCATGAAAACCAGGCAAATATCTTATAAGTATAAATGTTGAAACTAAGTATAAATGTTGAAACTTGGTACCAGCAATACCAAAAGGCTGAGGTGCACAATTCAACAAACTGATTAGCACCTCAGCACAGTTTCGTTAAAATATAGGCAAAAACTCTTTCTGAGATGCAAGCGACACAACACAAAATTGGCGCCTGTTTGTCTTCCGAATGTGACATTGTCAATCTAATAAGTAATAACTTCTTTCCCTGTTGAAAAAGAGAGCCTTATTTTTCTATATTTCCATTTACATAGAATAATGATTATATGAATATATTCTCTATTGGGGTATCATTTAATTGATAGATACATTTACAAACACATGCAGGGAGTCTTTCATTACCTGTTGTAAAAGGGCCTTTAGTAGGGTCAGGCAGTTTGGCTGGTTTCAATAAAGAAGGGACCGGGCCACTCTCTTCACCAGATTCTGTAAAAACATCATCGTTACATGCCATCAAATGTACATTATTCCGATATCATCTCGATATCATTTCGATTGTAGTATGTTTTTATAAATGTATCATGATCAATTGCCCTAAAACCACACATTATCATAACAATCACCTCCAAACCTCAAATAAAAATCACCCAAACAACAATAAAAATTAACATTGGTTTTAAACATTTATGTACACAAATATAATTGACTTTACAAAACTCTAAACAATGAACTAAGACAAACATATGTGGTCATCTAAAAAATGACACAATAACTGAATCTGCTGCCTGTTATTTTGCGTTTTCTCTTAATTTTCAGTGGAGTGTCCAATCAGTGTAATTTAGGCCTTTGACTCTTGAAACTGCATTTTGACTCTCAAATTTGACAAATGTGTCAGTCAAGACTCAAATTTAGGCCAAAGAGTCAAGTTATCTATACTAATACTATACATTAATTTGCAATCCTGGAAAAAATAAGTGTCAATAGTCATTTTGCGACTCTTCACTTTGGAGTCTAATAAAAATCCCCGAGAGACCAGAATTACCTTCATTTCTGTTATTTTGAGGATTAGCGGAGAGTGCTGAGGGTCTGAGGATGAATTTAGCAGGACTAGGTACACCAACCATGCCAGATGTGGAGACAACATCTGATTTCAAGGCTGGACGAGCAGCAAATGGATTCATGCTAGGAGCTGAAATATAAACGAAAATACAGATTTTTCTATCCAAAAATTTTACAAGATTTCAAGATGTGGCCGCAATAACTATTGAAACTTGGTACGTATATGTATGACAGACTGTAGTTTAATAGTCATTATTCAGAATAACAAAGTTTCAAAACTTTTAACAATATGTGCAGCACAAAAATATTGAAAGGTATGTTTAATCCATGTTAAGCTTGTTGATTTGTTTGATTATACAATTATAAACGCTACACAAATGTGTCAAAATTGCTGCACACTATGAGACCAGATTGACGCTACAAAACAGCCAATACCATTATTCTCCAATTTGATATTGTCATGTTATATGACAGTGATTACATTTTATTCTCGAATTTAATTTTATATCATAAGAAAAATGATTACAATGGGTAAGGAACTCTGAAAAAAGCACTAAGACCTAATAAGACAGTTGGAACAAAATCATATTTTTTCTAGAGGAAAATTCAAGGCACATTTCCCTGACTCATTTTACCAACAGTTCCCTGGAACCCAAGTTTTAATAGGATCAGACCCATTATCTAGAATCAGATGCTACCATTTTCCATTAGACTATCAATGAGGATAATTTAATGACCTACCACCAATTGTAGGCACAAACTTGGCAGGTTTCACAGCTTGAAAAGGATTAGATTTGGTAGATGCAGAGCCACTACCATTAGTTCCCTCGCCTACAAATATACATGAAAATTGAATCAAACTATATCACATACATGCGCAGAATAACAGAAAACAGCTTTAGTAACATGAATATTTTTCCACTGTTAAAATATTTCAAAAACTATAATAAGCATTCTATTCCATTCATTTGCAATTGTTCCAACTAGCAGGCCTTTTTCTGCCCTTTTTGGGAAAAAGGTCCAAGCCAAATTTGAGAACTTCGAGTCACATTATTTTTGTCTTCAGTTCTTCTGATATTATAATAGAAGCAGTCAAATTAGTTGAAACAATGAGTATGAATAAATCAACATGCATGAGTAAAAGAAATTTTAAAAAAAAGAAAATTCTGAAAAATCTTCAATCAATATACACAAAATGTAGAAAACATTTGCACAGTAATATCCAAAGCTCCTGAAAAATTCTGACAACTTTTTAATGCCAATGAATGGCCTAATGAACATGAAGGTCCAAGGAAAATCAGTTTGGTTTGATAAAAACGTACCAAACAAAATAGTTTAATTCTTTTTTTTAACATATCTTGGGAAATGAAGAAAAATTTAACTGACTAAGATGAAGATTTAAGAATGACATTTCCGAGTGTACATACCTGATGCTGATGATACTTCTGTCTCCTGCAATATCAAAGTCATAACTGGTAATCAACTTTAATTTTTATATTGTAATTTGTAATCATATTATACCCATGCAGGGTGGCCACAGAAAATGAAAAATGAAATTCCCTGATTATTCCCTGATTTTTCCCTGACCAAAAGGTTATTTTCCATGATTTGTGCGGCGTTTGCGATCATGGTTCAGTAAAGGCTATTTTATTATTTAACATAAAACCTAATGGCAATATAGGATATGGTGCAAACTTTATGTTACTATTTCTGTATGCAGCTCCCTGATAAGATGTTTATACTGATTAAACTTAATTTGCGAGCGCAGCGAGCACGAAAATTCACATTTAGTACTTTTTCACCGAAACAAACAGCAAATTTACTATTACAAGACTATTTTATTTCTCCAATTTTGTTAAATTCCCTGATAATTCCCTGATTTTTGCCTAATTTTGAAATTCCCTGATTTTTCCCTGCAGGGAATTTATTTTGGGCATTTTCCCTGTTTTCCCTGTTTTCCAGAGTCTGTGACCACCCTGCCATGTATTATAAGAGGGCCCCTAGGTCGCTCACTTGTTGCACATTGGTCTAGGTATCAGTACAACTGACTTCTGACCATATATCATGAAGTTTGGATCTGAACACTTATTAAACAGGGGTCTGTAGAGTGAGCACAAGATTTTTCTAAGATTTGACCTAGTGACCTAGTTTTTGACCCCACATCACCCAGTTCCGAACTTGACCTAGTTCTTATGAAGAAGTACATTCTGACCAAGTTTCATGAAGATTGGATCAAAACAGTGACCTCTTGAATGAACACAAGCTTTTTCTTATACTTGACCTAGTGACCTAGTTTTTTACCCAACATGACCCAATTTCGAACTTGGCATAGATTTTATAGAGAACAACATTCTGACCAAATTTCATGAAGATTGGATCAAAACGGCGACCTCTGGAGTGAACACAAGCTTTTTCTAGGATTTAACCTAGTGACCTGATTATTGACCCCACATGACACAGTTTCAAACTTGGCCTTGATTTTATAGAGATCAACATTCTCACCAAGTTTCATGAAGATTGTATCAAAACGATGACCTCTGGAGTGAACACAATGTTTTTCCAAGATTTGACCTTGTGACCTAGTTTTTGATCCCACATGACCCAGTTTCGGACTTGGTCTAGATTTTTTGAAGAACAACATTCTGACAAAGTCACATGAAGATTGGATCAAAATAGCGACTTCTGTAGTGAACACAAGCTTTTTCTAAGATTTAACCTAGAGACCTAGTTTTTGACCCCACATGACCCAGTTTCGAACTTTGCCTATATTTTATGGAGAACAACATTCTGGCCAGGTTTCATGAAGATTTGATCAAAACAGTGATCTCTGGAGTGAACACAAGGTTTTTGTAAGATTTGACCTAGTGACCTAGTTTTTGACCCCACCTGACCCAGTTTCGAACTTGGCCTATATTTTATAGAGAACAACATTATGACCAAGTTTCATGAACACAAGCCAATTGTTGACGGACGAAGGACGGACGGACAAATGGTGATCACAAAAGCTAACCTTGTCACAATTTTCAGTAAGCATAAATCAAGTTATGTCTAGCCTAACTGGTGTACTTGTTAGTATAGTTAACAAGTTTGATAGTAACATGACAGTCAAGTCTCATTTCAGGTGAAATGTGAATTCTTACAACCATATTAAACAATCTAAGTCCATGGAAATATTCGCATAATTCAAACCATAGAATTAAAATTATAAGACCTAACATTAAAAATGGTCTCCTGTCTCCCAACTTCATAAAATTTTAACATTTGGTGTCCACATGACTTATTGGTCCAAAATCAAGGATCTATTTTAGTAAAAAATAATTATCAATCATCATTGTTTACTATGATAATTTATAAAGATATTGTTATCATTAAATTAAATAAAAAAGAATTAGAAACTTACATCAGAAGAATCAACCGTTTGTCCTGTGTCTGGACACGTTCTTATACCACTGTGCGTCTCTAAAATGATAAATATTATATATTTATAAATTAATATACAAAATAATTATTATTCCTAATATATACCTTACATTAAAGTTATATATCTAAATACATATTCCTAATATATACCTTACATTAAAGTTATATATCTAAATACAATTTATTTCAGAAATTAAGGCATTATGCACATAGATCAATTCATGTAAACAAAATCTACAATATAATCAGTTAAAAAGACATGTATATCAAATATATGAAGAAAGAGACAACCAAGTCCCATCAGGCCATAACTGGGTTCCTGAACTATCATTAAATACATCAAGCAAGAATGCTATACCAGAGCCATTCAACAACTTCTGTATAAAGTAATTTTGATAAGAACAATGGATGACCAGACTTCCCAATAGCTGTCGGACCGTTGGACGAGGTTTAGCTCACGGTCTAGGGTGTCAGACCTTTCCGTCGGACCGCGTGTCTGTGATTCGTAATCGTCTTGGTTTGTTTGCATTGGGTATGTTTTATATTGGGTAGATTTCCAAGTGTATTTCGTAAGACTTATTTTGATTGGTCGGGAATAAATTCGTAAGCCAATCGCAAAGCGCAAACCATTTTTCTAACTCAGCCTTCATGTACTCCTATTTTGAAGAGTCTCTTCCAATTTCGCGTGGGAAACATGGAAAAATATGGATAAAATCGGAAGAATTGTCGGTAATTAACCACCGGGAAAACAAGTTTAATGCTGATTTCTCTATGACAGTACTCGGAAACGAGGAAAGCCATCTTACGAACAAAAATCGGTCCAACAGATTTCCTTCTGGTCTGACTGTTTCTCCAAAGGCTTTAGGCCATCAGACCGTTGGTCCGACAGATTGTCAGCGACTATCAGGATGACTGTTCGACACTAGGTCTTGAAAGTCTGTTTTCTATAGCACAAAATTGGGAGTTAATTGCTTCAAGCGTATTACTCGACCAAGGAACTCTTTCATGGCCCCATTCTCCCTAAGGACTATACAGGTCTGGATGAAACAAGCTTCCAGCGATGGTCACAGACAAGACAGAACCTGCATCTATAGAAATATTCAGTGAAGCAGTGATGTCTGTATGTGTTGGTCACTAGATAACTAGTCCTTGTACATAGTTTTAACCTTTAAATATATATCAGCGTTTTTTCTTACTTTTCGGGGAAAATACCAGGTACTAGTCAAATTGGGAATTTTTGCGTGTAAAATCCCGAAATTTGGAATTTTTGTGGGTAAAATCCTGAAATTGGGACTTTTTAATAAACTGCCTAATAGACCTTTAAATGTCTTTTTATTTGTTTTCTGACATTTTACATGATATATTGTTGAAAAAAAAAACCTTTCCATTGTATGAGGCTATGAGCTGTCAATTAATATTACGATTTTTGTCCTTGATATTTCAATTCCGAACATATTTTCGGCCCGGATACGAACGGTACAGTCCCGTATTGGACTTTAGCCATTCTGCATAACAAAATGGCGGCCGTGTTGTCGAGTCGCTTTCCACGCTCGTAGATAACAAATGCAATATTGCTTCCGCGATGTCGCACTCGTAATTAATTTAAAAAATAAATTGACGGCCGTTCGTTTAATTGATTAGTAATGCCAATCGAATGATACGTATTTTTCTTCATTTTAACTGAACAATGGATAAACGCCATGCCGTTCCGTACGAACCGTTCCGTACGAAATTTCAATACATTGGGAATTTAGAATTGTTTTTTGGGAAATTCTTTTACGAAATTGGGAAAAAAAGAAGCTTTTTGCGATTGGGAAGTCACCAAAGATCGGCCTCATTTTAGAAGGAAAAAAGGCCCTGTGTTTCAGGCACTCTGAATAAAGTTAAGTGACACTCGAAAATGCAGTTGATCAGTTGACAGGCAACGTGCCATACATTATGAATATTATGAAATATATTGCTTTGCGTTTTTGAGTGTCACTTCGTGTTATCGCATAAGGTTTGGAATTGTCGTGCAATAACCCTCACCCAGACACACGATACTACATTTGGAATTGTTGCTTTGCTTTGTCAGGCATCATTCGCATTTTGATGATCCGTTATCGCATGTCGTATGATAATCATAATGACACCATCGCGTTAGCAGGGTAAACAGCATGATATTTAATGCAAAGTGACATTGCGATATATTATTTTTTACCACGGCTTTACTGAATGACAATGAAATATCTCCCTTGAAATTTTTTTCCGTCTTTTGACACTGTCAAGTGTGGTACCGCATTGTCATGGGGCGACATTAAAAATGGCACAATCAGGATTCCATTGTTAATGTTATGAATCAGACTTCCACTTCCGAATTACTTCCTCATTTGATAAATAATGACCATGACACTTCTTGTACTCAATTTGATTCTGACAACTCCCAAAATGTTGAAAGATTACAAGTTAGCAAAGGCACAAATGATTCAAATGTCTGCATGTCACACTTGCATCCTTTATGAAGGAATGGATTTTTGGAAGATAAAAAATATGAGCATTTTGATTTTAATATAAAAAACACCACCAATAGTTGAACATAGTTTCATTGTGTGAATACAAATTACGTTAACGGCGGAGTGTTAACTGGAAATTCGATAAAAATAGTCCTATATTCACTGAACAAATTGTTTCATTTTTAAAAAATACCCCACCCACCAAAATCACCATTGAAAATATATTGGACGGAACTATTGACATTAAAATAATTAAACTGTACATGAATTAACTTTATTTTGACAGTATATTCTTGTATATTATATACTTCTAGAGTTTGACTTGTCATGAAGGCAACACATGGGTAGAAAGACTAGAAATCTCGTGTTTATTTGGCGCTAATCTTACCAGAATCGGCCATCTTTGAAGCCAAATCAAGTCACGTGACTGGTCCAAAAATATCTTTGTAAATAAATAAATACACGTGGTTTAGAAATTCACATTTCGCGCGCGTGGTATGTAAATTAACAAAAAATTAAGTAGTGAAGAGATAAACATGCTCTGATATTGTATGAACATTTACTGCATAGTTGAAAATTTAGGGTGATTATTCGCTAATTTAGCACTCGTGAATCAAAGCACTGAAACACGCACATTTCCCTTGCAGCTAGGGACAGGCACACATAGCTGATGCCAATTATTGGTCACGCAAACAAATGCATATAATTTATGACCATTGGCACAAACTATTGGCTTATCCATATCAAAACAACAAAGATACAGAAAAGGTAATAAAGCAGATCAGATAAATGTTTTTTTTATGGAATTTAACTTAGGGAATGCATTGGTGTCTATACAGAGTGTTTAATGGAAAAACTATTTAAAAAAATTGTTTTCATCAAGTCAGGAACTATTGGGTTTAGGTAGTTCCTGATAAAGTTAAGTAGTATCTCAGTCAGTGAAAATAAAATTGACCTAAGAGAAAACTGTTGGAAATGTGCATGCAAGGCTTTTAATTTAGCTCTAAGGGGCTAGATTCCAAGAGAAAGCAGTATATATAGATTAATTGGATGGGAGGCTTGGTATACATGCGTGACACCGGGTGATCAAATAAATAACTTTTCAACATTGTCCGATTTTATTATAATGTACTGGATTGATATATGTTAGAAATTTAATGAGTCCATTTTTATTGGATAAAATGATAAATGCAAAGGATGTCACTTGACGAGTAGTGACGTCAATTACGTCTTTGGTGCTGCAATACATGTTCAGTGATTTTAAGTTGGCTAATCCTTTTGCTGAAGTTCATATTTACCCTGCCTCTTCATGCACCCACAAGACTTAATTCCTTTGAATTTATTGGGGTGTCTTGAGAAAGGAGTTGTTATCCTCCGAAACCAGAAACAATTAATACTTCATTTGAATTTTAAATACAGTGTGAAACTTGTAGCACTAGTGGTGTAACATGCTATAACTCAATTGATAATTTTCGACGGTTTGCTGCTGGTTATACAATATTGTAGAATACGGGTAATTTAAGCGTTTCAAACATCTGTTGCAAAAATATATGAGGCATTAGACAATGGTGCGTGTTTGTTCGGAATATAACTTACATGCCATTGGCTTAGAATAAGGACCTTATAAGACTGAGTCAAATTCAGCATCACGAGTCTATTTTTATGTAAAATGGAACTGGTCATATGTTGACCAAACTGATGTTTCAACGGCTTGTGTTATTTACGTTATATACAGCATATTTGTACATGCGAGTTTGGTTGTTATTGAATTGATGGAACGAGTTGAATAAAGTGATATGAAGCGAGCCTGAGCAAGTTTCATTTATTGGTGATGTGGTTATGGTTAAGTTATAAAGAATGTACGTTCTACATCAACATAGTAGTTCTATTTGTCAAGAAAAGGTATTAGAAATAGTGTGTAGAAGTTATTGTGTTATAAGAGGTGCAAAATAAGCACTCTTCTATATGTATACATGTTGTAGACGTTTCTTTTTATCTGCTATATATACAGTGTCAAAGTATTATCAGACTTTAGGAGTGTGTGGTAAATTACGAAGCATTCCAGTATGTATAGCGGTGACATCTGCTTGAAGCCATGGTTCCATTATCTAAATGTTCTGAGATGAACGTGATCTTTAGTGTAATACATTTTTGATGGCTGAACTTCACGTTCGTCCCTTTGTACGTGAATCTCCAAATTTCAGAAGCTGGATTTACAGGATGCCCATAAGTCCGTGGAAGATCTCGATAACAGTCTGAAATGTTGTTTGTCACCGACGGCTTTGCCGAGATGTGCAATCTATTATCTCCATGACGCATCCTAGAGTAATTGTAGAAAGGTCGTTGATGACCTTGTCTGGTGCACGACTTTGTCTATGGTAGGCACCGCTTTTGTTTTGAATGCAGCTATCTTGAATTCTTGTGTACACTCATACATGTTTCGACTGAGGAATCCCGCCATTTAATTGTCCTTGTCAAAAACCTATAAATGACAACAATCACAAATATATAGGCATTTGTCATTGTTAACTATGCTACGAACATGTGATGTTAGTTTCGATTATCTCCAGGTTGTTCGCATTTAGTTGTTGTATATGTTATAGGGACTGAATCCCTCGTGGTTAATTGAAATAATTGCGACATGCGGTTCTCAATGGAAGCTCATTTGTCAGTTTCTTTCCTGTGAGGTCTTCTTGAAGGAGCTTAGTTGAATTTTTTCTGTCTTAGAATGAATATTTTCATCAGTGAAAAAATAGACAGTGTGTGACCTGTTGGGCTGAAGGAGATCGTCGATATAGGCCAGAAGTATGAGTAGGCCTAACCCACTGGCACTCGACCAGAGAAACATTTTATAAATAAGCCTTATCTATAATATATAATATGAACTTAGGCACCGCCTAAATCGATATTAAATAAATATTAGATAACAGCTAGGCTATATTTGTAGATATACACACGGGCACCAGTTGCTATATGCTTTATCCGGCAAGGGTAATAACAAATGTATGCAGTCATTGTACAAATCAAGTCAATGCCTTCAAATTGTCATAATTTGATGCAAAATCAATAAAATCAACGACATACCTACACTTAAACGAATTTCTAATTGGCCACCCAATGAAATATTATATTATGCGATATATTCAGTCAATATTTCTAAAATTCTGGTTATTTTCATTCTATGCACTTATCTATCGATTTCAAAAAATAAATTACGCATGCATGTATGAAATCATCCATGCGGAACAGTTAGTGCAAAATGGCTTACGTGCACGTGGTTCACGTGCCCGACATGTTTGATTTTTTAAATCAGCCAAATTGTATTCTCTGTGGACTGACTTAATGAAGGGTGTTAATACTGGCGAGAATAAGTAATACGGGGCGCGCTGAGGCCGTTAGAATGACGAGTACCAGCACCAAAATCCAGACATGTATGTGAAAACGTCTTTTTGTAAAAAGCGATATTTATAATAACGTGGGGTTTAGCTCGAATTACTGCGAGAAACATATTTTCTATCAAAACAATTGGACAATATCGGGGTTTCGATTATTTATATTCTTCTAAAAGCATTTTTTTAAACAAATTTATAAAAACACGTGGCAAATCAGAAATTCGTTCAATGTATGCATGCATCTGACGTCATGAGTGCGTTCCACATGGCTCATTTTCACAAATTATTGTGTTTAAAGAAAAGTCGATCTATAGGGAACAAATGTATACCAAATACGATAATATTATCACTGGTTGAACTAGTTAAAAGAGTATGTTACGTCGGTCGGGGGTAGTAGCGCGTTATGGACGTAACGCACACAACTGAGTACGTTCGTAATTTCGTACACTCCCTGTAAAACAGTAGTTGATACTTCTTTCTATTTCACTGGATACATTACATATCATATACCAAACTATTTATTATAAAATTGTCTACATTGTCATTTTAATTTGAGTTCATATAGAATAGTATAGAGAGTTGGGGACAATGCCCGACAGATATACAAAAATACGTGTGCAATTTGTAACACAAAATATTGGTCGTCGGCATAAAATAACATTCGTTTTATTCAAAATGTCATTAAATTTGTGGGATACTTCACTGAGTGACACCAGAAAATCACGGTTACAAAAAATAAAAAAGTTAAATAATAAACTGATAACTCGAAAAAAGTGCACATTTGCAAAAAAATGCAGAAAAATTTCCGAAGACGCTTGATTAGTACGCAATTATTTTTTCATTTTTATAAATAAAATTAATTATGATCTCGTTTTTAAAATATCATTTTTGTTTTATGATAAATGATAAAATCCCAATGCATTCTAGCCAATACTTATCGAGATTATTAGAATGAAATATGTGGAGGAAAATTGTCCTACTCGCGCGTTTTAGCCATTTACCAAAAAATAAAAGTGGGGGGCCGTGGAATTCGAACACATTGAAAATAGAAATTCACGGCAGAAAAATTGTGCAATATTCAATTAGTAATAATTACATTATTAATGAACGGATTTTCAATCTGTTTACATATCCTAAAACTAGAGAGTGTCACCTTAATTATGTGATCAATTTTATAAAAATGTGTTTGTAAATAAAAAAATAAAAGTAGGGGGCCGTGGAATTCGAACATAAAATTATGTAGATTTTTTGTTCTAAAAATTAGTCTGACTTTGAACTGATATAATTTATGTTTGCATATAGATAATTTCAATTATTGTATATATTTAGAAACTAGAGAGCTTTATCAATTAATTTGATACTATCATTTTAAAAATCCGTCCATAAATAAAAAAATAAACCATAGGGGCCGTCAACTCACTTCGTTTTTCTTATTTAGAATAGCAATGGGCCGGGGAATACACACTGTCCGGATACGGTCATTTAGTCCAATCTAATAATTTTCAGAGTTACGTCCCTTTTATGAAAAAATCGTTGTGTACACGGACAAATTAATGCGGAGGAACTGAACGAAAATGTGTTGTTATTCGATTCCCTAGGTGCGTTATTGCCAAATATTAATATATCATGTGAAGGAATCATTGTATGTCTAATGCAGCTGCGTGAAAAAATGAGTTAAAATTACTGGTCGGCGATCAGTTCCCGATGGCTATCAGTATCCGACATTTGATATTTTTTCATATTTAGCGTAGCTCTAAAACAAAGATATTTGGTATAATCAAAGAACTACACCAAAGCAACAATTGTGTGTCAGAAAATTTACAAATCGGGGAAATAAAAAGAAAATATCAAGAAAACCATGAAATGAAATGAAAATCGTCACCTCTTTCCCTTGGGGGATCATCTATTTACGAAAAATATGCATGCACGATGACACAAACAAGTTCATCTATTAATAGCCACGGGCTTGCCAGAGTCTTTGATGAATCTAGGTGAAGCTCAACAACAGGTATGATTTGTATTGGCAATCCATACGAAACTCGGTGTAAGATAAATATTGACAAAAACGTCATCATTGACGTCATTATAAATGACGTCAGAGATTTTTACTAATTGGAAAACGCACCGACTATTATGTCTCAATAAGTCCTCAGTGAGTATCCAAACAAAGAGAGACAACTCTAATAATTTATGTTTATCCAACGGGAGATAATTCCCTTCGAGTTGAGAGGGTCAAAGCGGGGAAATATGGTATAATATCTTATTAAATGTGAAATGTTGGCTACTGGTGCTCTACATCTAATTTATGCACTAAAATAGTGACCCCTTTTGTGCCCCGAATTCCATTCGCTGTATGTCGTCACAAATGTCAAATTGTTACCATGAGTTCGGCCTTGAGCTCAGGATTACGAAAATGTAAGTTAGTTTATTTAAAACCGTCTGGTTTTCGAGAAATTATTTAAAAACATGCAAAAACTGTCGGAAACTGGTCGCGAACCAGTACATTTTCACTCAAATTGTTGATTTCAACGGCTAAAATCAGGAGCTTATTCAAGTTATTGCAATGTTCAGCATGCAGACCTTTTTCTGCCCTTTTTGGGAAAAAGGCCGCAGCCAAATTTGGGAATTTTGCGTCACTAAATTTTCGAAATTGGGATACAATTTAATCGAATAAATTGCAAAGATTAAGATTCATTTGGTCCATGATTGAATAGGGGTATTGAAAATAGAATGAACTTTACTGAACATTCCAATTTATTGACACCAATGATTTCATTTGTGTATTTGTTAATAGTTCATTGGTTTAACTTAAAGAAGCACTTTACTTGGCTTTCATGATTTTGGTTTCATTGTTTTGGGATTTTTTTTTCAATTGGGATTTTTTTCAGCAATTGGGAATTTTTTTAAGCAATTGGGAACCAATTTTGAGACAGAATAAAGGCCTCAGACAATACCAAGAAAAAGGTCTGGCATGCTATCACCTGATCACCAGTTTTGATCACTGTATCAGCAATAAGTACTTAGGCGAACACTACTCAACTCTTTATTATGTACCAGTAACGGAAGCAGTTTGGATGGATGCCCCAGAGCTCACTGGTAGCATTTATATATAAATTTTGTGTTTCTTCCGCTTTGTAGTGGTTTTTTAGCAAGCTGTTTCCTAGCATATAATTATACAGAGCACTATGGAGTGGTCGATAGCGCCTTACCTAGGCAATGGACTCCTTGTGGTTTTCTTATTTAATAAGGATGACCTACAGGTGGTTTCAAAACCAGAGTTACCTTACACAGACTTTGCATCTATTTCCTGGTCTTATTTTTCAATCTTACAGCTTTAAACTGCTGTAATATGCAGATAGAAGGTACAAGGACTGGGTTAATTTGTCCGGATTATGTACCTAGGCAAGCATGCTATCTCATGGTGCTTGCTTTTTAATGTCTGATCTTGGATGCCACTTGACACTGTACTGCCGTGTTAGTTTAACTATAAATGTACTTTTCTTATTTTGTTTCAGACTTTCCGGTCAGATGGGATCTTCGTCTTGAGATGTTTAGTTCAAAGAGTTATCTTCAGAGAAAGACCGGACCATATGGTATTGGACGCCTTAGTTACTTACAATCACTTGTGAATGAATATCAAAACACGGACAGCAATGATGCAAAAAAACAGATTATGGCTAATCTTGCCAATTTTGCTTACGATCCTATAAATTATGAGCACTTCAAAAGTTTGAATGTACTAGATCTGTTCTTGGATGGACTCGAAGAGACAGAGGAAGAAATTGTTGAGTTTGCTATTGGAGGCATCTGTAATGCCTGTGCTTCAAATGAAAACAGACAACATATTATAGACAATGGTGGTGTAAAGTTAGTGATAGCGTGCCTTTCAAGGTATTCAGAAAATACTGTGTTATCAGCCATAACGTCTCTCACATATCTCGTGACTCCGGAATCTAAAGGAGAGATAACTTGTTTACCAGTGGTCGAGTGTATGCTGAGACTATCTCACTCCCAAAATATGAAATTGAAGAACCTGGCTTCTGTATTCTTGGAGGATTATTGTAGCGAGTCTGTGATCAACGAGGCAGTTAGGATACAAGCAAGTCACGGCTATGTGGCTGATAAGTGATTGAATAACTTAAAATGTCAAACATAATCATGCTATATAGTCATTGCAAATCATATAGATATACATTTCAACTTCTGTAGAGCAATACCATTTGGAATATATGCAATATTGGTTTTTGCATTTGTATAATACAAAGGTAAACTAATATGTAGTAAATAAATGTTTCAGCTTAGGAAAATTGTGAAGATGTTGTTATAGAGAGGTTGCTGCTCTGCAAAGGGCCACTTCAGAGAGATTGTACTGTAAATTCATTGTAGTTTTCTAATGACAGTGTGGGAATCAAACTTGTATCCCCAGGTCACATATCCCTTCAGTGAACTAACTACTAAACTACTGTCACAGCCAGTTATTTAATGAACTTTCATGCCATCTGCATCCTCGTTAATCAGTGTTTAGTCAAGCCTCCACACTAACATATTTCACATGAAAATACTCTGGTTGAATGAGTATGGCCATCTGACAAATAGAAATAATTTTATACTGAATACAATTAAAAGGAACACATTCTGGTTATTTTAGTTCATTTTATTTTTGACATTTTTTCATGTGGTATAAAACACTTTATTAGCCACTAACAACATACTAGAAAACTTAATGATTTTATGAGGTAAGGCCACATCATAATATTCTTGGTTCAGGTAACAAGGTAACATGAAGATTCAGAAATGGTTGCTCAAAAGTTATTGTATCAAAAATTTTATCCCTGGCCTCGATCTCCAGAAACATCTCAAGCTGAAATCTCATCTGAAATTTAGATTTCGGCCAAATCAAGAGTCTGAATTTCGAATAAATCTGAAGTTAGAACTCATTAAAAATTACTGGAATAAATAAAGAATAGCATTTGGTGTTTTTGATGCTAATTTTGAGTCCATTTTTCTTTGGAAATTATTCAAGCGACACAGAGTCATGGCAATATTTGAGATGAGATTTATCTCAAAATTGAGATGTTTCTGGTATGTGGAAACTAAGGTATGGCAATTTCATAAAACATTAACCTGAAGCACTTTGACAATTATAGATCTGATTTAGGAAAAGAGGTATGTTTATTTTCTTATTTGAAGGAAAAGCTTAAATAATTTTAGGAATAGTAAAACAGGGGGAAACATGTTTTTGTTCTTCAAATATCATTGTTTTTGGGGCAAGACTGAAGAAATTGGGGTAGGTCATGCAACTATATATACCTGAACCATAAATATTTATTTCAGCCTTATCATTATCAACAGACAATATGCAGGGCAATGATAAACAAGAGAAAACTGTCATGTATCGAAACAATCATGATTCCATATGTTATAAAGCACACAGTCTCTGATACTCCCAGAAAGTAAGATCTGGTCAGATCTCCTAAAGCATCTCAATCTGAGCTAAATAATCTCAAATATTACCATAAGTTATTTCACTTATTTGTATCCATTCCATGGGAGAATGGACTCAAAATTAGCACCAAAACAGCAAACATTATTCTTAGTTTATTACTGTAAATTTTAAGGAGATTCAGATTTATCTCATTATCAGCCTCAGATTTTGGCAAAACCTCAAATTGAGATGAGCTTTGTACTAAAGGTGCTTTGGGAAATCGACCAGGTCCAAATTCCACCAAAAAAGTTGAGTTATTGGTAAGCTAAGACTGCTATTTCAAAGTCATATTTAGTGGGTTCAAATACAACAATCTTAGCTAAGCAATAACCAATAACATGAGTTTTTTTGTTGAACTAAGACCTGAATTTTTTTTACCAAGGCAGCAAATCACTCAGTCTGTTGCAATTACCTTGGCTGTCATAATGACACAGGTATGTTACAGAAACAGGCCCGGGTGATCATATAGACTGTAAATTTTATGTCAACAAACCCAGAATAAAATTCTCAAGTACACATTGATCTGGGAAAGAAGGCACACTACATTAAGCAATGTAGATGCTTAATATACAGGTGTGTAGTATGTAGCAGGTATACTTGTAATACAATGTATACAGAAACACTATTTTAAGAAAAAAATACTGGAGTTAGGTCATAATACTGAGTAAAACATAATTATGTTGAAGGTGCGTCATTATAGCTGAAAGAATATTATGCAGTTTTTATACGTCACTAAATGCATAACTGATCAATACAAGAATGTTTTAACAACAAAACTGCCTTGCCATAACCTTAGTCATATAGACCTGAAAAGCAAAGGGGGTACTCTACTAACCAACCTCTGTGAGTATCACCTTTGTTAATTAAGGACTTGTTTTAAAGCAGCTTCGACTCGGTCATCTTTAAGTTAATCAATTAGTTAAGGATCATTAACAGACCAAACATGCAGCATTATTGAACCTCCTAAAGTAGAGGACTCTAGGTATATGGGTACTGTTTTATCAACGTACTTACGGAAATCGTAAACTTAAGTTCAAATTTAAATTCTGTATAATTCTTTAACAACTACACATTGGTGATGGATATTGTTTGTTGGTATTTATTACCTGGATCTTTATTAGTATTACAGCTTCATTTAACACACTTTATAGTTGGAAAAGTATTATAAAGAATTTAAATCTGATCGTAAGGTTACGATTTGCGTAAATGTTTTGATAAAACAGTGCCATGGAATCTATAGTATAGCTTGGCTATTTTGACCTGAGCCTGACCTTTATGCAAGAATATATAACAAGGTTCTTGCTTTGAATATATCAATTTCCGTAAGCAAATTGTGTGATATCCGTATTTCAAATTTGTGTTTGTATTACATCTCGAGCGTCTTCGTGATACTCCCTGATCATGAAAACATACAATGGGAATTTAAATGTAGGCAAAATATCGACTGTTAAATTATGCTAATCAAAAGGTCAGGCTCGTGTCAAATTGGCCAAGCTGTAATTGATCAGAAACCATTTGGTCCATTGAAAGACATTCTAATAGACACGTGCAAAGCAATAAACAATATTTTACATTATAGAGAGGAGTACACTATCATACGATATAGTAATTAACAATCCACTATGCATGTGTATGAGGTGAGGCATACCTGTATATGAGAAATAAATTAATAAGGAAATTTGATCATCGCACACAGAAGCGACCAAAATTTGTAGTAATATTTTGAAAACAACCCAATGTATGCATGTATTATTGTATTAGCTTTGGTGATACAATTGAAGGATTAAATCATACAGTAAACACCAGGAAACAGATCCCAAAGGCTGAAAGGCCTCCCAACATATACTATGTGCCTTCCAACATACACCCTTTCATCTAAAGATCAAGGATACATTTAAAATAACCTCTCAATAAAGAAGCTAAAAGGAAACATTGTCTTGCATGCACTTCAATTTTACTTTTGATCACATTATCAACATGACTAGTATTCCACGGCAATCAAGCACTATCTAACAAATCATTATGATAATGACATATTTACGACATGTTCTTAGATACACATTTGATTTAGTTGCCATAAATGATGCTTACAAAGAACAGAGGATGGTTTCCAAGAGCATTTCATTGGAATGCTCGGTTTTACATGATAGCACACAAATATTCACAAAGTTCTTGGTAATTTACCATCTATAAAAAATACATCAAATTACGTGATTTTTAGATTACAGTTCACACATACACAGTAACTACATATACCATTTAATTTTCTAGGTTATAAAAATAAATTTAATCCTTAACTCTACAAACTCTCATTATGAGAAAGCAATTAAGAAGATATTTTATCAAGGGAGATAATTCTAGATATTTTTTCCAAAATGCTATAGCCTTGAACCTCATGTAGCCGGTGCATCAAACGAAATTGACAAAATAAATATAAATCACTAACTCCTCGACACATATTTTGTTGGAAACTGCTAAAATGACCTTTAATCTTTAATAAAACTGCAAAATCACATCAAATTACCTTTGGAATCGGAAAAAATACATGTAAACAAACACCATGTAAAATTTCAGGAAAGGGAAATAACCCCATCTATCCGGTGCAACAATAACTTTTTCCAAGTAAATTTGGTCCAGTTTGTTGACAAGTTGATTTTTTCCCGCCAAAAGTTGCACACGACCCTTTTTATCAATGGATGACGTCATAGCTGTCAAAATTATGTTTGATAAATAAACAAGCGAGCATTGAATACATGCATGTCAAACATTGCCGATTAAATAAGGATTTACTCGTAGTGAAGGCAAAGTGTAAGTTTTTGTTGTGATTTCATTCAGAAATTGGTCCATTTCGTATTTATTTATTTAATTTACTCGTCAGTTATTGTAAACAACCCTGCAGGCAATGTCACGAGAAAAAAATCTACAATTTCATGAGAAAATTACATACACCGGTACCGTGGATACACCGGCTTCATGGGGTTTCACTATACCGGTAGTTGAGATGTGCACTAATTTCTAACATACACATTTTTTACTAAAATAAGAATTAAGAAGGATGTATGGAGTAAATGATTAACATACCGACTTTCCATGGTAATGTATTATGACAAACACTTGATAACTGAATGATGAGGTTCAAATAGGTTAAACAAATCCTGCCAAAAATGCTATACCGGTAAATTAAAATCATATACCAGTAGCAAAAGCTGATTTAGACAAAGACCTAAATAACATGTAGTTTAGGTCTTTGATTTAGAAAGATACACATGACAGAAGCTAAGGGTAATTGTATTAATACATATACCTGTTGCAAAGGTTATATGTAAAAAGATGAACATGTCATGTTAGTGGAATGGATGTACAACTAGTGAATGATATAAGGTTGTAATATATGAATACTATCTGGTCATATACAACCCTATGCATGCGAAGAAAGACCAACATCAACCAACATACTGTAAAATCATAATTTTTGTGGGGGATTAAATTTCGTGGTTCATCTTCTACCCTGAAATTCAATCCCATTGAACAATACTTTTGACCCTTGTATTTATTACCTGAAATGCAAAAATCACAAATTAACTTCCCATCGAAATGATCTTTTTTACCAAAACCATCGAAATTAAATGATATTACAGTATTAGACTAGCATTCATTCTTAAACCATAAATACACATCAATAAATATAAACTGCAATAATCAATATTGTACTTGTGCTGCCAATTTCAAACTGACCGATTAACTCGTTGAATAATGTCTCATGTCCCACACACTAAATAAATTGACAAGGTTTACCTGCAATATCACTTTTTTAAAGACTTAGTCATTTTTGTACAAAGATTACAAAATTGAGAATCAAATTAATATTAAATGCATTAAAGTGAGCATATTTATGTTATTAACTTTACTTAGAAACACATTATACAATGAAAATGGAACAAGCACAAATGTATGTATTGACACATGTATAGCTTGGCTGTTTTGACCTGAGCCTGACCTTTATGCAAGAATATATTACAAGGTTCTTGCTTTGAATATATCAATTTCCGCAAGCAAATCGTGCTTATTTCAGATTTGTGTTTGTATTACATCTCGGGCGTCTTCGTGATACTCCCCGATTATGAAAACATACAATTGGTGATGTAAACGTAGACAATACATCGACTGTTAAATTATGGTAATCAATAGGTCAGGCTCATGTCAATGTGGCCAAGCTATAATTTTGAATTAGTCAATGAACAGACAAAAGAATGATCGCCCCTTTTGTAGATGCTGCATACTTTAAAATCTTATAACAAACAAGTTCAAAATAATGAACGGTAATAGTCTGCAGACAAGCAGCATTTACAAATGTATTACAATGTCAAGTAGCCTACACAAAATGTATAAAAATGTTTTCAATACTTAACATATACAGGGTTTATTTTCCACCCCTAATAAAAAAAAAGTATACAAGGCAAGCCAATGTGAGCAAATTTAAAAACTAAATCTTGTCCTGTAACGTCCAACACTAAGCAGGTAGGCACATGATTAACATTAACTCGCTGGTGGTCTATCAATTATCTATTTCAGAACAGACCAACCTTTGACTTGCTGATTCTGAGATAGATTACGTAACCTCTGAGCAAAGGAAAATAGTGTATCATAATATGTAGAGGAAACATTTCAACATACTCTCAAACAAAATCAACAATATAACAATGTTTGGACATAACAACGTATTTGGGCGTTACATAAAGTTAGCACACAGTGTAATGTTTGGCCATTTGTATACAAATAAATACTAGAGTGCACAGACAATCCAAAGCCACACAGTTACAGCATCTTCACCTAGCACTCCATACAAGAGTCAGACATAGAACAAACCATCCACATCCCCAAAAATGGATGTTTCAAGCAATCCTAGATAATCACTCCGTAATGAATGACGCACTTCAGACTTTGAATTGTGTGCACAATACTAGTAATAACTAGGGCTGTAACGGTACGCTCACCTCACGATATGATACGTACCGTCAATTTTTTTTACGGTTCGGTATATTTCGATATGATACAATATTGTCTTACAGCAGCTTAAATACTACAATTTTTAAGTGACAATAAATTTGTTGATGCTTTAGTAGCAATTATTATGTAGCTATCAACTATTTTAAATGATTTTCGACAATATAAGGCATCTCTTAATACAATAAAAACGAATGATGCGTAGTAATTATACATAATGAGAGTTATTTCAGACATTTTCGTTATCTGAATATTATTTTGCTCATTAAAAAGCTTATACCGAACCGTACCGAAATTTGCAACTCTTGTACCGTGAACCGTGTGTGACCGAAGTCCGCGTTCTTTCGTGCACCGTGGTATACCGTTACAGCCCTAGTAATAACAAAGTTTGGAGTCGATAAGGTTGTCAAATTCCCCCTGGTCAGAAAGATTTGTCTGTCTAATTCCCCCTGTATCCGGGCAGGCATAATTTTGACTGGTTCATTTAGTTAGCACACAGTGTACGGTAATGTTTGGCCATTTGTATACAAGTCACAATAATAAAAATGTTTGGATGAGAACATCCTATCACAATGCTTGAGGTAAACAATTAATCCATCTCCACAGTGCGGAGAGCGTCTTCATCATATAGTTCTAATGTTGCTATGGCACCATCATTAAATCTGAATGAACATCCACCATCCAGTACTAGGCAAGCATCCCACATACGTGAATTCACTTGTAATCTTTTTGCTTTTCCTCTAGAGGAGTCAACATGAAAAACACCTACAAAGTGATAAAAATAGACATAAATCAACGAACCAGGAACCTTTCGATCAGTTGTCAAATCCGCTTGACCACTGTTCCACCATTATTTTCGAAGAAATACTTTAATATACATAAACAATAACCACAGTGTAGCATCAACCTTTAGCCAATATCTTGAAAGTATTGGTTTACATTTTCAGACAGAATTATTGATAATCAGTATAATTATGCCCCCTTTGTCAGTAGGCATAAAATAAGATATATGAAAGTCAGAAAAAGTTGTAAAATAAAACTTACCATTATTGACAGGATCTCTGACTGTATATCCAATGTAATGATCACTGGGATCAAATATTAGGGAATCATTAAAGTTTTGAGTCACAGAGTTAACACATTTATAATCTGTCGTAGGAAATGAGGTTCCACATTGATGGTTTGCTGTAAACAGAGAACATATATCATAATTACGGTACTACAGCGGTCCCTCTCTTGAGCGACATTCTTCGGAGACCAAAAAAGTGTTTGTTGTAGAGAGGGAGTCTTTGAGTAGAGGGGAATGTATCGCTAACTGTCTGTTGCATAAAACATGACTAAATTTTGAATGTCATTTAAAGGAGGGAGTCGCTTCTGAGAGGCGTCGTTATTAGAGGGAATACTGTATAAGAACATTTCAAAGATTTTTAATGTCGCTTCAAGTCTTATGGTCATATTATCCTGACATCAGTCAAACCATTAATTACCTGAAACTTACAACGTTGAGTGTCGAGCGAAGGACATAATATACTTAACAACTTTTCTAAGTCCACACTTACATTTTTGAAAAAAACTTTGCCAAACGTGTTTGTAGCCTAATGAAATTTGGCTATAAGTTTCTTGTGTTATAGGTTTGCAGAATCGTAAGACAAAAAGTCGAGTTTGATTGAAATTTATTGAATTGACGCACGCATAACATAAGACCGCAAGAAAGTAAAAGTCTAAAATACACATTTTGATATCTTGGATGACCACCATTTAGTCTTATGTTTCTATTGACAGTCAAAGACGAGAGTGGGAAGCATTGCTGAATGAAGCGACTCATTGAATTTTACCATCTGAACTCAAAGTTGCCTTGAGTATTTGGCGTAGATCGAACTTACATGGTGACGTAACAATAAATGCTAAATGCTCCTGCGATCAGAATACCAGAATAAGCAAACAATACGTTTACTTTGAATTAAACGCTCAAATAGACACGAATACGTTGAAAAGATATCAGACGTGTATTTTAAGACAACATGTCATGATTGTCTACACTAAAGGCTACTTTGTACCGTACTGACGTCACTTCACATTTTTCTGACCTCATTCGACACATAATTGTGATATCTAAATTATTTTTATAACTGTTTTTCATACGTGGAGAGTCGTTGGTCACACAGTGAAGGTATTTGGAACACATTCAATGTATATGTAAACGCGTGGCGTCAAAAAAGCACGAAACGTATGTCAATCTTGTGACGAACAAACCACGTGACATATGATCAGTTCGATACGCAAATTATCATGACTTTGTGGTGCAAACCTTACAAGAGAAATTTTGTTACCTCATTGTACATAACAATAAAGATACTGATAAATGATAATGAGGACTTAAAAAAGTTGTTAAGTATAAGTAATGACTTTGACAGCAATGGCCTTTGATCAGAGACCCTAGCCGTCTCGAGCAATATTAACACAAAAGATTTATATAAACCCAACATTGTACAACATGTTTACTTAAATGGGTTAGATTCAGTATTTCCAGGTAATCAGTTAAACTTTTGCAAACATGGAAACATTTTGATCACAGAAGGAATCAGTTTCGAGTCATATAAATAGATTTTTAAAACCTTAAAGATGAAAATCTTTGTTTTGTATGGTTAAATTATTTTGCATTGACGCACGCACACAGGTAACTGTATTGTTTTCAAATCGTCTTATACAGTTACATGTGTTGACACACTTCTAAAATAAGTAATGTGATTATGCACTGTGTTGATGTAAAATGTCCTTACCTATTTCTAACACTTGTCTAACAGATTCTGGGGGTATTTTGTTAATGTGGAAATGCCAGGATGTAGATCCAGTCCCTGTACACATTGTTACACCAGAACTCTTCTGTTTACAACCAGGTTGACCATCGACACTCAACTCATAGTACGATACTCTGTAGTGAATCAATACAAAACAGAGAAATTGTAGCACCGAAATTGTGTAATACTGTAAAATCATTTAATTTTGATGGGACAAAATTTAGTGGTAGCCTAACAGCTGAAAATAGCCCTAAAAAATTGGTAACTTTTAAGCTATCACTAAATCAATGAATATAAATTTGTAGGATCAAAAAAAATTTACATGGAAATTCATATATTCTGAACAAAAAAAACAGAATTATGGATAATGCAAAGGTGCCCAAATGTCAAATCAGTTTACCTTGATGAAAGACATTCGCCAATAAATACTTCATTTAGCGCTCTAATTGGTAGCACTCGACTGTTGGTATGTCCTCGCACATGTAGTGGCCGAGAACAAACCTCATTTTCTGCAATATGCTCTTCGTATCTGTGTTCTAAGAATTTTAACTGCTGATCAGATAATTCTATCGGGTCATCGTTGGCATGGTACCCAGACATTGTGATTCGTATTCTCTGACGCCATTTCCATCTGAAGACAATTAAAACTACAAGTAATAAGAATACCTGGAGACCGTTGCCTAATCTAGGTGTTAGTAAGCGCCTTTTCTACATCTATGCAACGACACACAACAAGCAAGCAGTGCTCTCCGGTAGCAAACCATTTCTCAGCACTTTGCTAGGCAATGCTACCGAGTGCTTTATTATGATGCAATGGACCCCTGTGGTAGCATTTTGCTGCAAAATAGTCGCCTAGCTGCGAGCATATAAATTTTTCGCTTCATCTACTTCATAGTATTTTTTTCAGGAAGCTGTTTCCAAGCAAAGTGCTATTGAGCGCTTTAGGCAACAGGCTCCTGATATGATAGAGAAATACAGACTTTGCTAAATTATTTATGTTATGGTGTCTCAAGGCACACTGAAAGCAAGTGTCATTTAGTATGCATTAACAAATAGTAAGCTGAGTAGCAATATTGTCATAGGAAAATAAAAAGGGGAATGAGAAAATATTTGTTATTTGGACCATAAAAATTAATTTTGTTTCGCTAGTCGGTATTTTAACAGCCATATGCCAATCAAAACTACTGTCACAATTCAAAAATGCAAATGTTATCATTATCTTTAATAGGTATTACACTCAACCACTTTAAATTGTTCAATCTCCACTTGCTCTGTTTTAACTATGACCATATCTTTTGATGATATTTGAGCACATCAAGTTTTCAGTATTTCTTATATTATGGTATGAACATTTGACTTTTTAATTAATTTATTATGAAGTAAATTACTAAAAGGATATTTGAGCAAAATATCTTCAAAAATATGGTAACGGTAACCATTCAGGGATTGAAAATTGACCAATTAGAAAAGCGTGTTGAAATATTGCCTTAAATAGCAAGATATCATATTTATGCATAACACTCACATTAAAGACAAAACCTGAATACACTTACTTGAAATCACCAGCAAGCAACTTCTCAAATGCGTCATCAAAATTTGCTGCAGAGTATTTCTCCTTGGAAAGACAGAGTTGACCTTCAGATCTATAGAAAATAAAGTTTTGTCAGTACTAGCATTAATTTTGCATTTGAGCTGCTCTCCAGGATAACCTGCTATTTTTATATGAATTATGGTGAAACCACATACTGACATGTTATATTTTTTTCTAGTAAAGGTTAAATTTGAGATGGGAAGGCAAATTATTTTCTGGTACATCTATTTACACAAACAGTCCCTAAGCTCTAATTCAACTTTATTATTCAGTTCATGTTTATTAGTGCAGAATTACTTCCGACTACTTCTAATGCTACACATCTAAATTCTCTCTATTGTGGATGCAGTTTTTGATGCTCTAGTTAATACAACTAAAACTGGATTAATCTAGTTTAAACAGGATAGGATATTTTTACCTGCTTGGATCAGTATTTATTCCTATGATAGGTTTGTCTCTGTTCAATATTTTTGAAGCTGCATCAAGAAATGTTCCATCACCCCCAGCTGTAATCACAGCATCAGCCCATTCTAGAATTTCGGAAGTAAATTCTGGTCTTTTAACTACTTTGGTTTCAATGCCTTGCCCTCTGAAAGAAGTAAATTTAGGAAATAAAATATTTTATTCACAAAAAATCAAGAATAAGTGTTTTTAATTAGTCTTACAATATAACCCTGCATTTTGAGTCTACAAAAACACTAATCAGTGCCAGTCAAAATCTAGATTTAATAATTAAAATTTTACTTTTAACAGATGAGCTGTTATAAATTATGTAGGTGTGATTTTTTATCCAACAATCAAAATGCAGGATGTTAAATTATATCTATAACAGCTTGCTCCACCCCTTTAAAAATACTAGCTGAGCAAAATAATAAGTACAATACATACACATTTGGAAATAATAATTTTTCTACTTGTTTGTTACATTTTCTGAAATATTGTTTAAAGTCCCACTAATTAAGTGTTTCTCTCACATGGATACAACCCAGATACATTATCACTTAGCAGGTAACCAGGATGAGGGAAATAAACCAGTACAATTCTTAAGGACAGTGTTATGGCCTGGTATTGAACCCAAGACCCCTAAAACTTGTATCAGACACTCTAACACTTGGCTATCAATGCAGATGTTTATTACAAATACAATGTATACTTACACTAAGGTTTTGGTCATATGCTCCAAACATGAATAATGTGTTTTGTGTCTTTCAAACAAAGTATGATAATCAGATCGTTTTCTTTCCATCTAAAAAGGAAATACATTGAAATGACTTTGGAAGCCAGGAAACAAACAGGTAATGGCTTCTTTTTTTAATTAAACTAAGTTCCAAGTCCTTATGCAAGTTGAAAACAAAGATTAATAGGGCTACAACTATAAAATTTGAATTTTATCTGCTTGTGTAATTTTGAATACTTTTAAACAGTCAAATTTCCATTGTGTTGGTAGTGCTCTGCTATGGGGCGTGGTAGCATATTTTTTTCGTGTTATTCACTACAAAGCGCTGTTTTGGAACAAGCTCTTTTTAGCATAGCGCTAACGAGTGTCTAAGAGCGCTTTAATTAGTTTATATTAATTCATTAAAGGTAAGTTGTGAAACAAGTTTTTTACAAATATATTGAATTTAACCACTCTCAACACCTCATTCCTGATGTTATCCATCGCCACGAGGGTATGAGAGAAGAGAAGCCAGTTTCCCATACATGCAGAGTGTTTAGCAAGGGATATTCTGGTATCATTTTTATTTGTATCTGGTATGACGCGGTCTGGGATTGAACCTAAAACCTCCTGCACTCAAGCGGACGCTTAGTTAAACACTAGGCTATGGAGGAGTAGTTGGCACTTTACTTAGACAACAGGCTCCTAGGTTTTCTCCCTTTTTTCCTGAATGCAACCTTAGGCTTATATTGTTCCTTTATGCATCTTAAGAAAGACATTAATAAACACATGCCTCATAAGAGGGTAGATAATATGCAATAGATCAGCAACCAATAGATAGCTTACTTTGCTTTTAAACTGCTCCTCTGAAATATCTTTATACCAGATCTTTTCAAATTCATATCTTGTAATGCGTGACAATATGACCACCTTTTGCGGTCGGAAGATTGCAGTATCAACATCTCCAAACCTGTCAACATTTTCCAACATTCTGGAGGTGCTAAAGCACCGAATATTGGCATGTCCACCAACTGGGCCAATCCAAGTTTTGGAAGCTGCACACAAACATGTCAAGTTTTTGTACATAAAACGCAATGATACAAGCTTCATCATTGGAGGCATGGAAAAAATTATAATACTGAAGTCATGAACTGAGTTATCAGCAACTGACAACACTGTTTAAGAACAATAAACCAAAATTATCGTCGTAATGCGACGTCTGTCACTTGGCTGTCCGCCATATTTGATTTGGAGAAGTAAAGCTGACAACTTAAATTCGGATAAACAAAAATCGAACTTTATAACTGTTATCGATTATCAAATATGTATTTTATATTTTATGTGTTTCAATTGACTTTATTATATGAATCTTTTTCCTAAATTTTATAATATTTTGGCATTTATTCATTCGAAAATAATACTAAACACAAAATGCTAGCTTTATATTCGACTGACTTCGGTTATTACCGGCGTAAAATCCTGCCGGCCACGACAGCTGTTTCCTTGTCGTGTTATGATTAAAAATCATCACTTTATCATTGAAATTACAACAAATTAAAGGCAATTATGCTTCCTTTACACAAGGACGACAAGGAATATCACGGACCTGGTATATTAGGTCGGATCGCAGGATGGATGAGGTATAAAATGTGTTCACACTGGAGCACAAGTTTGACAGTGTTGACACATGCCATGGGGTGACATGCTTAATTTGTGTGTTTAGCCCAATAAGTCTTCTTTCTTAAAAGCAATAGAGAATATCTCAAACATTATACCCATATATAGTTACAGGCTGGCAGATCAGTCAAGAAGCGAGCTCGATCTAACTCAAACTCAAAACAAATTTTCAAGTCCAATCACAATCAGGACTAGTCAAACAATCTCGACTTAGAGTATCCACTTCTAAGTCAAGACCCATTATGCGCTTTACCGATCAGTTTTTGAGTTTCATGAATTCTGTCTTTTACGCCAAATGAGAGCCATTTTCAGCATTGAACATGTAAAATATAATAAAAATAAACGAATGGTACAGAATACCTGTTAATATTGGTCCTTATAATCAATAAATCGATAAATAAATCAGCACGTGTAATTTCCGAAAATCCAAATGTAAACATAACTGTGAGTATCCGGTACGCGTATACCGCCCGTACAGCCCGTACAGATGAGCGCAACACATGTGTGATTCATATGCTAACGTTGTGCGAATCGCTAAGCGAGCAGTAAAATTCATTTAACTTATCGTATTCTGTTCATAAGTCATTAACTATCAGTTTACAAGAAAAATCAGCTCGATTTGTCAACAATTCTTCGTTAATTTTTCGTTTTTAGTTTCACCCGAGCGAGCTCAGTGTAATTGGCTTCACGCGTACCAGTGTACATCACTGTGAAAACCAAATAGTGCCGAAGATCTCCCAGCATCCTCCATTGTTCTAGAAACTCATTCCATCGAGTATTCTGATTGGTCGATAGGGGAATGCGATCTGCATATCAACAACAAATAGCTGTGTAGTGGAATTTAAAAGTGCGACCTCGTCGTGTTAAAATTGTCGGACAAACGAACCGCTGAGTGTTTTATGGATGTTTTTGGTGCAGATAACGAGAAAAAGGGTTGATCTTCGTGGACATGCTATATATTTCATGGTATTTACAACTTTTCATTCACCTTTTCAAGTGCCGATAAAAATTTGATCGGCGCTACTTCCACATATATGACACTTTAGTCCACATCTGCGATGGAGATAAAGGTCAGAAATTAAAAAATCTCCTAGCAGATTGCCCCACATCTAAATCAGGACAATTTGAAGTGGCACACAGTCTGGTCTGTTACATATCCCGATTTGTATATCTTACACAGATTTGGGTATCATACATATATCTGTATATCGAAACCTGGTACAAGGCTGAGTGACCCAAACATTAAACAGAAGTTTTAGCCCAAAATATTTTTTCGTTCAGTTCTGAAAAATCAAACGAAATGAAAACAACTTTGTTCAAAGTCGTTGCATTCACATTAGACTTGAAAAATGCATTTTCGGGGATGCCCAGATTTTTGTTTGGCAGAAATGCGCGAGACATTCCGAATATGTCAGGGGGTAGAATCATAAAGCGTGTAGGGCAACTAGGTACTAAAATTGGGTTAATTTTTGCCAAAAGGGAAGAATTTGTAAAAAGTCTGAATGTAACACATTCAGAACACTATTTTACGACCTTGTTGACTATGTATTTGTAAAAGTTTAGATCGCCTTATATTGCATGTTGACATTAATCAAGTTTTTTTCCAGTATTTTGGGAACATGACCCATAATATGCAGTGAAGGTTTATAAATGCGTTTTGTCTATTTAAATGTTTAAGTAAAAATGATTTTACCCTCGCCCGTTATAGGCCGTAAAATGTTTTAACCCCCTGACTGTAAAATTCCGAAATCCGGAGAAATGGGCAGAATGGTAGTAGGTATCTGGTGGTTCACTCGCAAGTGGCAGACGTAGCAGGGTGCAAACTTGTCAGCTGGGATATCTATGAGGCAATAAGTGATTTTCATCAGACTGCTATCAGGCCTTTGTTGCTGAAGGAATTAATAATTTAGGGAGTAAAAAGTATTAAACATGTTTTAAAAGTTTTTCATCCATTTCAGATTAATTTTCTCAGAAAAGACTTCAAGGAACATATTCATGTTTCTTCTTTTGAATCTCTCATTTGCATTTGTTGAACTTACGTATGGCATTTGGACAAACAGGTAAGAATTGATAAAGAAATTAATTTGACAAAACATCATTAATTATATATTGGCTTTGATGAGGTTTATAATAAGAAGTTTCTGGAACATATTAATCTGTATGTGATCTTACTCAACTGTTGATCAACTTTTTATATAAAAATTGTATTATTGACATATTTGTATGAGCATTTAATTTTGTGACGAAGAATTTTCTTTCCACTTATAAATAAAAGTTCTAATATTTGTGTGTACCCATGTATGTTGATTTATTCTGACTGACCCCATCTGGCATCTGACATTTCTGTTAATTATTGTTTATGAAATATTTTTCAGTTTGGGTTTAATTTCGGATTCATTTCACATGTTCTTTGACTGTACAGCTTTATTAGCTGGTCTTGCAGCCTCTGTTATTTCAAGATGGCGATCAAATGAAGCTTATTCATATGGGTAAGTTATCTCTGCTTATTTAGGTTTAACACTGTTTCTCTTAAATTGTTTGTTCAGTGGTATATGATGGCTGATGAGCCTTACCAGATTTGTTTCTGACTTTTTCTTGGGATTTACAATATTTAATTGATCAGTACTAAGTTGCTCTACCACAAGGTACCTGGAACTTCGCCATATGTGGAGGAATTTCCACATTAATTTAATATTTTTGTTCAATGGTATATGACCTGATGTGGCTGGATCCTAACCATTTTGGTCAGATTTGCTTCATACTTTCACTGATGAGCAACCTAAATGTGTAGAAGTGATAAAAGAAAACACTTTGTGGTGCAACTAATTTTGCCTGTGTGTGGAGTATATAATATTATGTCTGCCTAACAGTGTTAATTTATCATGTGCTTTGATTTCTTTCTATTATGCAGATTTAATGAAATTGATTATCTTGTGTAGATACGGAGTATATGTTTTCTGTAGACAAAATCATCTCTAAACAATAACAGTTTTCAAGATAGTACATACATTTGTATATTTTGTATACTTTCCAGATACGTAAGAGCTGAAATTCTTGCTGGTTTTGTAAATGGTCTGTTTCTTCTGTTCATTGGATTTTTCATCTTTTCTGAAGCTGTAGAGGTATGTGGTCGTTTTCAACAAATGTATTAATCAACAATAAATTTTGACCCGAGTCTTGTGTTGTGTCACTCCTTAGGTCAAATAATGCATTCTTATTGTAGTAGCTTGTTGACAGAAAATTATTTTGTTAATAATGAAGTGGGATGGGTAGATGTTTTTCACTTTTGACCCTAATTGTTTATTATATAATACTATCATAATGACTTTGATGGCCTTTTAGGTTAAAGGAGGTGCGTTTATAATTAATGCATATAATGCATAGACTTTGATTTGATATTATGTATATTTACAGAGAATAGTGGAGCCACCAGAAGTAAGACATGAGAGATTGTTTCTTGTATCTGTTGGAGGTTTTCTCGTGAATATGGTTGGTATATTTGCATTCCAACACGGACATAATCACTCGCACGGTGGTGATAGTAAGTTCACTTATTGTTTATCTTTGTGTAGCTTGCCTCAGGAGTGATTGTGTGGTTGTGTTCATTCATCAAGAGGTTTATGTGAATGTTTACATGAAAACAGATTTATGTGAATGTTTACATGAAAACAGATTTATGTGAATGTTTACATGAAAACAGATTTATGTGAATGTTTACATGAAAACAGATTTATGTGAATGTTTAGATGAAAACAGATGTATGTAAATGTTTATATGAAAACAGATTTATGTGCATGTTTACATGAAAACAGATTTATGTGCATGTTTACATGAAAACAGATTTATGTGAATGTTAACATGAAAACAGATTTATGTTAAAATTTGGACTCACTCTGAAACATAGTGGCTAAAATCTGTGTTGTACCTGGGTCACAAATTGATGTCCACATGGATTTTTAACAGACAAAGGCAGAACAGGGGCGGGCAAGGAACTGCCTTAAGAAGGATGATCCTTTACTTTGTGTTTAGAGGTAAAGATTGTTTGATTACTTAGTCATGTAGTCATGAGTGTTATTGACTCAACCACAATGTAACCCTGAAAAAATTATCCTACATATTTTAAAAGAGTGTTGATTTTAATTGTTGTATATTTTCTTTGTAGGTCACGGACATTCACATGGTGGACATGGTCACTCTCATGGTCTCGGTAATACTTTGTTTGTTATAGTTTGTCAAAAATAATGTATCACTAAGGGAGAACTGGGGATATGTTGATTTTTTACATTAATTAAAGAAATTAGTCATCAGGGTATATCATAGACTGTGTTTTGTTTGAAAAGTACTTGCACTTTATCCCTCATTACTGAACTTTAGTGTTTTGTTTATGAAATGGTGAAGTCCAGTTTAAATACAGTATAACTTCTCCAGTGCCACCCTCTGTAGAGCAACAACTTCTCTTTAACAGCACCTTCGAAGTTCCCCTTGGCCTATAATTTTCCAATTATGTAACCTCTGTGTGCAACAACCACTAAACAAGGGCCAATATTTGCAGCTCCCAAAATGTGTTTCTCTACACAGATCGCACTGTAATTGCAAGGAAGCACTGATATAAGTATTAGTGTTACAGTTTATAATCTTCTGTAATTCAGGCCTGTCAGATAATCATGGACATAGTCACGATAACCATGGACACAGTCACGACAATCATGGACACAGTCACGGAGCACCAGAACCAAAACAGAATGCTTCACAAAAACAAATCATGCAAGGTAAGTTGTTTTGTTATGCTATTTGTTAATTGACATCAGTGGCAAATCTTTTCAAATCTTTTCAAAAATAGATTTATTTTAAAAGAATATATTCTTTAACTACAAAATAAATTTAATTTTTGTATGTAAAATTTTAGTTGAAACTTTCAAATCTTTATGGCATTATAAAATTATATGCGGAAAGGCATTTTTCATTTTAATTTTTTCAAGTTACCAGTATCAGAATTACATGTGCTATGACTAATTTGATTACCCTCTTGATATTTTGTATGATGTGAAAGAATTGTGTTAATTTACAGTTATTTGTTATGTTTCATATGATTGCTGTCTTTATTGACGAATGAGGGAATAATAATTCTGCTATATTTTCAGGTGTATTTCTGCACATATTGGCTGATACATTGGGTAGTGTAGGAGTTATTATCTCATCTGGACTGATACATTTTTTTGGTTGGATGATTGCTGACGCTGTATGCTCAATGTTTATATCTGTATTAATTATAATTAGGTGAGTATAGAGATATATAGAACATTTTGAGTTTCTTTAAATTTTTTTTAGATGTACTAACTCCTTATGTGCATCAAACATGTCTGTTAATTTATAGACAACAAGGCCCATGTTCCTTAAAGATAGCTTATTTGAAGCATATGGAAAGCTTGTTTTGTGTGATTTAATTTAAAAAGTTGCTGATCTGAATTGTTGCAGGATTTATATACAGCCTATTTTTTATAATTATTGATAGGCATAATATATAGAGGATATTTGTATTTTTCCGGGTATGATCGGCTGATAATTCACCGAGTGAGCAGCTGATGTAATATTTTCACGAGTGGCGTAGCCACGAGTGAAAATATAAGTCAGTTGCTCACAAGGTGAATTATCAAATGATCATACACGAAAAAATACTAATATTCTATTTATTTCATGCTTCAAATAGCTTAAATGATGGAAGTACTCCACTATATACCTGAAATGTTTTGCGTGACGTCGTTTTCCCGCCATGCACGCGTCGAGTTGCAATCAAATAGTTCTTCTGCAATGGCTTCAATTTCGTCCATTTGTTTTACATTTATGTACATAAAATGTTCTGTTATTTGTCAAAGATTAAGAGAGCGAGTGAAAATGCTTATTATTTTATTTTTGGCGGAAGGGAAATTTGTTTTTTAAAAATTAGTCAGCTTCCGTGAAATTATGAACTGTGAAATTATGAACAGTGAAATTATCGGGGAATAATCCACCGTTATTCCGCCGTAAACCACCGATAAGCATGAAATAAATGGATTTATTTAATTATTATATCTTAGTTCGAAAGTGGGGTTAGATATCTTAAGCTTTGTACTAATCTATTATTTGTTCCATTTTCAGTGTTTTACCATTATTACGAGATTCGGTTGGTATTCTGATGCAGAGAACACCAAGAGATTTAGATCATGTTTTACCTGGTTGCTATAATAAAGTAAGTATATGCATTGACAACTGGGATTGATTCTGTCTGAAGTGTCAATCTCTGTTTGAATTATAGTTCTCTAGGCCAGTAGAATAGGTCGAACCTGGGGAAAAAATTCAGATGTTATCAAACTCTTCGGATTTCTTCTCCCCAAGTGCCCCAGAACAAGAAATATCTCTTGGGGAAACTTTTTGACGCCATTTTGAAATTTTCCATAATAACGCATCGGCAACATAATTTAGGACATTTTTGAAAATGCAAAATTTTTGCACAAAGTATATCATGTAACATATCAAACTGACCAGTAAAGTACCAGGAACGCATTTCAAATAGAAATATTTCTTCCTTTCAGATATAGAAAAAGAACAGCACCAAAATGTATTTTTTTGCTTCAAAACAACCATCATTTCATATTTTCAGTACGAGATACTTATTGTTTATTTAGTTCAATAACCATTGATAGTAGTAAACGATCCACATAAACTATAACAACATAACTATTGAAAGAATGACACAATGAATTGTTTTGACAAGGGAAATGTCTTTATTTTTACCAACTTTAATTGTACATATCAATTTCGGCACCATTGAGAACAGGATCAAGAGTAGGATTAACAGCTCTTTCTGCGACACCCACCACAGGTCACTACACACTTGATTCCATTTCTATGACAAGAACACTGGCTTGTGACGCACTATCAATGGTTGATACTATTACATTTGCAACAAATGAATTTGCAGGTGCTTGCTCCATGTTTGTCATTATATGGTATGTTACTTGTTTCTCCAGAGTCCAACCCCATTCTGAAGCATCGAGACATGAGTTATTTAAGTCTCATCCTGAGCTTTTTGTGATAATGGGCTGCTCCTTCCGTTGGTGGTAGTATCTCTGGTTCAATTTTGTTGTATCGGGCAACCATTGTTTGTTACCGAATCTGCCTTAATGATGTGAGAGATCGCGATTCACCATGTTCAACAAAACAATTCAAAGAAAACAGATTTCTCAGAATTACTGATTTTGTCTTGTGTACTTTCCCAATTGTTACCGTGGCTGCTTCGTCTCAAAGTTTGTGAGATTTTCCAAGTGTCTTTAGGAGATGGGTTTCCCCTTGTCCAAATAAAGCGGATGTGGTGTCGCAACTACTACAAGCATGGATACAATGTATATTCGTATTCATAACTATAGGTTCCATTACAGCATGTGCTTCTCTGATGCCATGGATTTCTGCAGCTTTCAAATTATCCTTATTCTCTTTCCTTATGTGGATATCAACCGTGGTGTAGTAGCATTATGAAAATGTGTCTTCAGCAGCAACTACAACTGGTTGGCCATTTTGAGTGTAGGTCAGAGCCGTCGAAATGTCGAAATGATTAAGATGTCTGCATCACTATCACAACATTACGTCGAATACATAATCTTTTCTTGCATTTTCTACTGTAACTAACACAGACGGATACAGCAATTTCCAGCTTTTTGGGTATCTACATCATCCTGATACAGCCTTTTCTGGCTCTACAAGTCCCTTAACAATTCAATGTCAAACCATTTCTGACTCTATGGTGTACATTTCACTGCTTGGTAATGTATCTTCTGGCTCTACTTAGTATGTAATACTACCTTATACTCATACACATAAAACTGGCTTTCTAGGGTACAACAGACTGCCAGATTGTAACAGGGGTTTCTAGCCTTCTGTGTAGTATCAACCTACCTCAGTCATATTTGGCTTACTGTGATTTCTACCACTACAGCCATTTTTGGCTTTAGGAGGTACCTAATAAAGTCAGACACAGCTGTTTTTGGCTTCCTGAGGTACCAACAGCTGTTTCTGGGTTTCTGGTGTACCCACCACAGTCACAGCCAGATACAACACTTGCATGCCTTCTGAGGTACATACATCAGCGGGACACAGCCATTTCTGGCTTCCTGAGGTACATACATCAGCGGAATGTAGTCACTTCTGGCTATTTTAGGTGTACACCTCAGCGAGATCAGCCATTTCTGGCTTTATGAGGTACATGTACATATCTCAGCGGGATCTAGACATTTCTGGGTTTCTGAGGTACATACCTATGTGGGATACAGCCATTTCTAGGTTTCTGAGGTACATACCTATGTGGGATACAGCCATTTCTAGGTTTCTGAGGTACATACCTATGTGGGATACATTCATTTCTGGGTTTCTGAGGTACATACCTATGTGGGATACAGACATTTTTAGGTTTCTGAGGCACATACCTATGTGGGATACATTCATTTCTGGGTTTCTGAGGTACATACCTATGTGGGATACATACATTTTTAGGTTTCTGAGGTAATACCTATGTGGAATACAGCCATTTCTAGGTTTCTGAGGCACATACCTTAGTGGGATACAGTCATTTCTAGGTTTCTGAGGCACATACCTTAGTGGGATACAGTCATTTCTGGGTTTCTGAGGTACATACCTATGTGGGATACAGACATTTCTTGGTTTCTGAGGTACATATCTCAGCGGGATACAGCCATTTCAGGATTTCTTGGATACATACCTCAGCGGATACAGCAATTGTTGGATTTCTTAGCTACTTACCACAGCCTGGTTCAGCATTATTTAGGTAGGGGTACCTACCACAACTAGATACAGGAATGTATATTGCGAAATATTTGAAGCTCTTATTTATACCATGAGTAGTATGTATCAAGTAAAGTTATTATGAGTATCAAACTCAAAAATAACGGTTTCGAGTTTATAGTAATTCACACCTTTGGTTCTAGTACATGTATATCGTAAGGTGTATTGTTTTACGCAAAACACTACATATTTTCACAATAGCTAAGCACTCGATTTAGTGATGTATTTTGCCAAAGCACCCAAATCATATTTTTCTTTGTGAAATTTTTATGTTTTGAGTCTTAAATTGATCATTATTTTCATTACATTCTGATACTAGATTCTTATATATTCAACTGCATATTCATATTGTAGCGATTTATTTCCAAATCAAATTATTAAAAGCCATTTAGTCCATCAATTCCAAAAATTCACACTTTTGGCTTATATTTTGAGTTTTTACCCCGAAATGGCCTATGTCTTCCTCGATATGCAATGGAAAGCAACACTTCTATCTGATTTGTGTTTCTGATATCTTTCCGGTCAGTTTGATATGTCACATGCCATATTTTATTAATCTTTTATCACTTTATAAAAAGATCCTAAATTTCTTGGCAATGACTATATATGCCAAACTTCAAAGCATCATAAAGAAAGTTTCCTCAAAAAGGGATTCGTTGGAACTCTTTTTCTGTGATACTAGGAATCCTTATATATGCATATTGTAGTTATTTATTTTCAAATCAAATTATGAATAGTGCTGTAGTCCATCAATTCCAAAAATTCACAATTTTAACTTATATTTTGTGAAATTTTACCCCGAAATAGCCAATTTCGCTCCCGATATGTAATAAACAACAATATTTATATCTGATTTAGGTTACTGACATCTTTCCGGTCAGTTTGATATGTCACATGCCATACTTTATGAAAATTTTATCATTTTCAAAAAAGTTTCCAAATTTCTCGGCAATGGGGTATACATGCCAAACTTAAAAGCATCATAAAAAATTTCCCCAAAAGGGATTCGTTGGGACTTTTTTTCTGTGATACAAGGGACCATATAGAGTACAAAATCGAAGAGTTTGATAACATCTGAATTTTTTCCCCAGATCACCCCTTTTTGGTCTTATTCTACTGGCCTACTCTACTAAAAGCTGACCAGCCATTTTGGCTATTAATGCATTTCAATTATAACATATCCAAATCCAATACAAAATATTTTAAATTGGCTGTTGTCAAAATTGATATTGACAACACTAGGTCAAGGTTGTGATGACTTTACCTGAATAGTTGATACTTATAGTCTTTTAGCCTAGTTGTGTTTATTGTCAGTAATTTAAGGTCAAACTGATCTATGTCCAAATCCCTATTTGTTTACCCATCACTTCCTAATAGGGCTCTAACGGTATACTGCGGTACACGAAAGACAGCAGACTTCAGTCCCGCACGGTTCATCGTACAAGAGTTGCAAAATAATATTCATAGAACAAAAATGTCTGAAAGCTCTCCGACTATGTATAATTAACATGCATCACTCGTTTTAATTGTATTAAGATATGCCTCATATTTTTTGAGATACATTTAACATATTTGATAACCACATAATAATTGCTGTTATAGAATCAACAAAGTCATTGTCACTTAAACATTGTAGTATTTAAGCTGCTGTTAGAGAATATTGTATCATACTTAAATATACCGAACCGTTAGAAAAATTGACGGTACATATCATATCGTGAGGTGAGTGTACCGTTACAGCCCTACTTCCTAATGCTTGAAATATAACTTAAACTATAAATATGAAATCAGTTTTTCTCCTTGTTTATTTCAGGTTAGTCAATTAGAAGGTGTATACAGTGTTCAAGAACCACATTTCTGGACTTTATGTAGTGAAGTTAACATAGGAACAATAAAATTGGAAGTTTCTGCAAAAGCTGATTCTAAATATATTCTAAGTCAAACACATAGTATATTTTTACAGGTAAGTGTTTGACTATTTCTTTTTTACCTGTTTACTGTTATTGAATATTTATTTGGAAATTTCTTCCAGTCTATTAACTATGGAGTATGGTGCACATTTATACTCCCGGTTGAGTGGAGCATTGTGGGTTATTGTTGCTCAGAGAAATTGATTTTTGGCATCAACAGGGATAGCCTTCCTCTAGACAATTACTCCCCACAAATGGCTTTAAAACACAGAATTTAGATATTTCTGTAATTTAAAAATCATGAGCAATTAACCCTGCAAATTACTTTAGATTAACACATTTGCGAAAATTTGCCCTTCAAAAATATGTGATTCTATATTATCGAGATGATTGATTTCTCTTGTGGTATTTTGTTTTCATATTTTGTTTATTTCAGGCTGGTGTAAAACAACTATATGTACAGATAGATCACGCTATGATGTAGTAGTACATGTATGTGTATAGACATTTACCATTGAGGACATTACATCGCTGAGAGCTTGTCATTGTTACTGTGTCGGCCAGGAGTGATTGAATCAATAAATTCATGTTTTACATGTGATATAGTACGGACAATTTGACATGATCCTGATCTTTATGCATGAATACATAACAAGGTTCTTACAAGGTTGAATACATGAATTTCTGCGAGAAAATTGTGCAATATCGATCCTTCAGATTTGTGTTTGTATAACTTATCGAGCATCTTTGTTATACTCCTCGCTTATGAAAACAAACAGCCGGAGAATTAATATTGACAAGATATCAGCTGTTAAATTATGCTAATCAAAGGTGGAGGATCGTGTCAAATTCTCTGAATGGTACATTGTGACGGTTTAATATGTTCGGAGACCAGTTTCTGTTATTTGTGTTGCATGGTGGTATAGGCAGCTTATTGTAGTTTTAAATAAATTATTTTACGCCATTTTAGTAATTAATTGCTGGGTTGTCAATTTTTCATGCCAAATTTTTCTAAAAAATGAGGAAGGATTTAGTTAAATTTTGTTTTCTTTTGATAGTTTAGCAAAGCGTAACTGTCTCATATTGAAACTGAGTCACTTATTTTTCAAAATGTCTCATATGTTTTTATAAAAAATGGAAATGAAAAATTGTTGAGAAATGTCATTAAAAATGAGTAAACTAACAGAAAAAAGAACATATGGCAAATCAGGCCAATATGAAAAAGCGGGAGGGGATGATAACCACGGAATTAATTCATTTTGGCCTCGATTGTCAATTTGTCCATAAATGGGATTTGTGCTTGATCAACTAATCAGTTCATCTTCTCAACTCTTAAAGTAGTAAATAAAAATGAAACTGTTACCAAATTTTCAGAAAATCGTTAAAATTTGCAAATTCTTAAGAAAGTTTGCTTAAATGGTTTAAAGAGATGCTGAAACTACTTACAAACACATTTTTCTCCACAAAATAGTTAGCTAATTTATGTGTAGTATCAGTAACCTTATTTTTCACCATCAAACTGTCAATTTGTAAATTTATCATTTCAAAAAAGTGTGGAATTATCCGAATCATGATATCTCATTTTTGTGCCCAATTTTTATTTTGATCATGAAGAATCATATTTTCATTCTAACAATAAACATGCTGTCAGTGAGTTTCAAGGTATATGCTCTACAATTGCAACCATGTTTCGGATTCTGAACTCAAAATGTCACTTTTACATAGTAAGCTTTAGTTAAGTACCAGTATTGCATTTTATAATTTGGACCATATTAGTTGCTGGGAGGGTGCATTTTTAGAACAAACCATATGGTTTAAGGGTACATGAGTTTATTTTGTCACCTGCGTTGATGTCATGTTATGCTAGGGCCTTTGATATGTCAGCATGCCTAACTTATGTTTTAGGGACTTGTTATGTCAGAACACCTAACTGAAGTTTTAGGGATTTGTTGTCAGATACTCAGATTGCCTAACTGATGTTTTAGGAATTTGTTGTCATATACTCAGATTGCCTCACTTAAGTTTTAGGAATTTGTTGTCAGATTCTCAGATTGCCTTACTTAAATTTTGGGGATTTGTTATGTTAGAAAGCCTAACTTAAGTTTTTTATTGATTATCATAAAACAGGTCTAATTCCAGTTCAAATTTTTCTTAAAAGTATATGTATGCTTTTAAGTATGATACTTATAGTACTATTTGCTAAAAGTTAGTTTGCATGTTCTTTAGTGCCAGATACTCTTAAGTGCTTGACTTTGTTTTATTTCAAAATAAGCCTTGAAAAGGTGAAAGTGTTTAACATTCTGAATGAACAGGGTGGTAAAAAAGTTGGTTCTCAATATTTCAATCCATATTAATTTTTATCTGAGCTAGGTATGCAGTGTACAATTTTAATTTCTTACTCATACAGCTTCATTCAAGACATGAAAGATTAGAACTATGGAAGAACCCTTTGGAATTCATTTTGATTTTTTTTCTGACATCAAAAAATAACTATGGACAATCTAACATTTTGAACAGACTTTTTTACACGCTGTTTAGATTCTGTGTGTATTGACTGTCTTTCATTGTTAATGTTTTATTATTTTATATTAGGGAACAAGACTTAAGTATTATACGATAGTCCATGATGATGATGTAAGGGGGGGGGTATGGTGTGGTTGTATGGTTTTATCGTTCCCTTGTTTTCCCTAAATCATGAATTTTCTTAAACAGTCTGTAAATTTAGGATTTTAGTCTACTTGCCAAAATCGACAAAATTGAATAGTTTTCCAATACTGTATAGCGGGTATATTTCACGGTGTCCAATTTTCGCGTTAATTGGATGCTTTTGAATTCACGGTGTCTTGATTTCGCGTTAACGGTCTTGACCGCGAAAATTAAAACCTTGTTGGTAATCATTGAAGGGGGGGGGGGTAAAAGTTAGAGTACGGGTATAATAATCACTACTGATCTCGGGGTTTTGGGTTCGAATTCCGGGATGGCCGACTAAAATTACTGATAGTCTTTCGAATGAGACTTTAAACCGAGGTCCCATGTATGGGTGCTATACATATGGCATGCAAAAAGAACAAGGGATGCTTCTGGAATTAGGACATCTTCTGTATCATGCACTATTCCCCAAAGACTAAAATCAATAAAAGTCTTCTGAAGGCCTCGCCCATAAGGATTTTCCGGTGGTGAGGATACAGAAACGCAATAAACCAAACATACTGATCATTAACTGCTAACATAAGAAAATATGTAGATCTGTTTATAAACAAATCTTTATTTCTGCAAACATTTACACGTTCCGCAAACAAAACTGTTATTGAAATTGAACAAGTGTGATGAAACGGCTTACAATTCAAACATTCAAACCATATTGATATGCATGCATAGAGATTTAAACATGTTCTTTACAAATATCCAATTTCTAATCATATTTTATACATGTCTTAGTCTATTTATTATTACCGTATTTTACTGAAGCGACACAATGTGCTGTTTTGTCCGTCTTGCAAAGTAATACTGGATTATTTCTAAAGCTCCTTGATTCATTGTCTCCCTTTGTAAAATTTGTATATTTTTAGTGATTATTTTGCGGGGTTTAGATTTCGCGCATTTGATGTAGACCGCGAATATAGCGAAAATTAAACCCCCGCGAAATATACCCGCTATACAGTATACTCTATGTTTAATTACTGCAGAAATTACTTGCCCAAACCAACAATAATAATTTGTCTTGGACAACCAGACACATGCTAATTTCTCAGTTACTGGTTTAATTGTTGAAAAATGTACATGTAATGAAGTACTGACATGTTATTTTAGTGCTCAATACAAGAATTGGTATTTAAAGGAGCTCCAACACATTACAGGTTTAATGGCGCTTTAAAGGGAATAATTTTTGATGTCAAGACAGAAATTATTTCAAATTCTCAAGAAATTTTAATCAGCCCTTCATATGGGGAAAAAGATCGCAATTTATGTACTCTTGTGCAATACAATCCTATATATGCGATTATACTAATAGCGATGTTGCTACTTGTCTGAGAATACAATTTTGAGAGATATTTGACTAATACATCATATTGCATGTGTGGGCTATAATAATGTAGGGGTTTAGTATAGTTTAGTCTAAATTCAACAGTGGACAAACTGTTTGATTTAACTGCTAAATGTTGATGTGTCATTTTGTATTATTTCCTGATTTTGTTGCATGACTTAAAAATATGTTTTCACTATTTACTTTGGTGCTTCAAATATCAAGTATAAAATAAGCTGAAATATGACATGTCCCTCGTTATTTGTTGTGATTATGTGTAGTAACTTTTATCTGTTGGGCTATTATAAAAAAGTTGTTCTGAAGATTTTTATTTCTAAATATTCTGATCATAACCTATTACTGTAAAATCATTTAATTTCTATGGGATGAAATTTTGTGGTTTTGGTAAGAAAGACAATTTCGATGGGACTTTAATTAATGGATTTGCATTTCTGGTAATAAATACAAGGGTGAAAATTATTGTTCAATGGAATTTAATTTCATGGTTGAAGATGAACTTAAAATCCACGAAATTTAATACCCCATGAAAATTAATGATTTTACAGTAGTATATGTTCTTTCCATTACCTGTCAGTTTATGTTTTCCTGGCTGATAGGTTGTGGTAACATGTCCATATAAAATCTAGTCTTTGTGTAAATAGAGAGTTTGTGTTTGCCATAAAACTGGTCTTGGTTTATCATGATATGTGTTTCCTTGTACTATTCACATCTCATTACAATGATTGTGGATTAAGTATAAAATACAACTTTCTCAGAGCTGATCCCTTTCAAGCAACCACCTCTATAAAAGAAACCTTAACATTTTTCTAAACAAAGATTAAGTATAGATCTAAAGTCTGAAGAGGGACAATCTTATCAACATTTCGCTGGCTTAAAATGAGAAGGTCTACTACTTACCGGTATAAAACTATTACATATTTGAAATCTGCGTCATATGGCTCTTCCTGATGAGTCTATTTTCATAAAAATCGGAACTTGTCATGTTGACCAAACTGATGTGTAAACCATATGTTTTACCATAGGTAAAGAGTAATTATCAGACAGTTTTTCCGACCTTCTTATTTTAAGCCAGCGATTTGCGTCTCATTTATCTTCTAGAGTATTTTAACAATGATCTCGAAAATGATCTTGAATATTTAATCAGCATGTGAAGTTGTGCAATTGAGAAAATCTTTTTCAACAGAGATACGGAGCATTCTTGAAACTCTTATTTTCATGGAATCTCTGTGTTAGTTGTTTATTTCTATGATGCCTACAAGTTGTTGCCATTGACCTAGTGTTCATTACTCATAAACTGTGTTTATTACTTCTGTCTATCACACACATATCAACTTTTCTCTTCTTGTCCTATTTCCTAAAACTTTTTAATAAAAATGGTGTCTGCTTTATTTATTGTTAGCTTGTTTTCATATTTTTTTCACATAATTTCTGCTCTTGTGTATTAATTAGGGATGCACATGCATTGGTTTTGTTTTATTACAGTTTCATTCCTAGATTATCTGTGTCATCTTGCCCTAGTCACAAACCACCACCTACTGGTAGTTCTTTGTTAAAAATTCTTAAAATCAGGTGTTTGAGAGGAATCTATCTTTGTTATTTTTGTGAGATTGTAAAATGATTGATTTTATTAAACAACATTTACTTAAAGTAAGATCAACATTGCCTGTCTCAGTGTCTATACAAGTTTATGGTCATTTATTACATTCCATAATTAAACTATCTCAATGTTCATAAAATTTTAGAACACTTCCAAACTTGCTTCCTGATGAGACATTGTAAGTTCAATAGTGCTACACTTTACAATAGAAGCTCATATAAGTGCTAACTATGTATTCAAGTTGCTAAAATGGCAAAGCAAAATGTTAACATCTCAGTATTTATATACAGACAAAATCTAGTCACAAAATAAATATATGATCTGTGGCAGGACAGTGCTGTCTCTACCCGGGTTTGAGGTACACTGTATAATAATATCATCATTGTGCTTTCCTATATAATAATATACACTGAGTTTGGTATTTTCCAACCTGGCAGTCTGCAGGATTAGTAAAGACCTGGAGGTCTAGTATACCAGTATAAGGTTGATAAAAAAGAGTTGAAAATAATTACTTTACCAAAATAGGAAACAATTCATGTTATTAAAAGAGTTGCAACTGCCATTATATGTTTAATTGCATCGAACGGTATTTAATTAAACTTTATTTCTGTGTTTGACATTATGTCATGTATGAGTGAATGTATTTAAAAACAAGTGTATATATTTCATACAGTTGACTCATATTTCAGTACTACTGTAAGATTTAAAAATCAAACGGGACGTTCATTTTTATGCCCCCGTATCGATAGATCTGGAGGCATATAGTAATGCACCTGTCCGTCCGTCCGTCCGTCCGTCTGTCCGTGTTATTAAAATGAAGCAAGGGGCTTTTTTAGATGTCTGTGTAACAGCAAGGGGCCATTCTGAAGTAAAGGGCCATGGCCCCTTATTTTTTCACTGAAAACGGTACAGGGGGCCATTTGGAATATGTCCATATATCTCAAGGAAAATGGCCCCTTGTTCACTTGTCTATCATTGGACTATCCAACCTTGGACTGTCGAGCTCATTATAGTGGTAAGCAATACAGAGTTATCCAAGATAGACAACTCATAGTCATGTGGTTACCCATAAGGCAACATAGTCTGGTTCCCGACTTACATAGATAATTGAAGCAACCAGGGGCAGGTAGCCAGACAAAAGGCAACAATGTCAACAACTGACGTCATTTTCGCGGTTCATTTCCCGCCCTTCTTTATTTTCATCAAGATGGCGAGTAAGAGGAAACGGATGAACGAGGTAGGATAATCGATTTTGTTCTGTAAAATTATTAATTTTTATTTTAGTTTTAAGTTATTTTTTCATTGTTTTGCTCTCTCTTCGCACTGATAGCAAATGAAACGCCCCTTAAATCAGACAAATCAAATCAGATTGGACTCGCACCTGCTCAACTAACACGAAAAACATGCCGCCATTACTGCATTCCTTTGGCAATTGTTCTGCTTTGTTTGTGTTGAATGATATCGATCTGTTAAGGGCAGTTACTTCAATCCCATTTAAATATTCTGAGCACTACTCAGTTCGAAAATATAGTAACGGTTATTTAATTTTAATTAAACATTATGGGGTGTTTGTGATGTGCAAAACTGGCCTTGAAGCATACAAAGCATTTTTTCAGGAGTTTTGTTAAAGAATTCATTCATTGTTATTCTTCAAATAACCTGGATCTCAGTAAAGGTGAGACGGAATATTAAAGTTTGTTTCCTCTCTTTTTAGAAAATCGGTCAATTAGCCTAAATAATGCAGTGTTTGTAAAAAAAATGGCTGCCGCGAACAGAGTACCGACATTTAGCAGTACAACCAAAGGGAAGATACTACTACATGTTTATCGGGAAAATGGCGAGTGGCAGGTTGTGCCAAGACCTCGCCATTGCTTGAATCCCGCACTTTTTATCATCCTTGTCCCCCAAAAATCAACTTTTTGAACTTGAACTTGAATTGAACTTTTTGCTACTTAAGTTCATTTTCGGTAGTTTTAGCTCTTTGAGCTTCTATGCAAAGCGGAAGTGGCGCTTTTATTTGCGATTTTCAATATAAACAGCTAAATTACATGGAATTTAGGCTATATCATGTGCTGGTACGTCATAATTATTGTTAAACTTGGCAAAGGTACTGACTACCACAGCATTTCATGTATATTGAGCTGTTACAGCAGAACTTTGCAAGTTAGTTAGTGTACATAATTTTGTCTAAATCATGATTCGGATACAAAACAAATTGCAATACACTTTATTAATGTGATCATTAAAAATTTGAGTTTTTAACCGGAAAAAATAATTGGGGGTCATGTGTTCCCCACAGAAAGTGGCCTAGGCACAACACTGCAAGTGCTAACAGTCTGCGAAATAACCAGTAGTCTGAGAGCCCGGGACTACCAGATAATGCAGATTTTGGTTGGGCTCCTACATTTAGCAAGCTATGAACCTGATGGGCTCAAAAAAAATTCTTGCACCAAAGAATATTTAATGTAGCAGGACTCTTAATTTTTCTTTTGGGCTACTGAAATTTCCAAAGTAGTGAGCCCGAATGGCTCCAAAGTTGAAATAATTAATTCACAGACCGCAGGCTTTTCCCCAGAAAATTGTCCAAGCGCAACGGGGTGGGTACGGAATGGGTGTCCCCTCCCGTCGTATTTCGAAAAAAAAATCAAATTGGGGTGTGAAATGGTGCAATTTGGGAGGTTCTGGTGGCCCATGTCACAGTAACAAACAGAAATTAAAATGCCTGATTTATATACTTATTACTTAAATAATATCACAATTCACGAAACATTAATTTCAAAGTCTATATTTGAATCTGTCTCGGATTCTCCCCAGACCACTCTCGACCAGTGCCAATTAAATGTAAACAGGGGGGAGTGTTGGCACAAAAAATATATTATTTGGATATCTGGTCATTCTACCACTAAATGTCGATAAAATTTGTTTCCCACTAATGAAGGAGAACCATCTGGAGAGTGGAGAGATACTTAACATTCGTTTGATATGATTTTTTGGATGATTATCATAGCAAAATCCGTTGACAGAATTTTTTTCCAAAAAAAAGTGAAAAAAATATTTTTGCAGACCATCTCCAAAATTCGATGCAAATGCCGATCAAAATCATCTATGTCATCATGAAACTAATTATTTCAGCCTTAAACAATTTTAATTGATGGCGATTTTAAAAACTTATTGATATCGCCGATTTTCATCGATGGAGAATTTGATAAGAATATTCCATCCCGACAACTGCGACGCATCGTAAAAACCAGGCCTCGACACTAACGGTGGTCCGTTGGCCCGAGGCCAGTTAAAATCCTGGAGTACCAGTGAAAGCTGGAGTTTGGCTTGCAAGTTAAGATTCAATTCGGCTATTCCAGATTGAAGCAACAATTTGATTAAAGCTGCACTAAAACCGAAATTGTTGCCTAATAAATGTCGGCCATTTGATTTTATGTCAGACTTGTTGGGGGCCACTGGCCCTCTAATGTTTCTTGTTACAAGGTTTTCTGAAGTTTAAAGTTTCCACTATCTAGTAGCAAAGCAGAGGGTCATTGGCCCTTTAATTTATTACCACACTTTGAAAGGGACCTAACCAGTGGCCCTTTATTGTCTTTTGATCAAAGGTTTAAATTCAAAAACAATAGTTGCTTTTTGTTTAAAGACATGATAGAGGGCCAGTGGCCCTTTGATTTATTACCACAATAATTGGACCAGTGGCCCTTTATTTACTTTAACAACTTTTGATCCAATGTTTTCGAAACAATGGAAATTGTTTATTCTTTGAACCCATTACCAGATGGATAGATTTTAAAAAAAGTCATCTGGTCAGGATCTCCGCTGTATGCTTTAAGTCAGAAAATTATTTAAGAATCAGATAGCGAACAGTGCAGGTCTTGACCAGATGGCACGGATGTGCATGCAGGTCTGGATCTACGTTATTTGCAAATTAGTTAAAATATGTATTTGAGTCAGTGGTAATGTGTTGAGACTAAGTAGAGGGCCAGTGGCCCTTTGATTTTTTACCATTCTTGAAATGGGGCAGTGACCCTATATTTTCTGTTGATCTTTTAGGGTTTTCTAAACAATGCAAGTTTGTGCTTAAAGACATTAGCGGGCCAGTGGCCCTTTGATTTTATGTCAGACTTGTTGGGGGCAACTGGCCCTCTAATGTTTCTTGTTACAAGGTTTTCTGAAGTTTAAAGTTTCCACTATCTAGTAGCAAAGCAGAGGGTCATTGGCCCTTTAATTTATTACCACACTTTGAAAGGGACCTAACCAGTGGCCCTTTATTGTCTTTTGATCAAAGGTTTAAATTCAAAAACAATAGTTGCTTTTTGTTTAAAGACATGATAGAGGGCCAGTGGCCCTTTGATTTATTACCACAAAAATTGGACCAGTGGCCCTTTATTTTCTTTAACAACTTTTGATCCAACGTTTTCAAATCAATGGAAATTGTTTATTCTTTTAACCCATGATCAGATGTTCGAGCCCTTCTCACGATCACATGCTCTTTCTGTGAGAATACTTGGTAGTTTGTGTCTGAGGATTGGCATCTAGTACTGGTATATGCCAGGAACGATGGTTAGGAAACTACCTGCCTGATATAACTGAAAAAATGTTGAAAGTGGGCGTTAAACCCAACAGAACAAAACAAACATCATTACCAGATTGATAGATGTAGAATAGGTCATCAGGTCAGGATCTCCGCTGTTCGCTTTAAGTCTGAAATTTATTCATTCAAACCAAATAGCAAACAGTGCAGATCTTGACCAGACGATGCAGATGTGCAGGCAGGTCTGGATCTATGTTATTCGCATATTTGTAAAAATGTGTATCTGAGTGGTAATGTGTTGAGACTAAGTAGAGGGCTAGTGGCCCTTTGATTTTTTACCATCCTTGAAATTGGACAGTGACCCTATAATTTCTGTTGATCTATTTAGATTTTCTAAACAGCGCAAGTTTATGCTTAAAGACATTAGAGGGCCAGTGGCCCTTGATTATATGTCAGACTTATTGGGGGTCACTGGCCCTCTAATGTTTCTTGTTACAAAGTTTTCTGAAGTTCAGTTTTAGTTTCAACATTCTTTTATGACAAATTTAAAGGCCAGTGGCCCTTCGATTTTATGTCGAGCTTTGGTAGTGGTGGCCATTCCATTTGTATAGTTACTAAGTTTTCAAAAATTATGCGCATGTTTATTATTCTTTTAAGGCAAAGTAGTGGGGCAGTTGCCCTTTGATTTTGCGTGTTACTGTAGCAGACATCTGAGTTTGGTAAATTTAATTTAGCCCTTGCTTGATATTTTAGACTTAAATACTTAGCAATCATATTGAGCCAATGCTCCAGTGCTTTTTAGTAAATATATCAGTCTTCGCAGTAACTTTTTAGCACAACATTCCCGGGGGAATGTTACTTTTGAAGTCAACATTCCCGACCAACCTTCAACATTCCCGAATTATGAAAGCAATATAAAACCATAAGTAAGATGTGATAGTTTGTTTGTTGAGTATATTCAAAGTAAAGGCTATGGTTTTCTCAGGATTTTTAGATCTTTTCTCATTTACAGAACTATTTATATGACATTGGGATTCGTTGTGGACCCGCAGCACACCCTTATCATTATGATAACTTTTAGAACCACAAACAGAGGCGTTTACGGTTGTCAGAAAAGGGTTATTCTCGATATTTTAAAAATTCCCATCGGGAATTTTACTTCTCTACTGATCATTCCCGGCCGATTTTTAACATTCTCGGGAATTCGGGAATATCCTTATTTCGAACACTGTATATATGTTGATATATGAGCAGTTCTCCAGGAACCTAACATTAGGTACCCCTATTTTTATGTGGCCATTTGCCCAATAATATTGCATGAAAATTGTTAATATTTTCATTCCCAAAAGTTTATGTACTCAACTGACATTAAAAGATATCTGGCAATATGGAATACTTAATAATTCACAAGTAAGAGTACATATTGGGTCAATCTTGCTCAAATGAAATAGAAAACTGATGGATATAAGGAAATTCCTTGACACCAAATTCATAGCCATATACTACAAAGAACTTGAAAGAAGCCCTGAAGATTGCTTTTAGCGGAAGCAACAATTTTCCAGAATAAGCAAATTATAATATTCAATCATCTCTAGCAACTTGACATGGGTATGATTTCATTGTTTTGCATCCAATATCAAATAGTATTTAGAGGGTCATTGGCCCTTTAATTTATTACCACACTTTGAACGGGACCTAACCAGTGGCCCTTTATTGTCTTGATCAAAGGTTTAAATTCAAAAACAATTGCTTTTTGTTTAAAGACATGATAGAGGGCCAGTGGCCCTTTGATTTATTACCACAAAAATTGGACCAGTGGCCCTTTATTTTCATTAACAACTTTTGATCCAACATTTTCAAATCAATGGAAATTGTTTATTCTTTTAACCCATTATCTCAAGATCTGACTGAAATAAAAAATTTGTTAAGACTAAGTAGAGGGCCACTGGCCCTTTGATTTTTTACCATCCTTGAATAGCATTTAGAGGGTCATTGGCCCTTTAATTTATTACCACACTTTGAACGGGACCTAACCAGTGGCCCTTTATTGTCTTGATCAAAGGTTTAAATTCAAAAACAATTGCTTTTTGTTTAAAGACATGATAGGGGGCCAGTGGCCCTTTGATTTATTACCACAAAAATTGGACCAGTGGCCCTTTATTTTCATTAACAACTTTTGATCCAACATTTTCAAATCAATGGAAATTGTTTATTCTTTTAACCCATTATCTCAAGATCTGACTGAAATAAAAAATTTGTTAAGACTAAGTAGAGGGCCACTGGCCCTTTGATTTTTTACCATCCTTGAATAGCATTTAGAGGGTCATTGGCCCTTTAATTTATTACCACACTTTGAACGGGACCTAACCAGTGGCCCTTTATTGTCTTGATCAAAGGTTTAAATTCAAAAACAATTGCTTTTTGTTTAAAGACATGATAGGGGGCCAGTGGCCCTTTGATTTATTACCACAAAAATTGGACCAGTGGCCCTTTATTTTCATTAACAACTTTTGATCCAACATTTTCAAATCAATGGAAATTGTTTATTCTTTTAACCCATTATCTCAAGATCTGACTGAAATAAAAAATTTGTTAAGACTAAGTAGAGGGCCACTGGCCCTTTGATTTTTTACCATCCTTGAAATTGGGCAGTGGCCCTATAATTCCTGTTGATCTTTTAGGGTTTTCTTAACAATGCAATTTTATACTTAAAGACATTAAAGGGCCAGTGGCCCGTGATTTTATATTATTAGACTTATTGGGGGCTGCTGGCCCTCTAATGTTTCTTGTAACAAAGTTCTCCGCTAAGTGACCATGTTTGCATCATCAACAATAATCATTTTGTCGGAGCAGTTAATACAGTTGTCACAAGTTATAATTTTCTTTACTCTTTTTCAGCTGTCCTTTTGAAGAAAAAAAGAACATCAACGCTAAAATTCCTACGTAATGACATTGACTGGGTCTGTGATGAATTAAAAATGACAAATACAGACCCAAAGGAGAAAAAGAGGAAAGTAGAATTGGTTCCAGAACAAACACAGAACAGTAACACCAAGACTAGACGTTTTGGCTCAAAGTTGCCTAGTAAAACAGTTGATAATGTAGCTGAATTGAAAATGGGCAGGTTCATTCAATCTAGTGATACTGAGGACAGTGAATGTATCGCAGAAACAGGTGAGACGGATAAAGTAGAATTGGTTCCAAATCAAACACAGAACAAGACTAGACGTTTTGGCTTAAAGTTTCCCAGTGAAACAGTTAATAATGTAGCTGAAAAGAAAATGGGCGGGTTCATTCAATCTAGTGATACTGAGGACAGTGAATGTATCGCAGAAACAGAGAAGACGGATAAAGTAGAATTGGTTCCAGATCAAACACAGAACAAGACTGGATGGTTTGGGTCAAAGTTGCCAAGTGAAACAGTTGATAATGTAGCTGAACTGAAAATGGGCAGGTTCATTCAATCTAGTGATACTGAGGACAGTGAATGTATCGCAGAAACAGGTGAGACGGATAAAGTAGAATTGGTTCATGATCAAACACAGAACAAGACTGGTTGTTTTGGCTCAAAGTTGCCCAGTGAAACAGGTGTGGAACGAATACAGCTAGGGAAGCTCCTTCTTCTACAAGACAAGAACTTGATTTCAAAGTTCCAGTCGAAAGGACTGGAAGATATCCAGTTTGAAGGTGAGTTGAAACTTTTCTGCTTCACTAAATACTTGACCATGTGTTGGCATCTTAAATGTTGTCAATGTTGTGTCAATATTGAATTCTTTAACTTGATATGTTAACTTATTTTCATTTGTGGTTTGATGGCATTGTTTCAGTGAAAAATTAAAATAATTCACCAAATGGTTATATGTTAGCAGTTGTAAAGCCACAAATGAAATATGTACCTTTTGTTTTTACAAGCTTACCCACTGTCATATGTCATAGTTCATTGAACTGGAAGCATGTGAAAATCATGTGTAATAGTAGCGAATACATGGTTTAGCTTACACCTGAAAAAAGCATGTGTTAATTGTTTTTCGCAATGTCTAGATATTTTGATTTCAGACATTGTGACACAGATTGATGAGGCTAGGTCGACCATTGAGAATACCACCAGCACTCCAGCAAATGAATCACTGGAGGAGGATTGTTTTGGTGATGATGCTAGGGGTAATTATAATAAAAAGTTTCATTATGGCTTTCTTGTTCCAGCCTTTGAAATAAGTAATAGATATAGAACAAAAACACAAGGGTATCCGATTTATTCGAGGGGGCGTAGCTCCCGAGAGATAAATCGGTTCCCCGGGTGTTTTGTTCTCTATCTATTTTGTACCAAAGCCCATCTAATATTTATTCATATGTTTGAGGCTGCATTGTATCATTTCTTAAAATGTTGATTGGTTATTGGGCATGGTCTTCCTGTTTTCATCATTAACTGACAGGTGAAATATACACAGTTTTAAATTGTACATGCCCAACCGTGCCGGTATCTGATACCCGCACGGATGTTACCACACTGTCTGTCCAGTTACCTCACACTAGACTCTTGTAGATCAAGCTTATCTGCATTGTGAAATAAGACACTGCCCCCTTCACTTACCCTTTTAGAAAATTGGTGCCTCTTGGTGTCAACAATTTACCTCCACAGATTTTGTTCAGAAAAGACACCTACCGTAACTGTGATACAAGAAATTAAAAAACCAAAGCCTGAATTATACACAAATTATTGTAATGGCTAAATATTTTTTAGGCCAGACTACATACATTTTTCAAATTTCATGTGGCACAAATGCTTATCCATGGGCCTTCTGGCTTGTGCTTAGTCCAAAGACTGTTGACAACTTTTTTATATTTGATAGAAACTGTGGACCTGGATGAAGTTTCATGCGACATTGGAGAAGTTGGGACAAGTGTGAAAAAGCCAGGTAATGCCCATTATGTAGACTAAAACTAAGTTGACAAGTTATTCAAATTACACCAGTGCTTTTTTCTGTTGCCTGACTAGACAACATATGTTTATTACTTTAATTGAGGACACCAGTGTTGACTTGGTTTTAACGCATTTTTAGCTCAACTATTCAAAGAATATGGGAGCTTTACTTCTTGCCCAAGCTTTGGCGACCTTTTACAGTTTATGGTAGATGTTACTTTATTCGTAAATGGTACAACTTCAAGCTTTTCACTGAAATGTCATGAATTTACTAGTTCTTTCATAATTTCCAGTAAAAAGAGTGAGATGGACAGACGACGAAGTAGACGAAATCAAGCGGTACGCTGCAAAATTCCTGGACCAGGGGAAAACACCTTCAAGACAACAATGTGCTAGTTTTGTAAAACAAAGCATCATTGCAAAGGGTGTTTTACACAGGAGATCACCAGATCTTATAATGAAAAAAATCAGTGCTATGAACATTAAGGCAAGAAAATAAACAGGAAAGAGAAGAACATGAGAAGACAATATAGTCATTTGGAACACGTGACATCTCAGTTCCATGATAGACCTCGGATGTTTGAAGTGTAAATTTGAAAGTGTATATTTCAAAGATAAAGCATGATTTCTAAATTTGTGCTTTGACAGAAGTTTGATAATGATCAGTGAAGTTTTGTGTTTTTATTTTGAAAGTAAGATGATAATAAAAAAAATATACTGTTTAGCAACTTGAAGCAGTGTTTGGAAAAAAAACACTTGAATTCTGATATTGCCATTATGATTCCACAGAACCAGCTGAAGATGTTACATATTCCGACAATATGGAGAAAATCATTTTGATGACTTGTGCGTGTTTTTAATGTGATGTAGGGCATTAAATATAGAAAACAAATACCACATGATCCTTAGCAAACTTTGAGAAATATATTTTTGCTAATTCCAAAAAATCTTGAAATATCTGAGATAGAATTTTTTTAGAAATGCGAATTGTTGGTGTTATAAAAAATTGTATTTCTTACATTTTTCATTACATTATGTTTTAAGGTAGAGCCACTTTAATGATTTCCCGCCAAGATGGATGATAGAAAATTTTATATAGACAGATCGAGTTTTATTAGCTTGAGGAAATATTAAGAAATATATTCGAAGAAATATATTTGGTGGATTTTTGTTGATGGGTTCAAATAGTTACAATGGCATGGTCCCGAGTGAATGAAATAAGTAACATCTTACTTAGCATTGTCACTTATGATGAAAATGAAAATGTCAAGCTGTTTATCTTTTACAGGTGTAGTTTCAATTAACAAATTTCGTTTTGTTTTACTCGTCACAAAATGAAATCTTTAAATTTAAACTTTTCAAAAAGAAGAGTAAACTTTTTAAACAGAGTAAACTTTTTCAACTGTAGAACTTAGTGACAAATGAAACGGACTGAAAGAAGTTCAACATCTTTATTTTTTGTTGCACAACTTTATTTTAGTCAAAAGATCTACATTTCTGTTAAAAATTTCTTATTGACGCGCTTATTTACATTTTTTTATATTAGTTTTATATAGTTTTATTAAACTATAATTCATTCAGTATATTTAGTAAAATTAAGTTTAAATATTAAATATTAGGCTCTTTTTTTCAGACTTGGTCCATCTTTAATAGGTAAATATGGCAGAATTTCCAGTTGCTTTTCTTTTCTGTTTTGATGATTATGAATGCAGCCAGGTGTTGCAATATTGTCATGATCATTTTTATGACATATATGATTTCTACCAACATGGAGTTAATTGTGTGGGATTTGAAACATTTGGTGGTTTTATAGACTGCAAAAGTTGGTGTCAAGCCAATAACTTCCTGTTTATTGCCTATCAAATGTCATGAAAGATTTTTTACTGACTAAATTTGTCTGGTTTACTTTCCTGTTAGTTAGCAACCATTTTTTTGGCTCTAAATGATTATTGTGTGTGCAGAGGTAGCAATTAATATGTTATTGTAGTCTGTTAAATTATGTTATTAATGATGAGGCTCCTGTTTTAGCTCGACTTTTCGAAGAATAAGGGGGCTATTCTAGTCACCCTGGTGTTGGTGTCGGTTAAAGTTTTTGTGCAAGGTAGCATTTACCCTTATAATTTCCATATGCCTAGGCATATGATCTTCAAACATTGTATGCAGATACCTTATAGCAACTTGGTGATGATTAGATAGTCTGGAGTCAGTAGATCAAAGGTCAAGGTCATTGTGACCCTTATATAGAAACAGTGCATCGTTAAAGTTTTTGTGCAAGTTACCATAATTGCAATATTTTGAATACTATCAAAGATATTGACTTTAAACTTTAAATACTTCTTCACTATCAACATCTGCTTTCGTGGGACAAGGCCCATAACACTGATTAGATTACTTTAAGAATTATCTCCCTTTTTGACTTAGAAATTTTGGTTAAAATTGTTATAAAATGTAAAATTTTGGTTAAAATTGTTATAAAATGTAATATCTTGAACACTATCAAAGTTATTGACTTGAAACTTAAAATACTTCTTCACTGTCAACATCTGCATCAGGGGGGCAAGGCAAATAACTCTGATTTGACTATTTTTAGAATTATCCCCCTTTTTCACTTAAAAAATATAGTTGAAATTGTTATAAATTGTAATATCTTGAACACCACCGAAGCCATTGACTTGAAACTTTAAACACTTTTTCAGTCAACATCTGCATCAGGGGGACAAGGCCCATAACTCTTGATTTGGTAATTTTCAGGACTATTCCCCTATTTTACTTAGAAAATATAGTTAAAATTTCTTTTAATCTTAAATTATCATTTCTAATTTCTATTTCCTTTTAGTGTTGGTCTTATTTCTCCCATAGTTTATATTACACTATCAAGCACTGAGAATAGTCGAGCGAGCTGTCTCGTGACAGCTCTTGTTCCCAGACTTGGTCCATCTTAATAATAGGTAAATATGGCAGAATTTCCAGTTGCTTTTCTTTTCTGTTTTGTTGATTATGAATGCAGCCAGGTGTTGCAATATTGTCATGATCATTTTTATGACATATATGATTTCTACCAACATGGAGCTAATTTTGTGAGTTTTGAAACATTTGGTGGTTTTATAGACTGCAAAAGTTGGTGTCAAGCCAATAACTTCCTGTTTATTGCCTATCAAATGTCATGAAAGATTTTTACTGACTAAATTTGTCTGGTTTACTTTCCTGTTAGTTAGCAACCATTTTTTTGGCTCTAAATGATTATTGTGTGTGCAGAGGCAACATCATGTAAGTACAACGAAAACTTTCGGCTTATAATTTGGTGAAACTGAAAAGGCGCCGTAAAGAATTTACTTCAAATTTGTATTGAAAGTTATGTTTTTCTGAGCATAACTCAGACAGCGCTCAACGGAAATGTTTAAAAAATTATAATTTTGGAGAAGGATGAAAATGAGAGCTAGCACACAAAACAAGAAATCTAATTCTTGGTAATATTTTGCAGAATTATCACCCTCGATGAATGAGTACACTATACAAGAAATGTAATTCTATCATATTTTCCTGCATTGTTTGTGCTTAAGCAATTACCACTTAGATACATGTTGGTGACCAGTGTGGATCCAGATCAGACTGCACGGATGTGCTGGCTGATGTGGATCTACACCGTTCGCCAAAATTTAAAAATATTTCTAAGTGGTAATGGGTAAATGACTACGTTGCTGTAATTCAATTTGAAAAATATTGAGCACCATACAGTTTGAGAATATAGTAACAGCTATGTAATTTCATTTTATCATTATGGGGTGTTTGTGATTGGCCAAAATGTGATTGAAGCTTATGAATCATTTTTCCAGGATTTCATTCATGTTTTGTATTAGGATTGCCCGCATGGGAGTCTATACTGTTGTGTTTTTGGGGTTTTTTTTGCTCCACTATTCAAAGAATTATTAGAAACGTTGTACAATTCATTGTCAGGGTGCGGGATCAAATGACATTTGTTATGATAAAGTAGGCGATAAAATCTTGTACACTGAAGGGGAAATCATAAGTTTCTACATTTTACATGTAGTTTATATAAACGCTTATTATCATTTTCCAGTCTACACTTTTCTTGACATTCTGACATATAGTATCATCAATAATTTCTCTGTACTTTTATCAAACACCTTGTCACAAGGTTTCAATCGAAAGTATGTGGCATGTGGTCTCGATTGAAAGTTTGTTTTAGGAAACCACAAAGGCATTAACTGCAAAATGTCAAGAAAAGTGTGGGCTGGAAAATGGGCGTCTGAAGTTTTAACAAAGTTTATTTTAAAGTATAAAACTTACCATTTCTTCTTCTGTACTTTGGATTTTGTCACCTACTTTACCATAACAAATGCCATGTGATCTCTCAATGTGACGGTGACAGCGTCTGGTTAATTTTAGTTTTTCAGCACTTTCTTGTTTCTCAATCATCTTTACTCGTACTATCAATCAATGATCAGAAGATAACTGCCTTATCTATACTGCATATTTATTAATAAAGGTTGGTTTCTTCAAATCCATAAGGACAACCAAGAAAATAAGGTGATGGCAAATTGTGTTCGCGAAAATAATAAGCAGTGGAGCCCAAGATTACTTGCTGTAAGATTCCTTGCCAAATAATTACTACACATGATTAATCTAATAATCATAGGGGTTTCCTAGATCTACGCGACCAGGTTAGCTACATTTAGGGTTTTGTTTATATTACATAAATATCAATAACAAATTAAAAGCACATGTTTTCTTTTGATTTTTTGTATACATAAATTGTGCCAAAATACAAGTACCGCAAAATTGATAATGCCGTTTGGAAAGAAATCTTAAACCAAGTATGGGGGATTCCATAAGCGCTGTAAACAATAACATTACAGTTACTAAAATATAGCATGTGTAGCAATTATTACGCATGGGATCTTGTGGTAGATAATGCAGGGATCGATTGCATATTATTTTACACAAATTGCCCTTACCTCATTTCTTCGGTCATCTTTATGGATTTGAAGAAACCAACCTTTAACAAGGTTCAACTTTATGGTACATAAATTCTGTTGGCAATTTTATCTTACTTAAATCATTACCAAACTGCAAGTGGGTATAAAGTATCATCTAGCCTTCCACTTAAAATATATCCCATGAATTTGTCAATGACATATATATTCATCAAATTTAACCATTGCTTAACAGTGTCAGGGGAGGAGTTCACTTCTTGTCAAATAGTGGAGCATACCTTCCTTCAAAATCTCTTGTTTGTGTTTAGATAATGTTTGTTATGGTTTTTGTTTGATTAATTCAAATTTCTGGTTGAAATTAATAAACTTGATTGAAAAATATATTCATCATCTCATTATTACTCATTGTTTCTCACATGGTTTGGAAGTAATGCCTCCTAGAGGAAACAAATCTGACTTACAGAGATCTTGTTGACTGAAAAATATGTTGCAATGAGAATAAGATTGGGGTCACTCGAGTGTGTCATTGTGTTGGCAACAAAGCTGAACCTTTATAAACCAGAATAAGCTGCTGTATATAAAAACAATTGAATCCAATAATTTTGTGTTGAAAATGCCTAAATGTGGATCAGTTTTCCTGTGGAAGAGATTTGAGTTGAAAAGGGATCGGTCATGACTATGGCATTCCTGGGTAAAATTCTTAGAATAAAAATGAAGCAGAGTAAATGAATCAATTTAATCCATATATAGCAATATTAGGAACAACCTTTGTTTGCTTACTAGACAATATTGCTATATATATAAAAAGGTTCAGCATAATTTTTCTCAAAATTTCAAACAGATAAAAAGAAAGCTTAGCCACAGAAGTACATTTTGGTGGAAACAAATTAAATTACTCTAGGGGCCATTTAGGACATCGTCCAATGGAATATGGCTCCTTACTTATATGTGCCCCTTTACTTTTATTAAATGGAACATCATTCAGTGGCCCTTTATATTATGGCCCTTAAAAATGTGCCCCTTTACTTTGTTTAAGTCGTCCGTCCGTCTGTCCGTCCGTCCTTCCGTCCGTTCGTCCGTCCGGCCAGGTTAACCCAAATTGACCGTTTCGTCTAGCATTAAAATGGCTTGCTACAAAGTTTTCAAACTTGCATGGATGTTGTATATGACCACTCTCCACGCGCCTGTATCACCTGACTCCATTTTGACCTTCACCTTGACCTAATTTTGGACTTAGACTTATTGAAAGGTAAAATTCTTGGTTAACCCAAATTGACCGTTTCTTCTAGCATTAAAATGGCTTGTTACAAAGCTTTCATACTTGCATGGATGTTGTATATGACCACTCTCCACACGCCTGTATCACCCGACTCCATTTTGACCTTCACCTTGACCTAATTTTGGACTTAGACTTATCTCCCCTTTAGTATTTTTACAATAAAATTTTGTCTGGAGCGTATCTTCAAAACTATTTAACGTATTGACTTGAAACTTGAAATATAAATAGATGGCAACTTGGAGAAGTGCATTGACAAAGAACCATAACTCTGTCTGTCTTAAATTTTGAATTATCTCCCCTTTAGTGTTTTTTTATAGTCAAATTTTGCTCTGAGTATATCTTCAAAACTATTAAACATATTGACTTGAAACTTGGAATATAAATAGATGGCAACTTGGAGAAGTGCAATGACCAAAAACCATAACTCTGTCTGTCTTAAATTTTGAAATATCTCCCCTTAAGTATTTTCAGAATCAAATTTTGACAGGAGCGTATCTTCAAAACTATTTAACGTATTGACTTCAAACTTGAAATATAAATAGATGGCAACTTGGAGAAGTGCATTGACAAAGAACCATAACTCTGTCTGTCTTAAATTTTGAATTATCTCCCCTTTAGTGTTTTTTTATAGTCAAATTTTGCTCTGAGTATATCTTCAAAACTATTAAACATATTGACTTGAAACTTGGAATATAAATAGATGGCAACTTGGAGAAGTGCAATGACCAAGAACCATAACTCTGTCTGTCTTAAATTTTGAATTATCTCCCCTTAAGTATTTTCAGAATCAAATTTTGACAGGAGCGTATCTTCAAAACTATTTAACGTATTGACTTTAAACTTGAAATATAAATAGATGGCAACTTGGAGAAGTGCATTGACAAAGAACCATAACTCTGTCTGTCTTAAATTTTGAATTATCTCCCCTTTAGTGTTTTTTTATAGTCAAATTTTGCTCTGAGTATATCTTCAAAACTATTAAACATATTGACTTGAAACTTGGAATATAAATAGATGGCAACTTGGAGAAGTGCAATGACCAAGAACCATAACTCTGTCTGTCTTAAATTTTGAAATATCTCCCCTTTAGTATTTTCAGAATCAAATTTTGACAGGAGTGTATCTTCAAAAGTGTTTAAGATATTGACTTGAAACTTGGTATATGAATAGATGGCAACTTGGAGAAGTGCAGTGACAAAGAACCATAACATCTGTATCACCAGATCACACATAAAGTCGATCAAGGCACTGCTTTCAAATGTGGCATTATTCGTTTACCATCATAAGCCCCTTATAGTTCAAAGTCATGTAACACTATCAAACATTTTAACTGAATAATGGCCCCTGATTGACTTAGCTTTTTATGGACATGGCTTCCACGGGGGCATAAGCGTTTATTGAACGCAGTCTTGTTTTTCACTATTTTGGAATAAGTGTAAAGGGTTAAATCAGTGACAATAGAATGTTAACATGAAAGAATATTTTTAATTAGAAGATGATTAGTGTATTAGGGATTTCAAAGAGGACACATTGTACATTGTATTGCTGTATTTTTGTTTTCAAGTGTGGCTTTAGTAGTAATGAAAAAATTGCTAATCTGCTTTAAAGTATTTAAACTGAGGACATGAATGTATTTTTGTGACAGAATTACCAGTATGGGATGTGGTCTGGTAGTTGTGTTTAAAAGATCTGTGTTGTATTTCTGGACTAAACCTATATTCAAGCGGTTACATTTCTCATTTCATTTATGTTGATACGATTGTTAGCTCACCTGTCACAAAGTGACAAGGTGAGCTTTTGTGATCGCTCTTCGTCCGTCGTCCCTCCGTCCGTTCACAATTGCTTGTGAACACACTAGAGGTCACAAATTTAGCCTGATCATTATGAAACTTGATCACAATGATCATCTCCATAAAATCTAGGTCAAGTTCGATATTGGGTCATCTGGGGTCAAAAACTAGGTCAAATCAAAGGAAAACCTTGTGAACACATTAGAGGTCACAATTTGAGCCTAATCTTTATGAAACTTGATCACAATGATCATCTCCATAAAATCTAGGTCAAGTTCGATATTGGGTCATCTGGGGTCAAAAACTAGGTTAAATCAAAGGAAAACCTTGTGAACACATTAGAGGTCACAATTTGTGACTAATCTTTATGAAAATTGATCACAATGATCATCTCTATAAAATCTAGGTCAAGTTCGATATTGGGTCATCTGGGGTCAAAAACTAGGTCACAAGGCCAAATCATTGAAAAAGCTTGTGAACACACTAGAGGTCACAATTTGAGACTAATCTTTATGAAAATTGATCACAATGATCATCTCTATAAAATCTACGTCAAGTTTGATATTGGGTCATCCGGGGTCAAAAACTAGGTCACAAGCCTTTGAAGGCCAAATCATTGAAAAAGCTTGTGAACACACTATAGGTCACAATTTGAGCCTAATTTTTATGAAACTTGATCACACTGATCATCACTATAAAATTTTGGTCAAGTTCGATATTGGGTCATCCTGAGTCAAAAACTAGGTCACGAGGCCAAATCATTGAAAAAGCTTGTGAACACACTAGAGGTCACAATTTTGACCTTATCTTTATGAAACTTGATCACAATGATCATCATTATAAAATTTAGGTCAAGTTCGATATTGGGTCATCTGGGGTCAAAAACTAGGTCACGAGGCCAAATCATTGAAAAATCTTGTGAACACACTAGAGGTCACAATTTTGACTCTATCTTTATGAAACTTGGTCACAATGTTTATCTCTATAAAATCTAGGTCAAGTTAGATACTGTGTCATTTGGGCCAAAATCTAGGTCACTAGGCCAAACAGGTGAGCAACCCAGGGCCCTTTGGACCCTCTTGTTTTGTTTCATTTGTCTATTTACAGTTCCATTTCATTTACATTAGTACAATGCTCTATTTCTCATGCGAGTCACTGCCTTCTGTTCTTACACTTAAAGTTTTAAAAGTTCGTAAAATGCCTTTTCACAACTTCTATATTTATGATTTATCAGATTTGCCTCTTCAACCTCTTTCAAACAAATTCAAAAGAAACATTTTTGTTCCAATGCCATATGCGGGTTGTTTTCATTTAAAAAGACAAAAAACTTTTTTGTTGACTTTTCCATTTTTATGTTGTGTTGATTTTTGCCACAAGTGCCAAAGACTCAGACACTGGTTCGATTAATTTACACTATAAGGGCAATGCTTGTTTTCTCATTTTAGTTTTATGTATATAAATACATTGCTGTGTTTGTATATATGTCATTTATCATCATAAAAACTGAGATTGCTAATTTCATCATCTTGTGTAGCTTCATTTAAGCATTATTTTGCCTCTCTTAGATTGTGAGTTTGGTGCAAAACTATGGTAGCTGCCTATATATAATGCTACAGTTACCATAGTTATGTGCTGAGCTCTCAATTTTGTGGTCAGGTCGAGACATATTGATTTTGTGCTGTTGGTCTGGATTAAATCATTGATATCACAAAATTTGTATTCATTAACCATTGTTGGTATCAGTAATATTTCACGTGTCATTGAATACTTGTTACCGAGCTTAATTGAGCATATTGTCAAGAATTTTAGGTCTGACGAGTTCTGTCTAGAGTTATGGCTGTTTGTGGGAAAAATTATTGTTTTTGTGTAAAGAACATGAAAAATAATTGTTTTTTGGTCAAAAACGCGAAAAATAATTGTTTTTGTGTAAAAACGCGAAAAATGATTATTGTTGTGTAAAAAAATGCTAAAAATAATTGTTTTTCGCAAAAACGCTTCTAGTTCACAGTATTGTTCAGTCAGTGTGTTTATGCATTAGAGACAATAGTTGTGTATATGGATAACCAGACCATTATTTGTGATGACACTTTTTGAACCAAATTGTTGTTTTTATGTGTACATTGTTTTGCGACATATTTATGTAAATTATGGAATAGGGATAATTAATAAAATCTATATTTATAAACATACCATCTAGTTGATGTTTATTTCTTAAGTATTCCTCAGTCTGCAACAATAATGCAATGGACTGGACCTAACTCTTAGCCCTATCAATGATATAGTCCTCTGGTATAACTTTGCGAATTTGAAACGGGTCTGGCCTTCTGATTGGCATATTTTAACAGTCCATATATTGTCTATATTTATAACCTCGGTAGTATGTTTTCATATTCGGAGAGTATCACAAAGACTCTAGATGTCTTACATACACAGATTCAAAATACAGAAATTGCACGATTTGCTTTTGGAAAATGATATATTCAAAGCAAGAACCTTGTAATATAATTGTGCATTAAAGTCAGGTTCAGGTCAAATTAGTTAAGCTTTACCCGCTAAGAATGTGGTTCCAACACAGCCCTGCCAAGTACCTGTAAAAAGTGATTTTGTGGAGAGGTCAAAATTGTTGTATGCAAGTTTTGTGCTTGTATCGCTTATCTAATACCGAAATATTTTATGAGGTTGTATGACCCTGGAAATACAATCATCATAATTATAACATTCCTATTATTCTATGTGCATCATTGTCTGATGGCTTGGGACCCATCATCATCATCCAGGCATAATAATAGTGATGAGCTGATTTGATCGGGTTTAACATTTTTCAACAAATTTATAATCATGTATGCATACTGTGGCCAGTTGACCAAATCAGTATACCTTAAATTGACTATCAACCAGTTCTACTAAGCTATTCCACAAGCTAGTGGCCCAGCTGCTAAAGTCCACCAATTTTGATTCTCGGTCGCAGCAGGTGATAAACATTGTATTTACATGAAAATTTGACAAACATGTCTGTTCTCCTCAATATGTGGAAAATTTCCCGGTTTCTTGAGTAAGGATATGTTAGTAGTGGTTAGGATACAGTCTAGGAAAACTGGTCAGGTGAATCATCTGCCAAATGTAACTGAAAAATTGTTCAGAAACAGCATTAACCTGAATAAACATACAATTTGTGGGCGCTAATCAAAGCTATGGTAACTACATCAATTAATAGAAGCGTGCACCATAGTTTTGTACTGAATCCTCAAATTGTACTATAGGCAACTGGCATCTACTCCATGTGTCACTGAAGGTTATAAACCAACCAAGGAATCGACCATAGCTTTGTCGTGTGAAAATCTAGGGCTTGACCAACTGGGCTGGAGTGCAAAAGCTTGGCATGTGTTTAGTACATGTACCATGAAATAGGGCCTGAAGTGTCCCACATATAAAACAGAACAAATCGCTTTAAGACTTCTAATATTCAATATATTTTTTATCACATTTGCAACAATTGTCCACCAGTTCTATAAAAGAAAACATGTACAAAGTAGGAAACGGAGACAGACCAGATCTTTTAGAAAATTGTACGCATAAATACAGCTGTTTATTATAATAATGTGTTATCACATGAAATAACTAACCTGTCAGGACGACACAGTATTAATAGTATCATGACAAAATATCATGGAATATTCATGATTTCAAAGAATAAACGTCAAATCCAGTAGTCATTTGATTTCAAAGAATAAACATCAAATCCAGTAGTCATTTGATTTCAAAGAATAAACATCAAATCCAGTATTCATTTGATTTCTAAGAATAAACGTCAAATCCAAGCAATTGACAACAAATTTGGCTCATGTGTGCGGAAAAAAAAATAGTACAACATCAATTGTCTTTATCATGTCATGAGACTTGTAAGAACATCTACATACAAGTTACTGAAGCAAATCAAAAACAACAATTGAAAATGATCCAAGTGTATTTTAACAGACAACGGTACTATCAATGATATAAGAATGCAAACTTTGACTGAAATCGGTTCACTGACATTCTGACCCAGTTAAGGTGCTTAGCTCAAGAAACTAAAATGACGATAAAAAACATTTTTCAAAAAGTTTTGCGAATGTTTTTAAAAGTTCAGTACATATAAATCTAATATAGATGCAATTCTAAAAGATTCAGAATTACAGTACAAGATTGCAAGAGCTAAACCCATTGTGAAATCTAGAATCAGCGAAACAACCAGCATTCTACACAGATCACAATGCATTGATCTATAAATCTAGGAGTGAAGTATCAAAATTACACCAATTGAACATGATTGTTGGTTGTAAATACATGTATAAAGAATTTCTGTTCTTTTTAAGTTAACTTGCAACAGCCAAAACTCACTGTTTATACAACTGGTGTCGTATCATTAGATTCTAACATTATGAGATGGCACCTTTTTTTTGACATTTTGAAACTACCTGCAAATAATGAAGTCTTGTTTATGTTAATCAATCTACCGTATAACCTCGTATTATCGCCCCCGGGGCAATGCATTTTCTGAAAAAATAATTCCATACACAGTCGGACCTCGTATAATCGCCTCCCCCATGGAACGGTACCGTATAGTACGGCACTTAGCTGTTACCTTAACCAGTATGAATTACTTCCCCTTCATAAAAATACCGGACTTTGTTTTTTTGCCTATCGTACGCAAAAATCGCTAATAAACATGTAGTCTACGCTGTAAATACCAGTAAATAATTACTCAGCAGTAATTAATTGTTTGTTTTAATGGATTACCGTATCATGACTGACATATTATTCTAGATTTGTGTGGATACTTTATTGGATTACTGTAGGACCAATTATTGAAGGTGAGATTTTTTCCCAAAAATCGACGGGGGAGCGCTAATAGGAGGTAATACGGTATTCATAAAATATTATATCCTCTCATATATTAATATGTTTAATCTCAAATATATACACTCAAAGATATTTACACATTATTATAGCTTGGCTATTTTGACCTGAACCTGACCTTTATGCAAGAATATATTACAAGGTTCTAGCTTTGAATATATCAACTTATCAATTTCCGCAAGAAAATTCTGCGATATCGGTATATCAAATATGTGTTTCTATTACATCTAGATCGTCTTCGTGATACTCCCCAATTATGAAACATATGAAACATAGAATCGGTGTTGTATACATAGACAATATATCGACTGTTAAATTATGCTAATCAAAAGGTCAGGCTCGTGTCAAATAAGCCAAGCTGTACACAACTCAAACTCTTCCACTTCATTAACTTATTTGGTACAAATTATATTTCTCTTCATATATAACAAATTGAAGTAAACAGAAAACAATATTTCAAAAATATAATTATTCATTTCATGCTATAAACAAGACTTCGTTGACTAAACGCTTATGCCCCCGCGGAAGCCATTTCAATAAGTCTAAGTCCAAAATTAGGTCAAGGTGAAGGTCAAAATGGAGTCAGGTGATACAGGCGTGTGGAGAGAGGTCATATACAACATCCATGAAAGTATGGAAGCTTTGCAGCAAGCAATATTAATGCTAGAAGAAACGGTCAATTTGGGTTAACCAAGAAATGGCCTTTCAATAAGTCTAAGTCCAAAATTAGGTCAAGGTGAAGGTCAAAATGGAGTCAGGTGGTACAGGTGTGTGGAGAGTGGTCATATACAACATCCATGCAAGTTTGAAAGCTTTGTAGCAAGCCATATTAATGCTAGAAGAAACGGTCAATTTGGGTTAACCAGGCGGCTGGACGAACGGACGGACAGACGGAAGGACGGACGGACAGGTGAATCACTATATGCCTCCCGATCTATCGAAACGGGGGCATAAAAATCTGCTACAATACATGTATTTATTAAGACATATAAAGCACTATTTCAGCTGTTTTGAAACAAGTGTAATATTTACATTTGTTTACAGTAAATATTCGGTGCATGCACATTTTTTAAAGAAAAAAAAATCAGTGAAAACTGGGCTTGTCCTTCTGAATAGCTTCATTGATTTACATTATATTTACCAACTCTGCCCATATGAACAATTAGTTACGGTAGTCAATATAAACATGCTTCATAAAGGTATTGCCTTAATAGTATACACTTGTGTGGTTTATACTCTTCTCTTTTTAACATTTCGGCATAGTAGACAAAATATATAACATTGGTTTATTTTAAATAATATTAGTAGCATATGAATAACACCAAGTATTATCTTAGACATACATTTACAAATAAGTATTGACATTTTATGATAAATAACATAGTTCAGTGTTTGACACTAAGTTCATATTAACATGGTGGTCTTGTGGGATAAATGAAATACTCCAGTACATGATGAAGTCTGGACAAAAAGTTGATATTGTGACTTTGAAATTTTAAACAACTATGTCCAAAAAAGTGAGAAATCTTGGAGTGAACTTTTTTTCTTTATTTTGTATTAGATCTGTGTGATTTTTATCTTGAAAATCAACACATTTTAGTCAGTCAGACTTTTCCACTTCTAATGTGAAGTAATCCTAAAACAACATACATGTAGATGACTATTTGACATACTGACTAGTGCTAGACTAGTGTCGAACCCCGCAAACGTGATATTTTAATTTTATCTAAAAGCAGCACAGAATTACATCAGGCAAAATAAAGCACAAAATTGAACCCATGGAATCTTGATACCATTTAAAATTCTTCTACTACCGATAAAACAAAGCATGGAAAATAGGTAAGTATACTGGTCACAAAAAATCTCACAATTTGCACAACATTACAGCACTGACATTTCCACGAACTTAAGATATTTACATTCACAGCAACAGCGTTGATATACTAGTAAGCACAGCGTTAACAAGACGTAACAGTATTGAGAAATAAAACCTCCCACTTTGTTCAATAAAATAACAACACATACAGCATTGAAAATCTTCAAAATAAAATAACACTATACACTGCATGTTATGAATGTGCCTGATCAACTTCAATTGTGCTTTGTTCAGTAATGCATTAGAATAAATTAACTTCTTGCTTAAAAAGTGTCATAACAGGTAAACATGTTTAATTTTTCACCTTAAAATGTCCAATTACATGTAAGAAAAGATATTTTCTCTGTAAGTCTGAGTTGAAAAAAAAAACACATTTATTTTTCACTTAGTACAGTAAACAATTGAGCCCTATCAGCCAGAAAGTGTTTGGTTAATACCATTCATTGACTTCGTCCACTTTATAGATTATTTCAGTATCAATTATTCACATGTAAGACAGCCAACATCATGAAAGATAGTCTAGTGAGTGCACCGATGCATTCTTTTTCGAATTTTGCTATTTTCAGGAATATCCAAAAGATCATAAAAGAACCCGATAAGCTCATTTTCTGCAAAATATTGCTTTGTCCTACTTGAATAATATCTTTGCTGTCATTACCTTTGTCCTAATATTACCTTAGTGCTAGCACTGTACAAAAGTCTTGGTAATACATGATCAAAATAGCAAATGAAAAAATACAATCAAAACCGTGTAATACTTTTATTTTCTTGCAGAAGGAAGCAAATAGTGGATTAAAATTCAAAGGTTAATGCATCAGCTAGTTTCATATTGTATGTACATTAAAATTAGTGATAGAAAAATTACAAGCTTTATAAAATAATTGCAAACCGTTAGAAGCTTAGTCGATGATTTGGGAAACATCATAAAGATGTCAATTTCTGGTAGGAGTCGAAACACATACTACAAAACATTAAAGCAGCAAATACAGTACAACCATTGGTGGCCTAACAATGTAATCTTTGTAACCAAACAACATAGCCTTGGTAACCTAACACACATTCTTAATAACCTAAAAACACAGCCTTCGTAACCTAACAATGCAGACTTGGTAACCTAACAATGCATTCTTTGTAACCTAACAATGTAGCCCTGGTAACCTTACAATGTAGCCTTGGTAACCTTACAATGCAGCCTTGGTAACATAACAATGCTTTCTTTGTAACCGAACAACATAGCCTTGGTAACCTAGCCTTGGTAACCTAACAATGCAACATTGATACTGTAATAATGCTTGTTTCTGTTCAGATTAAGTCAGGTTATTCATACATGTGGAGATATCTAGCAGGATTCAGATATATCAGTAGAGGAGGATTCGTTTCTCCACTTGTTTGCGACATATGGGGCACTCAGCCATTCTATCACCACACATTTGGCAGGTACCATGTCCACACAGGAATATCATATTCTTTAAACGATCCATACACACAGGACAACATGTCTGAAAGAAGAAACAAACAGTTTGAGATCAGAATAAAAAAAATTTTTTTCAATAAAAAAATCAAGTAGGGTCATGAGATTGGTGCATATTAATTTAAATCATGAGTGCTCAGCAAAATAAGTTTTTGTGTGTATTTCAACAAGGGACCATAAATGATTACAGACATGACTTGGTAATAAAAAACTAGAACCATCACTGTCGTGATCAGGGCCCTGTCGTTACCATTGTCAATAAGTATTGCAAGTTTCATTTGAATATCTTGAAAAGTTTTTGAACTATGGCCAATGTTAAAGTTTTGAAGTCGAAAAAAGGGGCACAAGCCAAAATTTATTAAAGCTAGAGTTGTTGCCCTTTGCTACACATGTGCGTATTGTCACTGTCAATATGTATAGCAAGTTTCATTTGAATATTTGTAACGATTTTTAAGTAATGTAGAAAAAAAGATGAAAAATGAGGAAAATTGTAATTTTACAAAGGGCCATAATTCTTACAATATTGTAGCTGGAGTAACATAACTTGGTATACAATAGTGTATTGTTGCTGTGACCTTATGTTTAAAGTTTGAAGTCAATACCTTTAACGGTTTGCAAGTAATTAGGAAAAAACATTTTGAACTATGACCAATGTTAAAATTTTGAAGTCGAAAAAGGGGCACAAGCCAAAATTTATTAAAGCTAGAGTTGTTGCCCTTTGCTACACATGTGCGTATTGTCACTGTCAATATGTATAGCAAGTTTCATTTGAATATCTGTAACGGTTTTGAAGTAATGTAGAAAAAAAGATGAAAAATGAGGAAAATTGTAATTTTACAAAGGGCCATAATTCTTACAATATTGTAGCTGGAGTAACATAACTTGGCATACAATAGTGTATTGTTGCTGTGACCTTATGTTTAAAGTTTGAAGTCGATACCTATAACGGTTTGCAAGTTATTAAGAAAAAACATGAAAAATGTGGACGGACAGACGGACGGACAGACGGACAGGGTGATTACTATAGGGCACCTGCAAAAAATTTGCAGGGCCCTAATTAAAAGTAAATAGAAATGTGTCCGTTGAACACAAGTGCCCCTATTGGTGTATATAGTAATAGTAACAAAGGGCTATAACTCTGATAAAAAATGCTGCAGCAAAAACTCCATCCTTAGCAGTCAGCTACACATCATGGTTGTTAATCTTTGAAAGTTTGAAGAAATTGTGAGGAGTTCAACTCACAAGAATTGCGGTACAGACAGATTTTCATATGTACAGACCGACAGCACCTATGCTATATGCCCCCACTTATAAATAAGGAGGGTGCACAATGACCTCTGAAATTATGCTTACCTGATCTTTGATATCTTGTAGTTGTTGTTGTAATTTTTGAATATCCTTGGTTACATCCTTGGCTCCGTTATTCATGATACCAGCTGGTTGTGGTGTAGGGGGCGCTACAAAAGTAAGACACAAAAATAAAGGGCCATTCAAAAATATGTGACATTGTGATGTCACAACATTTTTAAGGTTTAGTTTATAACAATTCATATGATACTGATTGTGATTCTTTTAATTAATACACACCAACCACACTCATTTCTGATTCAATTCAGAACAAGAGTTATGAGAGAAGACAATGTCCTTTTTGTGCCAAATGCCAAAAAACAAGGCTTTTTTCCTCTTTGGTTTTACATACAATATACAATATATGGATAGTTTGAGCATAGTTTAACCACTTAGGTTTTCACATGCTCTGAACTACGGTAACTATAGTTAGTGCCAAAACCTAGCCTATAAAATAGATATGTTACGTAGCACTTACGGTTGCCTCCACAGCAGACAATAAATGGAACCAGTTTATCAATAGATGCTCTACACTGTACACATTTCTTCATAAGACTGGCACAGCCTGAAACAAGGGAGATAATCAAGTGAATAAATCCTGAAATAAGGGAGATTATCAAGTTAATAAATCCTGAAATAAGGGAGATTATCAACTTAATAAATCCTGAAATTAGGGAGATTATCAAGTTAATAAATCCTGAAATAAGGGAGATTATCAAGTTAATAAATCCTTACATAAGGGAGATTATAAAGATAACAAATCCTGAAATAAGGGAGATTATCAAGTTAATAAATCCTGAAATAAGGGAGATTATCAAGTTAATAAATCCTGAAATAAGGGAGATTATCAAGTTATTAAAGCATACACATATATTTCTATAGCACAAGCATAGTACATAAATTATTGAAAAAATAATTTTAAATTAATGATATTTCTGAATACTGTAAAATCATTAATTTTGTTGGGGGATTAAATTTCGTGGATTTCGTGGTTCACCTCAACCACGAACTTTAATCCCAACGAACATCAATTTTGACCCTTGTTTATTACCTGAAATGCAAATTCCACGAATTTAAGTCCCAACGAAATTGTATTTTTTACCAAAACCACGAAATTTCGTCCCAACGAAATTAAATGATTTTACAGTATACAAGTAATGTGTCCTTTGGTTTCCAAATATGACACATATCATTTCAAATGGGAAAGGATTGTGAACTTTTTAATTCGGGCGGGTTCATAGTAATAAGAACAAAGGGCCACAATTCTGATCAAACTTGACACAGCAAAAATTCAATCCTTTACAGTAATCTTTACAGTGGATTTGTTCAGCTGTGAAACTTTTAATGAAATTCCACCAAACAGTAAGTCAGGGGTTCAACTAAGGGGTATATAGTTGAAGTTACAAAGGGCCTTAACACTGGTAAAAGTTAATGCAGAAAAAGTTCTATCCTTTACTATCATCTTTACATTGGGGTTGTTCATCTGTGAAAGTTTTAAGAAATTCCAGCAAGAAGAGTTCAACACACAAGTTTTGCGAACATGTTTATATAGGTTCTGATGTTTCTCAATATTTATTTAGTTATATACAATGTTAACCTAAAAGTTTTCCTAGAATACATCCTTACCAGTATTAACTAGCCCCTCCTCAAGAAAACAATGTGGATGAATATTGACATTTATATAAAAGTTTTCATGGAAGGGTATGACATAAGGCAACTGGGAATATCAATCCCTGATAACAGGGTTACCAATCCACGGCTTCAATATGTTTAATGACAACTATGGCATAAAATAGATCTACAGACATATTTTCAATGTTTCAACATTTATAAATCTAGACAAAACAACTAATAAATGTCATAATAAAACGTATAAAGCATATCTAGGATACAATTTGTATGGAGAGTATACTGAGTATCTAGTATTCAATTTGCTGAGATATTTCAACTTTTATATTGATTTACTGTGGCCTGTAGCACAGGCTTGTAGCGCTGGCTTGTAGCCCCCACGCTGTGATGCATTGGTTTGTTCAACTATAAACACTCGGATGACAATGCACCAGGATCAATACTCACATACAAAGTTCAACCAAAAACTAATCCTGTCTGTCACTTTATAGAGCAGTGAACTGATTTTAAAATATATTCTTTATAGATAGCTGATGCCAAGGGAGTGAACTCAGATAATTATAATATTACAATGAAACTTTTTTTTAAATAGATGTTTTTTTTAAATAAATATTGTTTTAAATGCCAGTGGTCACCAGTATTTCCATCATTTGGAGACAATCAAGTCATACTATCCTAACACTTGGAAAACCAGTGTTTGACCTAGAGCTATTCTGAATGTCGAGTAAGGGAGATATACCAGTACTATTTATAATTTCTTTGCTAGATCACAGCCAAAGATAGAACCCCTTACACTCAAACTATAGGCTATTGAGGTGGATAATGGAATTCTTTTTTAAGATTATCTGAATCCAGGATTTGAATGTTTGACTTACTGCTCTCATGACTGAATATAAATCTTGTGTACTATGGAGACAGACCAATAATTATACACAGAAGTAACATCATGTCCAATGTCATGGGGAGAGGCAATCAACTTGGGGATGGATAGTTGAAATTGGCTGGTTCAAAAGTACATGATAGTTTTGCATTACACTTAACAATAGAAGAGACTTACCATCACAAGCACACATATGTGAACATGGCTTAAATAAAACAGTAGCTTTCTTATCAGAACAGACCACACATTCTTCAATCTGAAATCAGAAACAATGGATATACATTATAACCTTTCAAGAGTGGCCTACTGAAGAGCCACAACCTCTCCACAGTGTCCCTCTGTAGAGTAACAACCTCTCTATAACAACACCTTCACAATTTCCCTAAGCCTATATCTTATTTCATTTTAACCTCTGTAGAGCAACAACCTCTTTATAACAACACCTTCCTTATTTTCCAAAGCCTATAATTATTTCAATTAACCTCTGTAGAGCAACAACCTCTAAACAGCAACTTATATTTGCAGCACAAAAAGGTATTGCTCTACAGAGATTGAACAGTGTATAGGACTTGTTGATATGTTATACACAGTAGTGTCTAGCATATAGGACGTGTGGTAATAAATCGTTGATGATTTATGTACGGCCATTTCCTTCCTATCAATTTGTTACACCAGTCCCTTCCTGTCTATCTATCCCACTCTTGATTATACTGTAAAATCAGCTCTATATCTTCGAGCAATTTTTTTTTCAAATTAGTTTGTCCAGATTTTTTTCTCAAGCAGTTTGACCAGCTACTTTTACAGCAAAGTGCTCACACTCTAACCCCACCTTGATTTGCATACAGCTTATGAACTTTTCTTGTCCATGAAAAACAAATCAATTCTATAAATAGATTATTTCCAAGCTCTGTTTTTTAAACTTAAAATCCACCAACTTATGATCCCTTTACCCTAATATTTACTTTTTTATTAAAACTTGCCAAAAACTTATACCCACAACTATTCATGAATTAACAGTATTAGGTATCTATATGCCTGTTATGTCTATGGCTCTGATTTATACATTACTCTAATGATTTGGTCACTGTGGTAGATAAAACAGGAGTTCATTTGTTTTATTCCACGCTAGATTGGCCAACGACCTCAGACTTAGAGGAAACCATTTGACAATTTCTCTAGACTATATTTAAAGAAGTACACTCTAGTAATCAAATCCTGATCATCAAGTGACAGACAAGCAGTGTAGACACCGTGCTTGCGGCTTGGTTATACAGTAAAGCATAAACATCAGGGGTTCTACTTAGGTATAATGCTCAATCCTGAAAACTGAGTCGGAAGCCTGGTTCATTGGTCACTAGAACTCCCATCGACACCTAAACGATTTTCAAATATTTTTTTTTTCAGGAAAGCTTATTCTTTCTAGTGCAGCAAATCCGGACTATTTCGGAATTGTTGAACCCTTGAAACATATTGAGACTTTACCTTGGTTCTAGACTGGACGTGTTCCTTACACAGTAGACATTTTTTCACTCTCGGTGAACATAGAGAACAAGTAGCAATATGACCACATGGACCAAATAATGTATCTCTCTTTAAGTCCGAACATACCATACATTCTTCTAACGCTTCTTGGTCATTACGAATAATAGCAACATTAGAAGCACTTCCAGGACTGAAATGATAACATAAATTTACGACCATGTACATTTTACAAAATGCCAAGTACATTTTACAAATTATTACTCTGAAGAAGGCTCTATACCAAAACTTTAGTAATACAATTAAAAACAATATGTGTACGTTTTGTTGTTGAAATTACATCATCTATGTACATTTTTCAAAACGTGCAAGTTCTTTATTTTTTCATGAAAATAATGTTACAAGACCCACACTAAGACATACATACATAATGAAAATTTAGTGCATTATGATTTCAAAAATTCAGATAAGCAAGCAAATTACTGTAAACCTAGAAATTATTTCGCGCGATTTAAGTTTGCGGTGTTCGCAGTTAGTAAAAATCCGCGAAAGTAAATAGCTGCGAACATGTCCAGGACAAGAAAAACGCTGAAGTTTCTCGTTTTTGAAGGAAATCCTTCATTTTGGTACGACGTTTATAAGACCGTATTATAAGTGCTATTTTGTCAAAATATGGAATGTAAAGTGTATGTGCTTTTTCTGAATAAAGCCTTTTATGATCACGGTACAATAATGAAAACACTTTTTAAAAAATTCTTGAAAACGTGTTTAACAATACACTCAATATATGAACATGCGTGTAAATAGCGATGTTTATTACCGGGTATGTCACAATACAAAATGATTGATAGTGTCAATAAAACTGTGAAAACATTACCAGCGTAGTTTGCAATTTGTGTAAACAATACAATAGGTAACTATATACATCAAAAAGAGTTTCAGAGGGTTTAACGAAGGTGAGAACTATAATTAAGAAGCAATTATATACGAACCGAGCAATGTACGAGGGGTGTACCAGAATTACGTAGACTTTTGTCATAACTTTTTTATTTAGGCATGTATTCTCATCAAATTTGCAGTAGGAAAACATCGGACCATTTTCAAAAGAATCGGTAAAAATATTTTCTAACAGAATGTTATAAAGCCATTTAATCTGTCGCCATAGTAACCAATAGTTGGATAGGCGGGGCAGCTAAATTTAAAAATATTTTTGACATTTTTCAACTGCTTATACCTCACAGATACCAAGTCTTATTTTTATGCGACTTCATGACATACAAGCGCAATATCTGTGGAACGTACGCCGTTAATTTCGGCTTTATAAAGGTTACCGTTGTTGATTTTTGGTACAAAACAAGTAACAGCTGCTGTGCGTCACTAGTGAAAATGTGACGTCAGCGAAATATGCTGGAAATCGAACCATTATGAAGTTTTGTGTGAACCCCAGGAAGACGCCGGAACAAACGCTTTAAATGGTGGAACCTGCTACCTCTAAATCTCTTTTATCGAGTTACCTGATCTTCAAACGACACAAGCGCATCATTCGTTGTCGATACCGAATTAAATGACATGGACCGACGGCGAAAACCAACGGCGAATGCGACGTCACAAGCGTTTTCTAGGACCACATCGACCTGAATCGACGTTCTATTATAAGGGTTATATGCGACATTACTGGTAGTATATTGGAACTGTTTATCACATTTAATGTAGTAAATAAACATTCGTAAGTTTTGTACGGTTGTTCCCATCTTTATAGCTACAATGTACACAGTTAGGAGCTTCATTTATCCGGGAAGTTCCGCCGACGTCGTGACGTTCCGTTGACGTGCCCCGCATACCGTACCCCTACCTATCCCCGGAAGCTGCAGAATTTGATCCAAATAAGATACGGCTTTGAAATTTCACGTACTTACGCAGTACATATTATTTGCACCCCACACAAAAGTATTTGTTCGTATGATGAATGGTATGGAACGTATGACAAAAGTCTACGTAATTCTGGTACAACCCTCGTATGTGACAGGTTATAATATCAATAATTTTGTCACTATGCGACTTAGTGTTTGCGGAGTTCGCGGGAGACTTAAAAACGCAAAAGTTTGTAGCCGCGAATATGCCGACAATCCTCAAAACGCGAAAGTTTGTAGCCGCGAAAGTTTCTAGGTTTACAGTAGCTAAACATTAATTTATTCATCGCCCATTAAGATAAAATGCAAATTTCTGTCAATATTTATAGTCCTAAGAAATAATTGCACCAGAGAGCCAAAAGCACCACCTTTAACAACATCACAGGTAACTGTATCATTGATAAAGACAATTTGAAAGCGAAAACAATTTTTTGTAAATTTTTGTTTTTTTGTGTTCAACGATACAGTTACCTGCGATCAACATGTAGCAAAACCACAAACCTTAGTCGTTCTTTATGACATTTGGCCAATGCTTTACAGAGGTTGGGGTCAGGACAAAGGTCAAGTGGTGTCTGGCCCTTCTTGTTCTTTATGTTCAAGTCAGCCCCATTTGCAGCCAAGAAGCAAGCAATGGAAGCACTCGACTTTTTATCAGCTCCGGGTGTACCCAATCCCATCAGTAACTGTAAGAAACACATTACCATCATGTAATATCATAGTATTTACAGTATAAATAAATATTTCAACTGGTCAAAAAATCTAAGAATTTTTATTTCCATTTCGGCATGTTGATATATCGGTGATTTTACTATTCAATGCAGATTCTTAGAAAACCAAATATTTACCTCAGATGTAATGTTAGCACATTTTGTAAATTCTACAAACAAAGTATATAGAACAACCTCTCCATAGCAACACCCTTGGGTAAGCACATAATTATTGAAGCTGCTGTGGAGAAAATGTTGTTGAAGAGGGGTTGTAAACATTGTACTTGCTTCAGGGCCCGTATTCACAAAGCTCCTTAGGAGAAAATATTCCTTAGGTTGATATTGTACCTAAGGTTTTATAGGAATTCCCTTAGTTTTATATGAATTCACCTTAGATATCTGAAACCTTCTTAATGATGTTTCAGATATCTATGGTGAAATCATATAAAACGAAGGGAATTCCTATTAAACCTTAGGTAAATGTATATGAGCTGTATGAATACGTTCCCTGATATCCATTGTGCTGTTGAGTTAACAGGACATGTATACATGTATTAATCTATATATGCATACAATATACAGGCCCTTAGCCATGCTGGGGCACACTGAAGCGTTTGGCTAGGTGAAATTTGAGAAATTACCGAAATAAGCATAATGCCTTAAATAGACCCTAGGAATATTTCCCTCGATGCTCTTTTGTCTCTTGATACAGCCCTGATGTATATATCACCGGTTTAGAATGGGAAGGTTGTAAGTGCCACTTACGACCTTATAAGACTAATGTATACTTGAAATCTACATTATTAGGTGCTTCTTATGAGCCTTTTTTCATGAAAATCGGAACATGTCATGTTGACCAAACCGAACTTGAAAAAGCTTCTTTCATCATAAGTAAAGATTGATTGTTAGACAGTTTTTCTTGTTTTCTCAAAATATTGATTTTGTAGCTACAACCTTCTCATTCTAAGCCAGCAATATTATGTACACTAAGTTATTAATATTATTAATATTTTAGAACAGGAAGTATGAAATATAAGGCATTTTGAAGGAGAACAGTCCACTATTAAATCAGAACGAGGAAAACAGACAAATGTATGTATTGAGAAACCTCCAGCGTACCTTTCCAACATCCTGCATGTCTTGTAACTGTCTGAGCTGTGAGAGTGTATGATGTCTCAATGCTTCATGTAGAGGTGTGTCACCATCTTTATCTGGTACATTCAAGTTACAGCCTTCTCGTACCAATAACTACAAATATAGTCTATCATTAGTTACAGCCTTCTCGTACCAATAACTACAAATATAGTCAATCATTTATTACACACTTTTAAGTCACAGTCTATGATTCCAATCAAATTCCAATGAGACCAAATCTGGTGTTAGCTGAACCATTGAGAACCGATCCAGTGAGACCCGACCTATTGAGACCAGACCCATTGAGACCTGTTCCAGTGAGACCCGACCCATTGAGACCCGTCCCAGTGATACCCGTCCCAGTGATACCCGACCCATTGAGACCAAATTAAGTGGTTAGAGAGTCTTTGTTTTTTCCAGTCACATAAATTCCGATACAAGGTAAAAAGTTATATAATTTTTTAGGATATATATATGGTACAAAGAATAGTTGACTCCCACCCAAACCTTTCCACTAAAAATTGCTAAACCACTTATACTGATACAGGTGCTGGAAACAATTGTTGACGCCCACCCAAATGTGCCCACTGAGTCTGCCAATCTAATAACTAGTTTCTGTCGTAAAGCCTTGTTAAACATATAAGGCAATGACAGAACCAATAATGGCCATAAATAGGATGGTAGGATAGATAAGAATTGTCCACGGAGAACAGTTGCCACATAATATTATGGAAGATCATTAATTTTGTGTACTCATCAAATCATAGCATTAGAGCATTATCATATAATCTCAGCACATTGTTCTCATGACATTGTAAAATCATTTGTTCACATGGCTACTTAAATTTCGAGGATTCTGATAAACTGGCATTATTGTGTAGGTAGAAGTTCACATATTTGACATTGACTGTGGTCTGTTTTGAAGACCATTAGTTAACTATATCGGTCCCCTTGCACAGACAAGAACTTTGACATATTATACATGAAGGGACCTATGCCAACAAAGGTCCATAACTACTAACAAAACCATCCCTGGGATATGTCATTACTTAAACCTCTTGGTCAAGGATAACCCATGAAAGTGCAAGCACTTATTTCCAATGGGGTCCAGGGATTTACTGAAGGGACAGCAGGTGGAATAGACAGTGATGTGATACAAGGTATCCGGGCGCGATGCCCTAGCTCTTTCCGAAGAGACACCTTGGTTCTTTAATGTGCCCAGTGTATAGCAATGATACACGCGAGACTACCTCTTGGTTGCTAACCAGTTAGTCGCTAGTTGGGTGGGAAACACAGAAAAGCGTTTCAGAAATGATCAAGTGCCCCGGCTGAGGATTGAACCCGGGACCTCTCTATCAGCAGTCAAGCAAGCTATCCGCTCAACCACCGTACCACCATAGGCCTGTCGACTAACAGTATGAGGGATGTTCAAAAATAAACTGGAATGAAGCCCTCACAGGTACAGTTCTAAAAATTATAAAATATTAATACATAATGTTGAATTGGAATTCAGTTGCGAAAAAATGATACACAATTGATCGCATACTTCCATTGTGCATGGGGTATAACAAAAGGCTAGAACCATTTGCTGCATATTTCAGAGGTAAATTATTGGTAATCAAGGATATTTGACTAATTAGTCATGTTCAGCTATGAAAATTAATCAACAAGGACAATTAATGAACTTATAGTAATTGGGAACACAAATCAAGAGCAGATAATTATCACTTTGTTTCAGATTAATGAAACATGTATCTAACATGGAATCAAGAGATTTTGTCCATAAAATCAATACAGAAACATGATAGGACCGTGAGTAATGTGTAACAGGACAATGGAGAGGCATGTATAACAACATACAGTATGAGAATAGGGATTGTCCAGCGACTGTTAATAACTGTATATTTACTGTAAAATAAATAATTTTCGAACAATAATGTTGACCATTAATTTATTACCGGAAATGCAAAATCTACAAATTAAGTCCCATCGAAATGGTAATTTTTTACCTAAACCACAAAATTTTGTCCAATGAAATAAAATGGTTTTACATTATTTATTAGAAACATTTGCAGTTTGGGCCAAATTTGATTTCAAATGTTGTTTTTAGTGCCACCGGTCAACAGGGTACTATTTCAGACATATAGAGGCTAGCCAATACCAACCCATACTATCCTGACATTCAGCAAACCAGCAGTTATGGACCATAATGAAAATTAGTATACCAATTATGTTATCCACAGAAAATGAAGACCTTATTATTATTGTTACATGAAACCAACTATGCCCAGCGCCAAGCAAGGGATTTGGAAACAAAACAGTTATTCAGTTGACTATAACTGATTTAGTTTGATTCACTAAAAGACCACCTTACAACTGAGAACACTAGTTTTACGGTTAAGCTACAAGACCACTTTAAAACTGAGAAGTTACACTCTTTTTACTGTTTACCTACTTATCAATGTGTTACTGCATAAGTACCTACTGAAGTCAGCTTTGCTAAAGTATATATATAAATGTGCACTCAATATATTTGGAAAAACAGTATCACCTCGACTATCCATATAGATTATGTACAGAGTCTAAATGTTTGTAAATAGACATAGTCAGATTATTCTAAAGACGAAATGTTTGCAAATCACCAAATTATTCATCAAGAACATTAGACCGTCTAATATTTGGTGACAGTCGAAAATTTCTGATATTCATCAAAATTTCACCTACACTGAATTTGTGTTGACATTTATCAATAACTTAGGAAAATGTCTCACACTTTCAGAAATAGTTAGATCATTGGATTCTGAATGCCTCTATACCATCATCAGACTGTCGACCTGATGACTTTTCCAGGAATAAGCTTATAGTACTAATTTGACAAATTTTCCAGGAATAAGCTAATTTTACTAACTTGACCAATTTTCCAAGAATAAGCTTATAGTACAAAACTGACAAATTTTTAATGATTTCACTGAATGTAACATGAACAGACTGATTATACATATATAATACCTACCCTGACAATCTGTGTGTGTTGTCGTTCCACAGCAAGATGTAAAGCTGTTTGTAAGTTCACATTCTGTATGTCTAAATTAGCTTTCCTCTGAAAAAAAAACAACAGTTATAATAAGAAGAGCATCGCCAATAAGTGCTGGATGTTCAACTTTCTCGTTCTTGATAGTACCCCTATTTGTCTGTGAGTGGAAGATCTAAGAGTTACAAGGGCAGATAACTCAATAAATATATGTTACAGAGTTATCAGCCTTGCAAATATGTACTCAACTTGTGATTGTGAATTTTTCTTCGAAAAGTCTCCCTAATAATACTATGTAATAAGATTAGGGGGAGGCATGTGATAGATTGGGGTACAAAATAGAGCCAACAGAGCCAAATTCAAAATCAGGTTATTCGTACGCGGTCAACCTTTTTTGCCAAAATAAGAGGCCTATAACCACTATATTTCCATATTTAACTCAGTTTTTATAACAGATTCCTACAAACCAGACTAAATTGACCACAACTTTGTCATTTCTCAAGATAATTTCTTCAAGTAACTTCTATTTTGGTAAGGAATCATGGCTCGTTCAGGAAGATTGACACCCCTGAATAATTATTCAGATTCTAAGCATCTTGACTTTTTCCATTCAAGAGTTGGGCATACCAGATGCATTTAGCCTTGCGAATCTACTACTTGACGTATTACCAAGCAGTGAGCCACAAAAAAAAATTCAAGAACACAAACAAAACTACATCAAATGATGTGAACTTAACATTTCAATACATTGAATTTGGCCATTATTTTTTTAGCTCCATTTGGCATTTTATGGCTTCATCGGTCATGAATATATTTGTTAAGAGTCCTAAATCTAATACGGCCACCTGTAATTCATCACAAGTACTGTAGTGTAAGATGTACATGAAATCAACTCACATCTGAGCCAGTGCCATGTACGAGTAGCTCGGCGACTTCCACATGATTATTGAGTGCGGCAAGATGAAGCGCAGTATAACCATCATCTTTCTTCTCGTCGATCACCCATTGTCGGGGAACTTTAGATAGCAAGATACGCATGGCACTGAAATTATACAATAATATACCAGCTATAGTAATTTTCAAGTGTACACATTGTACAAAATTAAACTTAAATCACTAAAATAATTAGATCATCTTAAAGCGTGAAGATCAGTTCTTTTCAACAAGGCCGTCACAATTATACAACTACCTCATTTCAAAATCATCAGTATCCATACATGGGAGATTTTGTTTTTGTTGTTAATTTCGCTCAAAGATGAAACCAAATATCAACTACCATTATGACCAAAATATGTGTTTCTACTTAATTCTTATTCAAATGCACAAAATTATGACCCCACAATATTGTCAACAAAATTTTAGTCCCACAAAATTGTGAACATAATCTTTGATAATTAACAACAACCAAATTGCCCACACAATTTAATAACCATGAAATTGCCAACAAAACATCACAAAATTTAATACCAACAAATTGCCAACAAAACACCATACAATTTAAAACCCACGAAACTGCCAACAAAATCCACAAAATTCAATACCCACAAAAATGAATGTTTCAACAGTAGCAGACCCTAGAGAGAAAACATAATTTTTTATTCTGGTGATGTGAAGTGGTTGATTAGGGAACAAGGAACATGCAAATTACATCAGTAACTCACACACAAGTTCTTGTTGGAGCTACTAGTTCCTAAATTTGTTAAGCAACCAGACACAAAAACAGCACACAATCTGAGAACATTATAGAGCATAAAATGTTTATAGTCTCCACACAGTCTACACATTGACAAGGTAATTTCATTTGGAAATTGAGGGAAGTTTTAACACTGCGTTAAACATCATTTACTGACACGTTTTTTAGCCCACCAGCAACAAAATGTCAAGAGTCTTGGAGAAGAACTAAATATATCTTATATACATGGTATTGGGATGCTTTTTTATATCAGTCTCAGTGAAATAGTCATTAGAGATCTGAAACTAGGTGGTTTAATCCTTGAATGCAATAATACTAAACTACCTAACTCTTCACTTCCTCCCATAAGTACTGATAGAGGTTTAGGCCTACATCAATTCACACTCCTATTTGAATGTCCATCATTGATTTATAGAAGGGAGACAATCCAATATTTGCAAAATTTCAAAATAAAGTATTAGGGTAAAAGGGCCACAACTCTTGGAAACTAGAACAATCGCCGACAAAGGCTCGCAAAATAACTTGTGTTTTCTAGACTTGTTTAAGAAATGTTGATCTCCAAAGACAACTCATGACGGATCCTATATATCTTGCAACAAAACCCTTCAATATCATATTTCTAATAATATACATCATATCTTCCCACATCATTAAAATAGAAACATTAGTTTCAAAATCAGTTCAAATATAGCCAACCTATATATTGGTAACCTTATTCTCGACATATTAGGAAATGATGATTCTGTATGTACACTCCTTCAACTGCTCTATTTTTACATCTAGACAATTTGTTACAGGGGAATTATACTTATACTCTACTTACGAGGGGTGATCAATATATTCGAGGACTTCTCAATTTTTAAATAATGGAACTAGAGTAATGAAATTACAAGCTGATGTACCGGTTATCAGTCCAGAAAGGAGTAATGTGCTGCTCCGACGGTTACACTTGGAATGACGTCGCGTGACGTTGGACGCCCCTTGTATCAATCAAATAATTTTATTAGTGCATTCGTTCGGAGACATCTTATTTGAATGATGTTAAATGGCTTTCAGGCTGGCTGCCAATATGAAATTGCTAGATCAAAAGTCCTCGAATATATCGATCACCCCTCGTATGTAGGAGATAATAGGTTAGTGACGTTAATGACAAAGTTTATCCAGGGAAAGGCGGTGGAAGTTTAATCACATATTTTCCCTGATATCTCAGTTAGTATATGATGAATGAATAGGTATACATGTATTTTTAAAGTAAAACATTCAAATGACATCATTTTATCTCCTGAATGACGTCATTATAAATCCCGTAAATCTTTAACAAGAGCACCACCAACAAGTGCTGGAAGCATGTCTCTCGTTCTTGATAGAACGCTTGCTCATCTGTGAACAAAAATTCTAACGAGTAGCAAGGGCAGATAACTCAATAAATATAGGTCACAAGGTTATCCGCCTTGCCAATATAATATGGACTTTCCTTGTGATTGTGAATATAATAAAAAGGATATTTTTTATAGTATTTGAGAAAATGACTACCAATAAATTTAACCAACGCGCATGCCCACACACTTGAACATGTCACAACAAAAGCTTGACTTTATTTCGTTGAAAAGTCTTAAAAGACTCGCAAAAATTATAAAAAACTTTCAATCCACAAATATGCATGACTTTAGAGTATCTCTCACAGAGGGTGTACAAAAGTACAACAAACGCTACAAACAGGAACCACATGGGGAATAATCTTCTAATCTTAGAAAACAAGCAACTACCAATTCATATGAGGCATAACAGAGCAATAAAACCCAAACTGCTTGAGATTTTATACACCAAACACAAAATATTACACACAAACTTCCTTAAAAAGTACCATGTAGTCATTGAATTTCCTACACATTTGCCCCAAAAGCAAGTCACATTTTTACCTACAGTATCATCTAACTATGCTTACGTTTCTTAAAGCAACACATTTTATTACGTTTTACTTTATTATTTTATTTTATTACTTTCAATATACAAATGAACTTGTACTGAGCAGACATTTATAACAAGTTTTGTCTGATTGCGCCCCAGTATAGTCATGCAGTAACAGAATAGTGAGTGGCATTGCTTCAAATTGATTGGTTAAGATTTCCACAATTTTGGCCAACTTGTAATTTTGGGATCCTGAAGGGAGGTTCTTAAATCAAACATCAAAGAAAGAGGAATAACCTGGATGACCTGAAGTGACTACCAGTGACCTCTAATGACCCTCAGTAACCTAATAACCCCTTTAAACACACAAGTGCAGACAGAAATACAAATGAAGCCTAGACAAGTTTCCTGGAGTAGATGATACATGTACACATGATGCCAGTTACTGTCAATCACTTTATATTCCCGTTATCATTTTTTTCTTTTGGGAGGGATATTTCAGAAACAGACTATTAGCGGTTCACGTTTCCAGTTACTGAAGCATATAAATTTTAATCTTAGACTAGTTTATTCAATGGGACTCAATTTGTTTATCAAGATTAATGCCACCAAGACTGTAGCATTATCTAAGAAGTAGGTTGAAGACCTCAGTCTTGTGAGCAACCCTTGGTATGTAAATGTAAGGGCTCAAACTCAAGGAATTAACTGGCTTCGTACATCATATATGTCCCTACTTCTTTACAGGCCTGTATCCAGAGGCCAAAAAGCACAAAGGCAAATCCTTTCTAAGGTCTATTTTATGGCATTTATTTTCGTCAAACAATGTGCCTGTTTTGTTAATTTCTCCAATTTTCACTGAGGCAAGCACGTCAGTGTGCCTCGGCCTGGCTTCGGGCCTCTTTTATAAAACTTATACATGTGCATACAAGTATTTAGACCAGTTTTTCAATCAGTTCATTGAACTATATTTCAATGTCTAATGAGAATCTTAGCCTCCACAAAGGACTGTAATCATTGTCACTTCTCACAGAGAGACAGGAATTATATGACAAGGTAACAAGTTAAGCCATTTTAGCAAACCTTCAATCAGCATACATAGACCTGTCTCCAATAAGAGAATCTAATTACAGCACATCTGTAGACTCATATCCAACAGAGAGGGAGAGTCAGGACTTGGTGGCGGTGGGTGCATAATCATAATGTCCTTATGATGGCTTGTATGTGTTCATTAAGTACAACAAATACGTAACTGTTCTGTTTGAGTCATTTCTTGGACTAACAGATTCTTGGAGATCGAGATTTGAGAAAACAAAGCCAAAGAATCAGTCTTTTATTTGTATCATTTACATTTGTACATTCATTGTTCTTGTGTTTTATTAGTGAAATTGGTCAACAGTCAAATACTGTAAAATCATTTAATTTTGATGGGACAAAATTTCGTGCTTTTGGCAAAAAGACCATTTAGATGAGACGTTAAGTTTTGGATTTGCATTTCAGGTAATGAATACAAGGGTCAAAAATATTGTTTAATAGGATTAAATTTTGTGGTAGTTCAAGGAAAACCACGAAATCCATGAAATTTAATCTCCTAAGAAAAGTAATGATTTTACAGTTTTATAACTGTAACAGAACAAAGAAACTATCAAACACATCAGGATGACTTTAACAGCCACAATGAAATACTAATTTGACATTATAGACACTGAAATTAACGACACATTGGGAGAGATAAAAGACAAATACATGAATACAACACTGCTTCTTCCTTATACAAATTATACTCCAGAGAGATGTATGTCTATTTGATGTATTAACCAGATGACACAGCAAATTTCAGAAGTAATTCAAGGGCAGTAACTCTGGTCCCCTGTGTTGTTGTTTCGTAAGTAAGTTAAATATTGATCAGTGAACATTAAAATTCTTGTTGTGTGCTTTTGTCTGATTGGTCTATTATGTGTCACATTATCTGAAAGGGTCTGTGAACCAGCGTTACTTTCAGCTACCATGTTTCCCTTAATTGTAGCATAATTTTGGGCATGGGCGAACACCTACTTGTATATCCCAACAGAGCCAATGCCAACAAAGTTCAAGAATTTATTTGTGGGTAAATTGGACTTAAGTTAATTAAATAAGTAACCTCTAATAAATAAATGAAAACAATTTAACTGCAGTCTTGAAGGCAACCTTCGAATTGTCAGTCAGTTAGTTTACTCCAATGAACAAAGGATTATGTAAATGCCATTAGCTACATGTATGACATTGGAAATGTTCCAGGGTTCCTGCATGCCATGGTATCATCCTATCATTCCATTGTCATCTCATTTATATTCCATTCCTGCATTCTAATGTTCACCAATATTACAAGATAACTACAAACCTAGTCATAAAATTGTCAATTTTGGTAATAAAACCCAACATTTATGAATATGTAAGTTGGTAATGATAGGATTGCATTTTAATGTGGTATATGCAACCAGAAAATGTTTATCATATCTTGCTCCTGGGTCAGTCTTTCCTGGAACTGCCCTTAAATATTAAGTTTACAGGCAAATTATCATTTTTACCAGATGGGATTTTACTGGTTTTAGAAATGGTGGGGTTTGAAATTAGACCTGCTACTGAGAGAGATGCCCAATCCTCTAGAGCATATCTTGGGATGCCAAAAGCACAAGAACATATATTGGGACGACCAAACCACTAAAGCACATTTCAGGATTCCCAAACCACTAGATTACATATTGGGATGCCTAAATCACTAGAGAGTAATTATCTTGGGATGACAAAACCATACAAGAGGGCCTCAAAGGCCCTAGGGCGCTCACCTGTTGCACATTGGTCTTAGTATCAGTACAACCTACATTCTGACCATATTTCATGAAGATTGGATCAAATACTGTGACCCCTGGAGTGAACACAATGTTTTTCTAAGATTTGACCTAGTGACCTAGTGTTTGACCCCACATGACCCAGTTTCAAACTTGGCCTAGATTTCATAAAGAACAACATTCTGGTCAAGTTTCATGAAGATACGATCAAAATTGTGACCTCTGGTGTGAACACAAGGTTTTTCTAAGATTTGACCTAGTGACCTAGTTTTTGACCCGACATGACCCAGAGATAAACTTGGCCTAGATTTCATAGAGAACAACATTCTGGTCAAGTGTCATGATGATTGGATTAAACCACGACCTCTGGAGTGAATACAAAGTTTTTCTAAGATTTGAGCTAGTGACCTAGTTTTTGACCCAGCATGACCCAGTTTCGAACTTGGCCTAGATTTCATGCAGAACAACATTCTGACCAAGTTTCATGAAGATTGGATGAAATTGGTGACCTCTAGAGTGTACACAAGGTTTTTATAAGATTTGACCTAGTGACCTAGTTTTTGACCCTGCATGACCCAGTTTCAAACTTGTCCTAGATTTCATAAAGGACTACATTCTGACCAAGTTTCATGAAGATTGGAACAAATTGGTGACATCTAGAGTGTACACAAGATTTGTTTAAGATTTGACCTAGTGACCTAGATTTTGACCCCACATGACCCAGTTTCGAATTTGGCCTAGATTTCATAGAGTACAACATTCTGATCAAGTTTCATGAAGATTGGATCAAAACTGTTGCCTGTAGAGTGTACACAAGCCAATTGTTGACGGACGACGGACGGACGACAGACGAAGAGTGATCACAAAAGCTCACCTTGTGACAGGTGACCTAAAAATATTATGATGCCCAAACTATAAGAGCACAGAGGTTGCACTTTTCAAAAGAGACTGCAATGAGACTCAGAAGTCTTCATATGGAGAATTAGATCTATTCATCAATGCATTCTGTTGGTTTGTGAGACAGTGACATCATCTGTATTTAAACTAGCACCGCACACAATTATCTGGCTGTCAGGGATTTCCTATTGTCAACAAGTATCTCTAATTGGATGAGAAAATCGAATGACTATACAATAATGAGCAGGAAACAAGAAATAGAGTGCAGAACAGTCACCATCAGAGACTTTAAAATTTTAAATAGACATTACTTTCATGTTTGTAGCAGAATCACTATAATACTCAATATTTCGACCTGTTGGTCTTCTATAGGAGCTACAACCATGATTGTGATCCCTTTCAGGGATATATTTTAATAGACACTACTTTCAATTGTTTTCTTGAAAATATGCTCCCACTGAGGTTAATTGCGAGTCAGGCTGTTAAATATTCTTTTGTGCTTAACCCTTTATTGCATAATTTGAGACAAATATCAAGAGTGCCCTCCCTTGAAAATGTGACCAGATAAGTCTATTCTCTTTATTATTAAGATTGTCTCCCCTTATTACTTAATATTGGAAAATGGATTTTGATGGACATTGGATGCAAATATCAAATAAAACCCTCTGTAACTTGAACACTTATCTGCTGGTATAATGACATTTGCTCTATGTACCTCAATGTCAAGATGGGTCATCAAATGTTGCTGTCAAACCTCCATATAAAATTTGAGAATTGTAGAGCAAAGAATTTAAAATAACAGGAATTTCTTTTTAATGACATATATTTTTAAAAGTTACATTCTATTCGTTCTCTTAATGTTGTTATCAAGGTAATGTTGTTAAAAATGTAGGTACATAAATTTTAAGTGTTCTTGAAAGCCTATTGGTCTAAAGACAGACAGATGCTAATAAAAATTATGGGAGGGGGCGTAATTATATATTAGTTGTAACAGGTCCTGGAAATGGAACAATGCTAGAGACACTGCTTGCAAAACTTGCTTAATCATCAATTCTGAAGAGGCTTATAAATAAACCTATCACCAGTAAAAGGTTATATCATTAAGCTTCATGAACAAAGGCTCAATGCAAAACTATGGTATGTGGCAATATAAATGGATGAAGTGACCATAGTTTGGTACCCAAACCATCAGTAAAAGGTTATATCATTAAGCTTCATGAACAAAGGCTCAATGCAAAACTATGGTATGTGGCAATATAAATGGATGAAGTGACCATAGTTTGGTACCCAAACCATCAGTAAAAGGTTATATCATTAAGCTTCATGAACAAAGGCTCAATGCAAAACTATGGTATGTGCCGAAATAAATTGATGTAGTAACCATACTTTTGTACCCAACCATAGGGTCACTATTCTTTTAACAATGACAACAGTATGAGAAAATTAATCAATGCCAGCACACCCATATAAGTGGCAATAATATAATGGTTACATTCTAAAACAACCACATTGACTCTCCCATACAATACCACACTGAAGTCCTACAACCGCACATTTCTTTTTTATTCCAATGCGGAATTCTCTCTCTCGTAGCTATAGCAACCGATCGGCAACAGTTTTAAACAGCAGCATGGATTCTATTATTGATTTGTAAATCTGAAACATTTTTGCTCTCATTTACACATTGTTGAAAGCCATGTTTATGAATGCAGCCGATTCAGTGTCTGGGTAATCCCGTTCAAGTTAATTAAAACTATCCTTTAAATATAACAACAAAAATCATGCCAATTTATTCTATTGCATGTGTAAAACATGTGTTAGAATTATCTAACAGCATTATCTTGGATAACATCAGCCACTGTGACAGTTCTTGGTGCAAAATTGACCTACTTCCAAAAATAAATGATAAAATTTCAGCGGTGAGACTTGCAGACAAAATTGCTGACAACTAGACAGATCGTAGACATCACAAGGTCTACAGTTGTCTCACCAGTAGCAGTCAGACAATGCTGCTGATTATGCATTTTGTTGTTCCTGATAACTGTTAGATTATAGCAGAAACAATGATATGTCCTGAATTTAGTTTGCTCCTTCTGACAATCCGACTAGATAATATATATTTTATCCATCAAATATAGCATAACTTATTTTCAATTTCAGCTAGATTTTATTCTGGGCTTGATTATATAGGCGATTTTCTAAACAAAGTTGTTTGAGGGTGCAAAGGGAAATAATTTCATGTGAAAAAGAGTACATTCAGGAGTTGTCTTTATAAACATAGGGTATGTTAGACAGACTTTTTTGCTCCCAGTACCTAATCTAGTTTCAAATTGGTATTTCCAGAAATTCAAGATTTTTTTTGAAGGACAAGTTACGAAATTTGATTAAATGATTTTACTGTGTACAAGGCATGGATAACCTCCCCTGAAAAGTGCTACATAGCACTCCCCTATCTTAATGGACTCAATGTCTCCCATGTGGCCCAGCAAACTGGTAGGACTAATTATTACTATAAATAATGGAAATTTAAGGATGACAGTGCATGAGTACCAGCGAGTACCAGGGAGTACCAGTTGACTTAAAGTGCTCTCGGATGTTTTAACTGGCTATGATGGATGGCTCATGTTCAGGCTTGGAAGCAATAACTGGAATTTTCACCAGTTTGAACGAGATACAGTAAAATTGTTAACATTTGTTAGGAAATATTTTTAACTTTTTCCATGAAGAACTTTGCTGCAAAATACAGCAACCCTATAGTTGATTGAACCCTGAAATATGGAAATGACAAGTTTTACATTCATTTTTATATCTTAAATTTACAACTCCAGCAGTAATTTCATTTTTAACGAAAATTTACGAAATTTGTTACCCAAGAAAATGATAGATGGTACAGTATTATTTCGTTAGCAATACAATACATTACACTGTCCTGGAAAATCATCTTAATATTTAATGAAGTATTTTCCCATATACATACATCACAATAACATGTCAAATTTAATGAAGTTATGTACTTAATGAAACATGAATACTGTAAAATCATTCCTCCTTGTAGAGGACACATTTTATGTGGGTTTTTTTGTGAATGACTCCTAACTAGATATTCATTAAAGGCATTTGCTAAAACAAGAGGATTATAAAGGCCTTATCTCACTTCCAACACTTTTTAGTAAAATGTACAACCTCTCAAGAGGGGCCCCCTGTTGAGCAACAACCTCTATAACAACACCATCAAAATTTCCCTAAGCTAATATTCACTCTTAATAAGCACATCAAACCTCTGTAGGGCAACAACCTCTATACAACAGCTAATTTTTGCAGCTTCTAAAGGGTGTTGCTCTATGGAGATTGTATTGTAATATGAAAAACTTCAATCATGTATATCTGACCACAGATTTACAATGTATATTAACTAGAGATGTAACCGAATATTTGAAAATTGAATGTATATTCGAATCCAATTTCAATATTCAAATACTTGTATTTTTAATTTACAAAAATGGCAATTTCATCGAAAAAATTGATACATGTACAGCCTTTTACTGACACAATCCTATAATGCACCTAAAAAGTTCAAGGAAATTTAAGACTACAAATTATACTTGTCTAGCTTTTATACACACAGACATATAATTATCCGCCCTCACTTCCAGGGTTTTGAATTCAGGAAAACCTTGAAATTAATCTGAATGTCTGGCTTTTCTGTAACATATGAACATCAGTTTCATACTACATGTACCATGTAATTATGGATGACTCAGTTATAATAATAATAATTATAACGACTTTATTTTCTGTAGATGACTTAATTTGTTGACCAATTTTGACTATGGTCCACATTTTTTATGATTTAACATACATTTTTTCCCTCATATCTGGTTCAAGCATAGTTGATTCATTAAGTAATACTTATGAGGGAACTATCCCATTTGAAAGAATCCAAAGTATATAGGGGAGGTAATTCAAAAATGAAAATGGGTTTTACACAATATCTTCATAAAGGGAGGTAATCCTAGATATTTCTATTAAAATCCTCAAGTCCAAAAGGAGAGATCATGTTTGTATACATGGGGTAATCATATGCAAATGTGCCCACCAGCTACAGCTATTGGTGAATGGCAGGTTTATTGTTCTTTCACTCAAAAGACTGGCAGTGCATTAGTCTGGCCACCAGACTAGATAATATATTTTATCAATCAAATAGCATAACTTTTTTTTTTAATTTTAGCTAGATTTTATTCAGGCCTTCATTACCAGGTAGCTATGTTTGAGGGAGCAAAGGGAAAAAAATTCATGAAAAAAGAGTAGATTGAGGAGTTGTCTTTCTAAACATAGGGTATGTTAGACAGACTATAGTCCAGTTAGGATATTTTGAGAGTGACGTCATCATTTGTATGTACTCAAATGATTGAGTCCACTGCTTAAATGGATACAGTTTAGTTTGGTATTGAACTTTTGGTATAAGCATTTATACTTGTTTTTACATTGTAATAGTGGATTGTTCCACTGCGACACTGTATTCTTACCCTAACTGGACTGTAACAGACTACATCAGCACTTTACATATGATGAAGGGATGATCATCCTTATAGAAAATGTGGTAGCAACAATAAACCACAGCAACTGCACTCTTTGTCTGTAAAGGATTGAACTATATTGCACAGTAAATTATAGAGAAAGAATAGGATTTCAAGATTTCTCACCAAGGCACATGATATTGGAATTAATTGTTAAACCTCAAATACTGCAAAAAAAGGTGTTGTTGAAGTATAATCATACATGTACCCACATAATATATATTAGCACTATGGTGTTTTATCATAAAACTTCAACTTCAGACAAAAAGTTTCAAGGAATTAATCAGCTACTATATAAAGCAAGCATTATACCTGGTAATATAGCATGGCCCTGGACCATAATATACTAGCATAATTTAACAGCTGCTATAACTTTATATATATATTTATACCCCCACCCCACTTTCAAGGTAATTCACAAGGTCATTGAAGAGGTCATTTGACCAATCTGGCTTCAAAAAACCTGAATTAAGTTGAAAACAAACAACAATATTGTAACAGTAAAACATCTAAAACATGAAAACCCCATCAATAATTCTCATTTCTCATGTCTATGCCTGTGTTATGATAGATTTACAGTATTTTGAAAGAGCAATTTTTGCCCATAGAACACTATGGAATTTGAGACTATGTTATAAATGAGTTGGATCGGTACCAGAGCATGACTGGTTGTTATAATTTCCGGAACAGTTACTAACTCCGAAACCATCAAGATATCAGCACAATCTCGATGTTACGGTGAATCAGTGATGTCGTCTGCTGCAAAAACCGCCAAAAAATCAATGTTCACCAAATTAGACAAATGGAAACATGTACATAATCAAGTTAACGACAAACATTACTCGTAAATATCATACTGGTTCATACAATGTTATTGGCAATATTAATGTAATTAATCAAATATGATCGTACGGTTTGTAGTGATCCAATCATGTTAAGTCATCGATGGCGTTACTTTCTGATCTTCGATGCCATATGAAACCCACAGATAAACCACTTGTCAATATCGAATCATCCAAATGAAACAACTATAAAATCATTTATTTTCGTTGGGATTATATTTCGCAGATTTTGTTGTTCACCTTCAACTACAAAATCAAATCCCATCGAACACTAAATTTGGCAGTTGTATTTATTACATGAAATGCAAAATCCACAAATTAAGGTCCCATCAAAATGGCCTTTTTAACCAAAACCAAGAAATTTTTTCCTATCGAAATTTAATGATTTTACAGTATACCCAGTAGGATTTGATGAATACACTCAAACCAGAGCTAATGGTCACTATATGGTTATCAGTGACTAATTTCATGGAATACAATAGAACAGCAGGTCCCGGGTTCTACTGAATCCAAATTCCCATTCCAGGAAAATTGATGCAAGTCTATTTTGAGTGCCATTAGAATGCATCCCCCCACTGTTGTTTCAAACATTGTTTTATTGTTGAAATTTCAGATGATTATAACTCAGTCAGTCTTTTTTTCTCATCAAATAACTTAAAAATCTGCAAAAAGATTTTGTTGTTTAATGAAGCAAATCCTGATTTGAAGTCTCAGGTGGAATCAGTCAGGTGAGCATTAATGCAGGCAGAACTTTACACTTCATGCTTCAATTGTCCTTCATGTTAAAAAAATGTCAACTTTGATATATGAAGAATTAAGTTTGAGAAATCAACAATATTCAAGAAAGGTGCCTATTTACATATTATGTATACTGGTTGATCATACATACAAGTTCCCTGATTCTATACGATACCTAACTCATTCAATATTCTCCTCAGAGAAAACCAGAGAAACTTCCTCTCATTGCTATTCAAAGCAGAAAATTCAATGCAAAATTTGCTCCATAAAATTAACAATTTAGGACAAGTCAGTTGTCAATCCAATAGCGAGTTATGTCATAATTTACATGGCTCCAAGACAAACTTTAGTGTCTCCAGGGAGATTAAACCCAATGGGTCAACTTGGTATCACACAAGTGGAAATACTAGCTTATTGATTATTTCGCCGGTTGATTACAGCGATCTGAGAATACACATCATAACCCCCATATATGGCAAAACGTTCATTGAATAGTCTCATCTCTTTCTACCACAGATCATCAGCTGTTTTTTCTCTCTCAATCTCTCTTAAAGTTATTGCATTTTTTTATGCTCGAAAATGGAATAAATTTCATGTCTTATTTTCATATAAATTCCGAGTGTCACTAAACGTGTCGGCCATTTTTTGCCATGTGTGAAAATCCAAGACATTTGAACGTATCATATTTTAGGATTAACTTGACGAAGCAACAGCATGTACATTGAATAGCTCTCGATTGTGTAGGAACAATCTGTAAGAAGGATGTAAGGTTATCAATAAATAGAAACCTGGATGACACCATTGATTGGGATAATGTGGAATTTAAACACAGCTTTGATCAACGTACAGGAAGTCTCTACTGGAGGATGTCGTCACACTTCGTGAAACCAACCCAGACAGGGCAGGGCAATTGGAAGGTATATAAATAACTCTTAGAATATTTTTTTTTATCTTTTTTTTTAACCATACCATGATTGCATGCTTTTCGTAAGTTTTTTTATTATTGAGTGTACATGTACCAGTACCAAACAATTTGTAAATAATGAATATATCAATTTATCTTACAAAGAATTTGAAAGTGAAAGTACACTTGATGGTAGAATTTTGTCAACCAATTACTACAAATCAATGTTTACTTAATTAAGCTAGTTGTTTATAATTACCCTTTTGACTTTTCGTATGGATATATAACATTCATAAACGAAGATTTTTATTCTCTGAATTTATTTATTTTGATAATACTAAGTATTTTATTGTATTTTACATGAAGTCCTATTACAATATTTCAGTTTTTAATTATACACATACATAAATAATTATATGTGTATATATGGAGACTATAATTTGTCCAAAAATGGGGCCAAAATAATTATCATTAGTAACTATATGTATAAATATTATTATATAAATATAATTTATTAAGTTGCTATTGAAAAAAATGAGCCAAATTTGCTTAAAATTGTTTAGGCCTTTCCCATACTTGATGTGTTTATTCTAATTTGTTTAAAGTACAGGAATTAGTAATATAGAATATTTTAAAGAAATTGTAAATAAAAATAATTCTGTAAATTTAGTAAATTTGAAAATAATTATAATTGATGCCATGGTACGATATAGAATACAGAACTGTTTCGTTACTCAACTAAATTACCCAACCACCTCTCTAAAGCAGCCAATCTTAAGAAATTCAAATAAGCTATTTTGTTATTAAGTACACCTGCCAAAAAAAACCACCATGGTGTTTTTAACAACCACTTGCATCCTTAATGAAATATAGCTTACAATAATATGTTTAATTATCAGTAAATACTCAGGGTTATTTCATAGGATGTCCTCATTTAAACAACCACACTTGATGTATGTATACATTCAATGGCTGCTAAATACAGGTTTGTTAGAATTATTAATTTTAGAATAGTGGGAATAGATCTAGACCATACTCAAAACCCTGAGTTATGATAATGAAATACTTAATTTTCTATTCTATTAAAACAACCATCTGTTTTGAGCAGACACTCTTTATGCACACATTCACACACATTCACTGGATGCTAAAAACAGGTTCTATAGAATTTATTCACTGTTTGAGGGGAAGAGGGAATATATCTAGACCACACTCAAAACTCAGGAATAAATAATAAATAAATTTAATTTAATTTTCTATTCAATTAAAACAACCAGCACTTCCTATAGCAGACACTACTAGAAAACTAGGTTACATATTATACTGCTGGTTGCTTACAATAGAAACACCTTACATTTCTATAATGTAATAAATTACTTGACAATAATCAAGTTCAATCTTGTCTCATTATATCAAATTGTCTGTCTCTGTCATTCCACATCCAGCAGGAATTCACTAAATTGGGACACCGAAAGTTGAAACTTGTTACTGTTATACAGTCATAACTCCAAGAAACAAGATGATCCCCAATTGGGATACAAAAGTAACAAGAAATGGGAGTTTCCCAGGATGTACCCAATTGGGACACAGAAAGTTTAAGTTTAGGTATCATTATACAGTATCATTACTACAAGAATCGGGAGGCTCCCATCATGTTCCCAATCTGAACACAGAACTATGAAGTTTGGGTACAATTATAGAGAATTATTATATACTATGCAAAACAGAAAGTTCCCAGCATGCTCCCAATTGGGACACAAAAACACAGAAAGTATGGTCCATTAATATGACAAGAAACAGGTTGCTCTCAGGATGTTCCCTATAAAATTGAGGCACTCCATACAATACCATATTATTACTAGAAGAATCAGGATGTTCTCAATTATCATAGTCAATCCTCCCTACTATCATTTGAGGGACAATGTAAGCCATGTTACATAGTGATGTTGGCAAGATTGTTTGTCATTTCATCGAATTTGAGATTCTTTCATCAGGACTGATTTATGTCTAACTACTATATAATTTTACAGTGATACATTTAGGGACGAATTTAGAAGCAAAATTTCTTTATTAATAATATGGAGTCACTTGTATCTAAAGGGCCAAGCAGCAAAGTTGGCTTATGGGACAAATACTTCCTCAACATATTGACTTTCCCGTCAACCAGCATTTAATGCCAGGCACTGGGCAAACAGGCTGACTGAACAATTGCTCGCAGCTGACTCTGATTAACAGTATACTCCAAATACAGCAAGGATGTACCATTGTACAATACTTTGTTATCATACCAATCAATAAATTAGTTACAACATATGCTCATGTTTTTAAGGGAAATACTTAAGGGAGCTACATGCACACTATTTCACCTACTTAAGCAAATCTAATGAAATTGAAGACAGTAACCAGATGACTCTAGTTTATAATTAAGATGAACATGGAAACCAATTAGGAAACGACATGGGAATAGGGACAGGCGGACTAACTACACTGGTATGTCTGAAGTAATTTTAATAAAATTACTTAGTACCATATGCCTATAATTACAGACTCCTGAATGCTAACTACATATACATGATGGGGGTAGCCCAAGTACACCACATTAAAAGATTTATTATGCTAATAAGGACCTTTGAAAACATGTTAACTTATGACACATCTATATTCAGCAAAAAATAAACTTCTAAATAATATTCCAGAAATTATAAGCAGGCGAAAGACATATTTCATGAACCGGGAGACAGCCTAACTAAACTAGAACCATCACTGTCGTGATCAGGGCCCTGTCGTTATAACTAGAACCATCACTGTCATGATCAGGGCCCTGTCGTTATAACTAGAACCATCACTGTCGTGATCAGGGCCCTGTCGTTATCAGGGCATGTGCGTATTGTCACTGTCAATATGTATAGCAAGTTTCATTTGAATATCTGTAACGATTTTGAAGTAATGTAGAAAAAAAGATGAAAAATGAGGAAAATTGTAATTTTACAAAGGGCCATAATTCTTACAATATTGTAGCTGGAATAACATAACTTGGCATACAATAGTGTATAGTTGCTGTGACCTTATGTTTAAAGTTTCAAGTCGATACCTTTAACGGTTTGCAAGTTATTAAGAAATCACATGAAAAATGTGGACGGACAGACGGACGGACGGACAGACAGAAAAGATTTGCAGGGCCCTAATTAAGTAAATCGTCGATCACCATGACCACATTATCGAAATAATTTGTTTTGAATGTATACAATTTAATTGTAGACGACAGCCTGACAATGGACAACAAGTGAGACAAAGGTCAAACAGTGTACCATCCTGCAATGACTAACCATTAGCACACTGCATGCTCAGACAAGCTAAAAGGCTTAAATATTCAGTTTCAGCTTTAGCTAAGAATAGTATTGCTTATTGACATAAGAACATTTTCTGTACATATTTGGCCATCACATTATACACAGTATAAAACCATTAACAAATGCAACAACTGGCTATATGAGCATTAAATTCTCCCACTATATCACTATCTCACATCATAGAATACTGCAGCCATCATCTTTTCATACTCAATACAAATTTTATAGATATTGTTGTCAGAATATATAAAGCATCTACAATCTATTTTATTTACAGCTCTTTATATATAGGTTGACATTTTGTAATAAACGACAAAACGACAAAACGACAAAGAGCTAGGAAAATTTGAAGAGAAGGCAAAATGTATTTTCTTCCCTCTAATGGACTAGACGATTTATCACCCAAGTTTAGCATCTTCCATAAGCCGCCTTAACATGTAAATGTCATTCATTCTGGCATTTTTTCTCTATTTGGAATTTTTCTGGTTTTAAGCAAACGCTCAAGTAGTGGGAGGATATGTGGAGTGATTGAGCTGCAGGGGATGCTAGGATCTAGATTTGTATATTGATTACAGTTTCATCTCACCATCTAACACAAGGGACCGCAGCCATTGATAATGACTAGTATCTCTATAAAGCTGAACAGCAATTTGTCAAAAGTTTGACAAACTGCCTGCCATGTAGTGATTAAACATCAAATAGGGAAGCTTCCACAAGATTACCATCTTTGTGTAAAGGATCGGTCTAAAACATCATTCTACATGATCGAGTAATGTATCGACATGTAAACATGTACGTTAATCTTGTACATGATCTGTCCATGTTTCATTTTGGTTTTGAAAATAATGAGTCCTTTCCCATTCAACTTAGAATATCAACGAGTCCCACAATGTAAAAATAAAGTAGTTTCAAAATTCAATGAGTCCCCAGCCATATTTGTGAGTCAGGGATTCGGGATTCGCTCCAAACAGTATCACTGTCAGTCAATATTTTCGTAGCCTATAAATGTTCATCAATGATTATAACACCCCAATTCCCTATTGCAGAACTGCATGAACTTACCTTTCATTATAGCAAAAATACCGCTATATAGAAGTTGTGACATGTACAAAGTTTAGAAACAATAATATTATGGGATGGCTGACCAATACCTTGACAACTTGCTATCCAGTCATTGAACACAGAAGTTTCATGCTCAACAAGTTTTATACTGTTACAGCAGTAATATCATGATAAATGACAATACACCAGTTGTCAATCAATAGCCCTTCAATCAATTTCAATGGTAAATTATAATCACATGGTCCAATGGATTAATTGAAAACCTTGACAAGCTCCCTTCGGCATAGCGTGAAGCGATCCTGCTCTGGCGTACTGTCAATTTCAATTCAAAGATGGTGACAAGTCATTCATTATCAAAATCCAAAGCCTATTTGTATTGCCACATAGAGAAAGAATAATTAGCATGTAAACTATGATTATCTATATACATGCTTCACCTCTTTCCATGGCAATTCCAACATTACATTTCTTACCAAAACTTGTTTTGTCATCAAGACCCACGGGGATACGTCCCTCTTTTGAAGTCACAGCAAACCCTCAATTCTAGCTTAACTGAATCAATTCATATTGTGTAGGGACGCTGACAAATCAATTTTCTTTCAAAAGAGAAAGTGAAATGATGGAAAAAGAAACCATTAGCCACCAATACAGACAATTTACTATTCCTAGAACTTCAGCTGTCTGTGGGGAGATAGTGTCAATTCTTATTGTCACTCAAAATAGAGTGGTGCAAATTGAACGTAATAGGAACATATAGCTGGCTACAAATGACTTGATTACTGAATATAAATCATACAGTTGGTTGTACCAGTTATGATACACCTTTCCTCTACCTACAATAAGTTCAGAGGATCATAATGACGTGCAACAGCAACAGGAACGTACAAACCAAAGCCACACAGCTATGGCGGAAGCACCTAGCCACACAGGCAAGAGTCAAACATAGTGCAAGCCATCCACATCCTCAAAAAATGGATGCTTCAAGCGGGCCTTATATGCTCACTCCGCAATGAATGACACACTGTGGACCTCAAATTTTGTGCATAATTAGCCATTAAGGGAGGTAATTATAAGTAATAACTACACTGAAGTGAAGTACGGGGCGACTTTAAGCCATGAAGGGTTACTAGCTAAGCATATGTCAATTAGCAAAAAGGTGCAATGTGTTCTCAAAACAACAACAAAGATAATTGACCAAATCAAGCAACTGTCAAAGCAAGAAGGTGCCCCAGCTAGGTGTCCTTTACATGATACCAAGGTCAATACTAAAAGCAATAATGAATAGCAAAAAGCATTTGTAACCGACAGAAGGTGAAGATGACTCCTTTACACAACAGCCAAGAATATCAAAAAAATATGTTATAAAAAGAGAAAGGTGACTCCTTTCCACAACAACAAAGGGTATCAAAACTAGCAAGAAAATAAAGATAATTTATATCGTCGGAGAGGCTAAAAGTCTTTTAAAAGGCACAGGAATTATATTAAGTTTATTTATTTGTTTTCATGAGAAATTATGCCATTTTGTCAGCCTTATGGAATGCAAATGACTAAAACACATTTGATTTGTTCTGGAACTGCATACCAACTGGTACTTATATTCTGTCTGACTGACCAAGAAACATTTTAACACAATTGCAGACAAACAAATCACTGGACCAACAGACAAGTATATTGGACAGACAAACATATACACTGACCAACAAACAAATACACACTGGCTAAAAGGCAAACAAACACAGCAAATTAAACACACTGACCGACAGTTTGGATCACAATGTCTCTCCTCTGAGGAATATAAAAACATTTCACCACGGAAGCAATTTGTCGTTGATAGTCAAATTGTACAGAATCAATAATAATGAGACATGAACGTGACATTAACGCATCAGCATTCAAATATACACCCTTCTCGCGAGCATAATTGAATGGGCTTCCTTAATAATTCAATGAACACACAGCGCAGACATGATGACATGACTTCATTTCTGGATAAAAAGGGATAGTAATATAATTTCATCAGATGGGATGGTTACAGAATATAGTCGGTGACAGTTTATGCTAATAAGGCACTACATGTACACTATGTCTATATGAAAGATAAAAATCATCTGTTCACTAGAAAGTCAAACTAATCCAAAGAAACAAGAAACATGGGACATCCTGACGAGCAAACAGGATTTCAACCAAGGCCAATAACCAAGTCATTAAAGAAAAACTATTTTCTTCCAATTGTGTATAAATTTCACATTTTTAGCCGGCCCAAAATGGTTTTAAAGCATTCACTGTAGCCTGCAGCCTGCTGTTATTGTGAACCCTGAATAACTATTCTGAATTTTGGTTTCATCTAAAACAATTAGGTTTAATAGCATTACAATTTGCAATATTACATAGTAACGATTTGTTGCAACAGTGGTACACTGAAGGTCACAAGATGTTAAATATTAATGACAGTACCAAATGGTACATGTACCAGCATTCTACATGCATCAGTACAGTAATCCCAATTTATTGTTACATATGTTACACGGTATCCAGGCTGTATCCAGGCTGTGTCCAGGCTGTATCCAGGCTACATACGTTTCCCTACTTTAGTTAATGACTGGGATCAATTTCTGATCATCATCTCATCTGTTGTAACAAATATGTATTCACGTTTTTGATCCCATCAAATTTCCCTGACTCTTATTCTAGTCATTTCTGTTTTAGACACACTAATGTAAGTCAATGTGCTTGTTTTCTGACTTGGTTGCTTTAATCAATGTAATATCAGGAGGAAATATGGCAAATGAACTTTAAAGTTCAGACAATTAGGTGTGGATACGACTGTAAGTCAACCAGGTGCCTGTTCTGAGTTGGTATAAATCAATCTAGTACCAGAAGTACCATCTGCAATACAGATATACTGTTGCAATATGTTCCAACAAATTAAGCCAGATGTACTATAGTTAATTCAATTAGACATAGATACATTTGTAAGTCAAGGTGCTTGTTCAGACTTGTATAGCTTGGCTATTTTGACCTGAGCCTGAACTTACGCAAGAATATATTACAAGGTTCTTGCTTTGAATATATCAATTTCCGCCAGCAAATCGTGCAATATCGGTATTTCAGATTTGTGTTTATATCACATATCGAGCGTCTTCGTGATACTCTTCGATTATGAAAACATATCGGTGTTGTATCGTAGGTAATATATCAACTGTTAAATTATGCTAATCAAAAGGTCAGGCTCGTGACAAATTTGCCAAGCTATAGGTTAGTGAAATCAATGCAATATCAGAATATAAACTGAGATATGATATTGTGTGCACTAATAAAGTAAGACAAATATAACATAATACTACATGATATAAGTTATAATGACGAATGAGTAATACATGTACTAGAACAGTCTCAATGACAAATAGTGGCAACTGAAGTGTGAGTGCCAAACATAATACAGGAAAGTAAAACACAATTGTACCATCTTAAGTTGTTCCAAAGAGTCTCAAGACTGGGCTTGCAAAGAGTGTAACAGAGAAGCTAGGGCTTACAGAGAAGCTAGGCCTTGTCCACTCAAGTTGCTCACAAGGAAGACTGAGCTTGAAAAACTATTTTGGCTCTTAATTATTGATGAAGTAGTTATTACCATAATAATTATTATCATTATCTCATTATCATAATTATTTTTATTATTATCATCATTATCATCATTATTATCAATGTTATTATTATTATTACTAAAAATGTTGGCTCGATTCTAAAGGAAGCAATTGTGCTCTCACTTATATCTAGGTAATACAAGGATGCCAGGTGAAGCAAGTTTTCACTTTTTGAGGTAATACTAAGGATGGAATTGAAAGCTGAAGAAGCTCTCATACCGTATTAAGGAGGTTACTGGGTTAGTTTCTATCAGATTAAGCACTGTAAGGTACAGACAATTGGGAGTTCCCAACATGGATGTAAAACATGATTACACATTGTACTGGTGTAACTGCTATAACTGGTGCAACAGTTATTGGGAAATATTGCAGGGATGAACAACATGACTCATACAATGTTTCAAATTATACCAAGACGGAAATGAGAAACATTATGACATTGAGAAATTAGGAACAAGCAACCTTAATAGAGCAAGTCTCCACATGTAAAAACTGTTAACATGACTATAGTGATTAGATAGATACTTTTATAGAAGTGTCGATTGATAAATTGATCAATGTCAAGCACAAATAATTTCCATATTTGTCTATTAGTGCTCACCATCAGTATTTTTTATCAGGCTTTACATTTTGTTTCCAACAGTTTTAAGTCAGTTTAGTACATTGTGGATTGTGTTGTGGCTACTTGGTAGCCTAACTTGTTTTCCTGCAATTGGTTAATAACCAAAGCCAACATTTGCTCTAGCTTCCAAAAGCAAATGTTATTCTAATTTCTGCCCATGAGGAGGAAATGACCACAGCAGAATGCTCTTTAGAGCATAATGAATACCCCCCAAAATGAGTATCCAAACCTTTGTAAAATAAAGAAATATGCATTTCAACAAATTGAGCTAGCCTCATGGACCTGAGTGACCAAACCAAAACAAGGAAGTACAGCTGAACTTGGTCATTCATATGACTTCTTAACTTACACAGTCTAAGGCACAAACTTCTTTACCCTGAATTGACTTTTTTCATTTGACATGTTTTTATCTTTGCTCTTATTACTCTGGTAGGGAAGAAAGCAATCAATCACACCATTGTTAAAGATAGGAAAACAAAATATTGACATTGTTTCAAGTCAATGTTATTAACTAGGCGATTATGATTTGTCGTTATCAGTAAGTGACTGAAAATACGACTGTTATGAGAAGTAACAAACAATATTGTCTGTCGGACAATTCACAAAAACTAATTAGTAAAATATATTGCATGGCACAGGGTAATTATTTATTCAAAGCAATTATTTGCTCAAACATAAGGACCATGACTTAAACATTGATTAGGATCTCAATTGACTAAACCATTGGTGATGTAATTAAGGACCATATGACTTTAATTAAACCATTGGTGACTTAAGGATCACCTGACTTAAACATTGGTGACATAAGAATCATCATGGTGTTAAGAATATTCTCTTTTCTACTCATTCAATTCACAGCATCCATTATTTGAACTAATTTTTATGGATTTACGGGTAAATTTAGTGTATTTTAAGGAAATGGCAATCACCCAAGAAATAGCGGTAAGTGACCTTTTCTCTCTCAGCCTACCAAGTAGCTTTAGACAAGGAAATGAAATATTCACTGCATGCAAATCAGTTTATAGACGGGAAAGATGCACAGGACATTTGTCTTCTGATAAATTGTGATAGTTTGAACAAATTTGGTGGAGAGACACTCTGCTAGTAGATGATTTTGAAAGCCAGGGTGAACTTAGATTTTTTTTTACAATGTTCATAAAAAAACCACCAAAACGCTGGTGCTTCATCCTTAAAAGTCATATGTTTTAATGCTCACAACTATTTTGGTAAATGTTAAGAAGTTAATATATGTAATTCAAACTCATTGTAGCACACAGGGTGGTCACCTCTAAATTGTGACCATTTTTGGCCAAATTTTTAGTAAATACATTCCAAAGTATTAACAGGAAAAAAATATAAACAGCATAATACAAATTATAGATATAAAATATTTGAATTTTTTTTAAACATTGGTATCCATGTAAAGTGAATGCTAACCAATGGAATCGCCAGAAAAAATAATCAAATAGTCATGATCTGAAGAACATGGAAGCCAATTTCCATCAAGAACCATCATTCTGGTGGTCACAATAACAATCAATACCATTACACCTGATCCAGGCGCCTGGACTCTCCAGGACAAGTATATAATAACAACTTATGAACAACCAAACTGTTACAGAATCACACACAGCAGTTGTTCAGAGCCCACACAAAAACAGAGTAAGCAGTAATTGATAGAAACAACCAAACTATGATAATCACACCAATAGATGTTCCGTGCCCACAAGAAAACAAAGTTAGCCGTACCAAACTACAAAATGTATAATAATCACACAACAGTTGTTCAGTGCCCAAGAAAACAAAGTAAGCAGTAATTCCTGAAGACATACTTTATTATAGTAAGATGACTGAACTTAATAAACTTAAATGGAAGTAATGCTAGAAGCTATCAGCTTTCAGACTCTATACGACCCCTGAGAGTTCCATACATTTCCAGGAATTATAGCAAACTACAGTTTGGGTATTGATTAAGGCTTTAAAGGACTATGAAGGTGTCATATAACCGTTGAATTACAAGCAAATGAATTCAAAAACTTTTTGTTCTTTTTCTGTGACCTACTGGTTAAATAGTGATTTTTCTGTCTGTTGCTATATCTGAAACAATAATCGATAAATATTGGAATCCCCAATCCTGTCCAGAGAGAACTAGAATGCAGACATGCACTCATACTAGAAACTACTAGTTGTAGCCCATTCCAGACATAGTCTGTTCTCGGTAAAAACACCCATCCGTTATTTAATCAGTAAAATACTTGACTTGGAACTGAATTTTTTTTATAAATCACACTGGCATGTAACTTTATATGGGAGTCACAGTAATGCAATTATAGTCGCTAATAAAAAAGTGGGACAGAAAAAAATAAGCAATTATACTGGTACTTTAAATCCATGGTAACTTAGAATTATCAATGTTATTTTTTTTAAAGAATTCAGCCTGTTGCTACTAGTTACGGGTAAATGAGACGTTTTAATGACTCAACTCTTCAAGTAGCTCGACATGAATTTCAAATGTAACAATTGTAAAACAATTACTACTACAACAAACAATTTATCAGAAGACAAAAATCTAGAACAGTTTTGGTTACCATAGCAACATATTGAATAACTAGCCAAAGTAGCAGACAACATGAACATGTTGGATCCAGTCAGAGAGCTTTAATTTTGTTTATTGATTGGAATTAGATTACCAATGGGTGCTATAATGGAGAATATAAGTACTAGGGCAAACAGGATTGTACAAATACTGATCCACTTGATCAGTCCTCAGACGTTTCTTCATTCATTACTTAACCACTTAATACTATGAGTTGATCACATTGAGAGATTGGGGGAGAATCCACCAGACATAATCAAGTTTGATTCCTGATAAATATTTTTCTGATACCTTAAGCGAAGTGTAGACACTACTGTAGATGTTCACTCTGGAACCAAATAACTAGCTATAGACAGGGAAAAATCTGAACCAAATAACTAGCTATAGTCAGGGAAATCTATCATAGGAGAAACTTAAGGCACAAGGAAGTAACAATGGCTTTTTTATATTTTGAGTTTGATGTCTATTGGCTGAGATAATTGTTTTTCAAAGAAAAATATTTGTATTTCTAGCAGACTCTACTCTGACCCATTACCCTTATTATTATATGTCAAGCTGAGAATAGCCTTAATTTGGTTTATTTCTACTGAAATATGGCAGGCATATATATATGCATGTGCCTCCACCCAGATTGGAACCCGGTGTAGTCGCTAGATTAGACAGCAAGCACACTAACCACTGAGCAATATTGTGTATCAATTTAGCATGGATTTGTATTCCTTTCCAATTATATCTGATGAAAACTTACTAAATGTAGAGTTGAAACTGTTATTCATTTAATTAAATCCTTGAAACCTCACCCAGCTTGTCTGTGTGTGCCACATACATAGTAACATATATAATACTTATACCAATGTGACATTTCATCACCTGGGTATAACACTGCCTAGAATCAAACCAAGATCAGACACTGCCACTCAGCCACAGACATGTCACAATGTTTCTTTTTCTTTCTCTTTTCAGTCATCAAGCAACAGAACAGTATCTGAACAAGAATGATGGGGCCAGTAGGTTTGATCCCGCAAAAAAACTTACACCAACTTACCCAGCAATACATGGTGGAAATCTTTATAGAGGTAATTGTGATTGTATGAACTGCGGGACCCTTGATATGGAAACATATTTTTTCAAATAATATTAACCCTTTTTTCCATATTAACCCCCTGCCTTTTTCATGCATGCATGCACCAAACAAACAATGATGGTCCCTATTACAGGATTTTCTAAAACCAATTACTGATGGATATACAACCTGACATTATTCACACACCAGATCTAATAGTGACAGTTAATGCTGCTACTTTTATTGTCATTGCCTTCCTAAGTTTCCTAAGTTCCTATCTTTTATGGCTGATAGTTATTCAGAGAACATTACCCTTTTCTGAGCATGAATTTGAGACCTCTCTGAATGTCAACTTGTCAAGTGTCCATATACTATAGTATTGACTAATCTACACTGGCTGAGCTAACAAGTTCCATGATAACGATGATTTGCACCACTTTTCTGACCATGAATTTGAGACCTGTAACTGTCCATCTATTCTACACTGCCTGTATTAGCTAACAAGTTCCAGTAACACCACTAACACCCAGTAACAGCGCTAACACCTGTATGTCAACTAGCTTTATCTCAAATTACTGTAAAGCATGAATAGACTGAAAGTATAAACCTTGTGTCAGTTTCATGACATTAGGTCTCTAACTTAGGTTTAAACATCTTACTTTTGAGGACAAAAAATTAGATCTTAAAGGTAGAACGTCTTACTTTTGAGGACAAAAAATTAGATCTTAAAGGTAGAACGTCTTACTTTTGAGGACAAAAAATGTATAAAATCTGTGCTTTAATGATTTATTTAAGGTGGCCTCATTATTGAGATGGGTATTTCATCGAATTTTTGCTGTAATGTTACTTAGGATATTTTATATGGAGTGGGCCGATATCTAATGTTGAAATAACTTGTGGCCCGATCCTTTTGTAATGAATATAAATTGTTAAAGTTTCTATGGTTTACATTTATGATATGATTCTATTTCTTGTAATTAATTGTATATATCCAAACCCTTGTAATTGTTGTAAAAATTCATGCAATAAAATAAGATTAAACTAAACTAAACTTAGGATATTTCATACAAAATAGTACTTGACTTGACTATCCCCCAGCCACTTTATGACTATATCCCTTGCATTACAAGTACAGTAAAACCTCTGTAGAGCAACACCCTGTTGGAGATGCAAACATTGGCTGTTGTTTAGAGATTGTTGCTTGACGAACGCTAAATTCACAGTGAATATGAGTTCAAGGAAATTTTGAAGGTGTTCTTATACAGAGGTTGTTGCTCTATGAAGGATCGCTCTAGAGAGGTTGTACTGGCCGGAGAGGTTGAAGGTTTTTTTTATATAGAGCCTGTTACTCTACAGAAGTTGTTGCTCTACATAAGGCCGCTATGGAGAGGTTGTACTGTACAACACAATGTATTAAGACACAGGTATTTGGTACAGTCACAATATCTGGTACAGTCACAATATCTGGTACAGTCACAATATCTGGAACAGTCGCAATATCTGGTTCAGTCACAATATCTGGTTCAGTCACAATATCTGGTACAGTCGCACTATCTGGTAGTCGCACTATCTGGTACAGTCACAATATCTGGTACAGTCGGACTATCTGCTCCCGTTCATTACAGATCAATGCAGAATTTGTCCAACAAGTAATCACAGTAATGGTTCTAGGTCTACTGACTATGATTATTAGACTTGTTCAGATAAAACCAGCAATAAATCACCAGTGCGGCCATTTTCTCTGACAACTTGCAGAATCTGTTAGATATTATCAACCTTCTGTCAATAAGTCAAGTCCTGAATCAGGCAACATATCAGGGAACATATCAGCAAGGAAATAACTCTAATAAATATCTCATTATTCTTGGAATCTTTACACATATATGGGGGTCATTACAACTTGATTGCTATATTATAATCAAAATCATTCTAAATTCTTAGAAGTGGGTGGGTCAGTTTTATTTCATTCTTTAAAAGGGTGCGTGACAATTATTGTTTATGATTCTGTAAACAGGACAGGTCAGTTTTCCATAATTTTTTAAAAGTGGGCATATGAAGTTCTACATCATTTTTTAACGTTGTCTTGCCAATTGAGTATTATTCTTTAAAAGTGGGAATGGCAATTCAATTTCATATAATTCTTTTAAAGTGGGTATGTCAATTACTTATTATTTTTTAAAAGAGGGCGGGTTAGCTTTATACTCCAGGTTGGTGTTTTAAAATTTATTATTTTTTTAAAAGTGGGTCTATTTTTTTTTTTAAGTGGGTTGGTCAATTCTATATTATTAGGGTTAGTAGTTCAAAACTATATGCTATTTTTAATAGTGTGTGGGTAGAACTGTTTTGAACTTCTGCTCTTTGATATCTGGTTTCAAGTTTGATTGTTCTCTAGGTTTGATTAATTTTGAAATATCTAATTATTTCCTTGTAATGGATTTCATTTTATTTCAGAATTTGATCGCTCAATTGCATAAAATTTATTATATAGTTTCACATTTCAAATAACTTTTAACATATAAACTGATAGACAAAATTAATGCTTTAAAGAGTGTTTGAGAGGGGCATTAAACTAAGATTTTTTATGAACACTGGTCTTTTTCTTAGAATTGTATAAATATATCCAAGAATAATATAACTCTATGCTATATTTGTTACTTTATAATATACCAGTAGGTTAATTGTCTTACAAGTTAATATGGCACAAATATAGGACAATAAAATAGTGAAGACCTTCCATATCATATAACCATGGCAACATGAAGTCATCAGTGATCAGTGCTCATGTTTCACTTCTTTCTGATGAAATAGTTATAAAGTTTGTAATATGAATGTACATGTTGGAACTAGATTAGACACTTAAAAGGTGGCAAAGGGTAACATGGTATTTCCTGGTAGGGTGTATATATGATAAGTGTTGAATTGACACTTAAACATAGAAGGTGGCAAAAAGTAACATGATATTTCCTGGAAGGACATGTACATGCAGGAGAGTAACGAAACGCTAACAGGAAATAAATGGCAAAAAGCTAGAATTGGTTTATCAATATTAAATTCTTGACTAAAACCCTTTACTCCATGGAGAGCATTCTTAAGTACCGTAATCTACCATATCACATACTGGTTCCTTTCCCAGTGCATCAATCTGTTCAATTTTCATGCAAATTGCAATATAGTTGATATAAATAATCATGGGCAACTTTTAATTTTCTAAATTAATTTGGAATTTTCATCACATTCAAACAAGCTGTCAATTATAGCATTTATCAGAGCTATAACATTACAGCAACATGTCTTCTTCAATAAGATAGATAAATAGTTTTCATCTAAATTCAAAGAGATGGACTTCATCAGACACCTTTGTGTTTGAGATCAAATTTGTTATATTTGTCACCGAAAGCTGCACATAAGATGTGCAAACACTCAAGCTCATCTCATATTAAAATAGCAAAAGGTCAATGGAATTAGACAAAATGGGAATAAGCCAATGGAGCAATGGGTTAAACATCCTAAAATTATGTTAGGTCTGTGTTCAATGAATCAACAAATATCAGGACACCCAAATCTTGATCTAACTGATAAACTGTACATCTTGGGTTGCTGGTAAAATCATACAACTGATGTTAAATTCTCCCTTCGGTGCAACAAGGTTGTACCTGGCATATAATGATGAAGTATATATTGAGATACAACCTTATTGCACCAAAGGGATGAAATGTCAAGGAGATACCAAAATAAAAATGTAATAGATACGAAGAGAAGCTTGAAATGGCTCCCTATAGTGACATAAAGGGAATTATGGGTAAGAAATAATACCTATTTGTTTTCATTTTACAGGGACGGGATGATGAAATATTGCCTGTATACTGTACAGACTTGACAGGTCAGGGTCAATCAACTATTGATGGCTGAACATCATTCACAGTTTTTGGAATTATCTCTGACACCATAAGAAGGTAATGTTGCTATATATAACATAGAAACTGTCTTTTAATAACCAAAATTAGGCACTGCCTTTCAGCATAAAATGTCCATCAAACTGTCCCTCTAACACAGGGCACTCATTTGACGTTTTTTGGGAAATAATATACTTTTTTCCCCTATTTTTGATAAAAATTCCCCTCCAAAAAAAAAAAAAAAAAAATTTTTTTTTTTTTTTTTACCAAACTCTGAACTTCTTAGTCGAACCTTTGATTAATTGTGTGTGCATTCATGTACATACAATTGAAATATAGCTATTTTAAGCTTTAAAGGTTTAGTGTGTGGTTATAAGGCACTTTTTAAAAAATCCCCTAAATTCCCATTTTTCTTCAAAATGACGCGAAATTCCCCTACCTGAGGGCACCGGGCCCCTTCCCCTATAGTGCAGCTAGGGCCCTGTAACAGCATCCCAGGTTCATCTAGCAGTTTCAATTCACAGCGGCTGCTTACCAACAATATCTAATATGCATACATGTATATGGAACTGGCTATGTTGGCTGGACTATGCCATGTCATACTGTTGGCTGGACTATGCTATGTCCAACTCATGTTTTCATATTTTTACATGGTTGTGACGAAACAGCCTAATTATGAAGTGTAGTAAATCACCATAATTGGCAGATGGTTTTACCAAGTATCAGGAAAATATGATGCAACTATGACTCAAATACTGTCCAGGGATTTCATACTCGGAATCATGAGAGACCAGTCATATTGCATACAAACTCTTCATACATCCTCTTCCCGAACAATAAATGATTGACAGGTTGACATCACTAATGAATCAGCATGAAAGTAGAACAGATTCATAGCAATGAATATCAATAGCATGGAATATAGGGAACCTTTTATGACATGAAATTGACACGAAATTGACACCCGACATGCCAGTAATGAGAATTCCATGTGTCTCCATACACACAAACATACATGGATAAAGTGAATACATGATTGATAGGGAACAAGAGAAATGTTTCAACATCATTTGATCATATCAATCATTCTAACTGTATTTAATGGAAAGATAACTCTGTATGGAATAACAAGCAATATCATCTGAACCAAACAGAGTTGCCTCCCTTTAAACAGCACTAGACTATTTCATACAAATAAGATGGCAATCTCAGATTTATGTAAATATTTGCTTGATAAGATTATTCTTCAGGACAATGCTATATTACTGAGTATATAGTGCAATATAATTCAATGTTATTTATTATGTAATTCAACTTGTCATTCAAATTGTGTGGGATATTACAAGAAACTTGTATAGAACTAAAACAGTCTGGTGAAATGTAGGGTCTCCTAAATCAAACTTAAATGCTTTTGCTTACTATAGTGCAAATGGTTCCTTATATATAAATATATACTCCTTAATTTAAAAGTGAAATAGTTTAGGTAAACAATGTATGTGTTCTATGTACATCATAATGCCCATCTTTGAATGAATGCAAAAAATTTAAATAATTATTAACTAAATCATACTTATGTCTTATACCATAATATATTGTCTATAAAAAATTAATAACCTTATTAAAGTCATTAATGCATATTCTTAGAAACAATTTTCCATTTTTAAATATTTTTTGACAACACACACACACAACTTTTAGACTGGTTTTTCGCCATTTTTCTGAAAATCACAAACATTCAGACAGGAGCTATTCTATAAGCATCTGGTTCACGCGTAAATCACCTCTGAAGCTACCGGAATTCCTAGTGGGGCCCCTGAAGGGGAATAATCAGATTGTTCCCGTTTATAAACTTTCAACCTGCCGAGTAAATATACAGCACATGTGAACCCAAAACTTCAGGATACAGAATTTGCTAGAACCTGACTGAGTTATATAAATTTTAATGTTTCCTTCAAGCACAGACTGGTCAAGTACATCATGATTTTCATATTGCCCTAACAGATAATGCTAACAATAATGAAATGAAAGAATGCACCACTAGAAAAATGAAATAATAGGTAGCATTGTTTTAGAAATAATGAACAATGTAAAAATGAAGATGCCCCCTCCCTTCAGAATATCATACATCTGTTATGTTACAATAGAATGTTTTATGTATAAAGCCAACTTTGGTTTCGGTTGACTGACAACAACATCAGGTGCATGTATGTTAGATGGATTCCTGAAGAGAACAATCTTTATGCCATCAAAGAATTGGGATGTTATTTGGCAAAAAACTACATTACTTCATAATTTTGTTCATTTCCATAAAACATTATGCCATTTTTTCAACAAATTTTCAGTTGTATACAATGTAAGGGGACCATTTGACCAAACCCAACTTTCTGGGACCAGTTCTATTACTAGTTTACCAACTTGCTGCCCCACAAGCAACTGTTAACTATACTGCTGTATTGTATATAATGACAATGGAGAAAGTAATTACTGGAGAATATGAATTCTGCAAATATCAATCGATATAATAACCTATCCGCTTTAATACCCAAACATGGTGATCAAACTCAGATCTTAGTAATCTATGACCAATGGCGAACGCTCCTTATCATCTTTAGTATATTTCATCAATGTTTTCATTTTTTAAATTGTATGTTTTGTTGGTTTTCAGATTAAGCTCCAAGAATTTGTTACACAAGACCATGGCAATCTATTTTAGGGACAGTCCAAGCAAGACCAGTTCTGCAAAGCTGATAAAGGTATTAAACTGGATATCTTCTTTTTTTAATGCTTTTATTAGAAATATAGTCTCTTTATATGGTTTCTTATATCACGTCTCGTTATCCTAACATGTTGAGCCAAACAGTCACTTTTATACACTATCATCGTGGTCAGCACGGTTTCAAAATGGAACTATAACAATATCTTTTAGAACTGCAAGGGTCTTTGTCATAAACTCCAGTCCAGACTCCTGCTCAAACTGCTAAAAGCTAAAATGTGTCAAGGATTTTTATTGGTCAATCGTTGATAAAACATGTTTTCATTGGCAATCTCAAAATCTGAAAAGGATGCATATTGGCCAAATACTAGGTGAAACAAGCTTTTTATTTACTGGTATCATTTAACTTTTTACCATACACTATGACAAACATGATTCTCATAAGATATTGGCTAAAATGTGGGAACAATAGTCCTCAAAGTAGCTTTTTTGGACATATACCAAGAATGACCTCCCTTGACAAGATGCTTAAAAAAGTTAGGACCAATTCTATAACTGGATAGGCTCTCTAAATAATAGAAAGTATTTCTCGAGGATTCGGTGCAAAACCATAGTATATGCCTCTATAAATTGATATAACTAACAACAGTTAGATTTCTTTGGTGTTGGACATAGAAAAAGGGCTTGCAAATGACATATCTTGGGTATTAAGTCAAAATGTAAAGGACGCCACTTTTGGTGTATTGTAATCTTTACTAGGGCTGTAATGGTATACCCCGGTACACGAAAGACCGCAGACTTCAGTCCCACACGGTTCACAGTACAAAAGTTGCAAATTTCGGAACGGTTCAGTATAAGCTTTTTATGAGCAAAATAATAATCAGAGAACAAAAATGTCTGAAAGTGCTCTGATTATGTATAATTACCATGCATCACTCGTTTTAATTGTACTAAGATATGCCTCATATTGTCGAAATTCATTTAAAATAGTTGATAGCCACATAATTATTGCTGTTGTAGAATCGACCAATTCATTGTCACTTAAAAATTGTAGTATTTTAGCTGCTGTTAGAGAATATTGTATCATACCGAAATATACCGAACCGTTAGAAAAATTGACGGTACGTATCATATTGTGAGGTGAGCGTACCGTTACGGCCCTAATTTTTACAACTTGTATTTTCGTCAAATAAATCTGGAAACCAAAGTCACAGAGCGAACAATACAATGGTCAACTAGATCAAATATTCCTGCAGGTTGCATAACACCAGCATTGTGGTGAATAAAAGCAAAATGCTTCAGGAAGTATTGAAGTTTGAAGACTGAACTAAATTTTAATTTCACTTGGCAATTATTCTCTTCCTTGGCACTCAGACAGCATTGTTCTTGGACTGCTTGGCCTGGTATATGGATAGAAACATGACTGGGAAGCCTGCATATGACTGAAATCATTATCATTATTATTACTATTATTATTATTATTATTATTATTATTGTTATTATTATTATTATTATTATTATTATTATAAAATCAGTAGGCAGAACAAACCTCCCAGCAACACCTTGCATAGTGCCCTCACATTACCTTTGATAATTATTACTTTTTATGATAAATTTAAGCAAGTTCAGCATTTTTACAGAGTAAATATGAATTATTGTGGAATTGAACACACAAAAAAACCCATACACTTTTAGTATATTTCATGAAAGTTCAAACAAAAGTTAGAAATATGGCAACAAAAAGTTTAGCAATAAGATAAAATATGGGTGAAATATATTCATTTGGCATACTATTTGCAGTATATACCTGTTGGTCATTTCTCTGATTTTATATTCAGGTAAATTTTTCCTATAGTCAGCATAAAATGAACACATATCTAAGCAAATATCTACTGAAAATATGTTATATATTTAATGCCAAAAATGAGGCCAAATCAATTTGAATATTGAGTACAGGTAACATGATGAAAACTGTTTGGGTTTGTAAGGTAGAAGCTTGTTTTAATTTATATCTGGATATTCTGGATACTGCCCTTTCCTAAAATATTACGTTCGACAAATATTCTGAAATCTAGTAGTACAATTTAAATTATGTCCTTATTTGAAGCATACTAAAACCATTTTAAGTCGCAGGAACAAATTATGTGCAACATAAAATCCAGTGTTTCTTCCAGAGCGCGTTTTTGCGTTTTTGGCGCACGTATTTCATCTTTGACGCAATGAAATTCAGCCTGTGCGTTTTCCGTGACGCAGGGTTTTATTCGTCGTCGAATTATTCAAAACCGTACGTATTCCGTACGGTCATACAGCTTTTAGTCGTTTCCGATCAATCGGTAGACGCTTGTTCGCATTCATTATAAAGTTTATTGAACGGTCTTCATTTAAACAATCTGCGGCGCTAAATACATCGACGATTTTCATTCAGAATAAACAATTAGAGGTCATACCAATGCCAGTTTTATTTATGTAATGTGTTAATTACGTCAATTATTACAAGTTCGAAAGGAAAATCGCCGCTCCGCGCAAATCGTTTTTTTTTACTTTTTAATAGCCCCTGCTAAGACCCGCAAATTGCAACATATGTAGCCGTTATATAAACACCCGTTCCGAACTGATTTGGACTTTAGTACCTACCGAACAACATTGCCCTGGTAGTCATTCAATTTTAATTTGACCCCCTAAAATTTCTAATGACCCCCAAATTCTGATACAGGGGGTCATGTTTGACCCCCAAAAAATCAGAGCTGGAAGAAACACTGAAAATCATTAACAAATTTAGAGAACTTTCACCCAAAATATCAACTACTGGTTGGATTACCTAACTAAATCTTAGTAATTCTTTATTTTAGCCTTATAAACTATATATATACTACAAAGATCTTTTCATTTGATGCTAGTCAATATATTTTTATCATATTCATTCAAACACCACATGTTGTTCACAGCAAATCAGATAAACAACATATAAAGGGATTTGAGCAAACCTCAAATATGCTGATTTTATATTTTAGTTTTATTTTATTGTATTTCCAGTACCAAAGCAAAAAAGGCTACGCTTGGTGCACCATATTTAGATAAGAAGGGGAAATACATACTCTCTCACAGTACTCCCCATTGATAAAACCAGGCTTCCAACAGTAAAACTCCTATCGGGCTTATCAGTAAAGCTCAAGTGGTGAGACAGTTTGGGTGTACAGGGGGTAGGCGTAAACTTGGTATATCAAAATGGATACACTATTCAAAGCTTAATAAGTAAATTCAAGGATTTTCAGTTAAATTCAAGGACCATTATGGCATATGTATTATAAGGATAATTATATCCTTTAAGCATTTTAATACATATAATATACCAAAATTAGTTTGTGCTATTTATTATGCATAGTTGTTTTTAAATGGAGTTTTATAATTCATAATGCATGAGTCTAGGACAATTATGTCAAAATTCAAGGCCAATAATTTCAAAATTCAAGGCCAATAATTTCAAAAATCAAGGATTATAATTTCAAAATTAAGTAGTGAATCTACAATATTCTAACGAATCTGTTTGCAAAATTAACCTTTCTTAGAATTCTAACATATACAAAATGTTAATTTTATATCAATTGTTAAACAATATGAGAAAACATGTTTTTTGGATTCACATCTTAATTTGATGGTATTGGCAATTAATTAATAAAATATTATTAATCTGATTAATGTTTTAGGACACTAATCTCCTGTTCTAATCGTGCTTTTTGGGATATCAATTGTGAAAAAAATATTTTCATTTTTTCGTCAATGTTAGAATTTGTATTAATTAAAATAACAGCAAAGTAATTATACATAAAAAAAAAATTTCTTCAACTTATTCTTTTTGTCTCAGTCTCTCATGCAAATACCCCTTAAAAATATTTGCTGCCTTTTGTAAACATTTCTCTATTCGTCTTTTTGTAATTCTGTTAAGCATGTTTTATTAACAATAAAACCATATTACACAAGTGTTGCTATATTACACAATATGATGACATAATTACATGATAAGAATATAAATATCTCATCATCTTAACAAGTATCATTATTACTTCATTATAACAAGTGAATGATAATGAAGAAATTCTAGCAACACCCACCATAAAAACCCTGACAGCTTTTTGCATACTCTTCATTTATAGACTCGCAGCACAAGATCATTGTCTGTGTATATATACAAATTATATAAGTTACATTTTGTGCAATGTCAAGTTTAAATTTAATTTCACTTATATAATTAATAAGCATTTATACTTTCCAGGTACCAACAAGCAAGTTTGGTTAAATGGAACTGGTATAATGTGGGACCCTATTTTGGCACTGGGCATATAAGGGCTACATCCAGGACTAGACAGGTAGCAGTCCCGTATTAGGGATACAATGGCCATGTTGTGACTGACTCAATAACACTGAAATACTAAAAGTGGAATTTTCATGAAATACTAAGTATGGAAGTTTATTCAAATACTAAAAGTGGAAGTTTATTCAAATACTAAAAGAGGAAGTTTATTCAAATACTAAAAGAGGAAGTTTATTCAAATACTAAAAGTGGAAGTTTATTTAAATACTAAAAGTGGAAGTTTATTCTAATACTAAAGTGGAAGTTTATTTAAATACCAAAAGTGGAAGTTTATTCTAATACTAAAAGTGGAAGTTTATTCTAATACTAAAGTTTAACACCTTGCATATGCAACACAGTACATAATATTATTAAGTGGGATCAGATTTTTATGTTTTAATTTGCAAACAAAATAAATCTTCATTGAACATCAAACAAACTACCAAACACTACTGGCTAATACCTCACACTACCAAGATCACTTTATACAGGTAAACTCAAACGAGGCAATCATTCATATTAATTAAGCAGACTATAAACGACATTAAGACCTGACATTTACTGGAGTAAGAATTGCTCCAAACTTCACACAATCAGTGCTACAGACTTGGTTTATGATACCTAAAAGTGTATCACCTTCCTATATCACTACTCTGTGCACCTCATTTCAAAATTTGGCCAGAATTGAGGTTATTTAGTAGAAACGTTTCTTGTAATTACCTCCTCTTTGATTCTTATCAAGAACTTCCCTCCACTCTGACTAATTCAAAATACTGGCTCCCGATTGGTTGACCTGAGAGTAGCATCCACATGGAAGCTTCTGATTGGCTGTTGGATGCACCTGACCCCACCCTGATGCTCTCAAATTGGTAAAACTATCTGCTTGTTGTGCGGGTATGGCAGGGAGCTACAGATGTAGTGTCAGGGAGCATTAGTGGAAATCCAGGCATTCTCCTAAACATTTTCTGATATATCTGACCGGCAACATGGCACTGTGTTACCTACATAATATTTTTGGCACTGTCTCTTATTTTGCGGCAGCCATCATGAATTCCTGAGTATACATGTGACAAACATGGAAAACATGATTACATCCGGATCATTAATACCAAATCACTATGGATAAGTTTCCATGCGAAAAATGACTTTATACAGGAAGACGGAAAAAACTTGATGGCTTCGGATTTTTTCAAACTATGGATTGGATCTTCGTATGGCAGACTCAGGGCCCATACTTCCTTGCTATCCCATAGTTTTGTTTAATTGATTATGGAATGTAAAGAAGTATGAGTTCTGTATCCGCAAAGCATCGTTGGAGACTATGGCATTGTATGGACACTGGACTACAACGTGGGATCCAACATCTTGATTTTTAACCGTTTCAGGTAATTTTTTTTCTATAATCACACCTCTACTGTAAATAAAAATGTTTAAAATTCAAGTATAAAATAAAAACTGATTAAATCAATTAAATATTGAAGTTCAAATTTTAATTTTACAAAACACTCTAATTATGCAGGACTCAGTAACCAAGCATGTGAATTTAACTAAATAAAACAACCAAGTTTAATATGCATGTATGTTAGAAGAGTGTATACTTGTATAAATACACTCAAGATTTTCTTACTCAGCCAGTATACTATGACAGTAAACACCATTTTTATCAGCATTATCAACCCCACATGTGCCTTCCACATGCCATTCATAATTAGGGATTATCTATATGTAACTGCTCACACTATGGGTCACATTTAGTCCAACACAAATTTATGGCATCTTGTAACAGTAACTTAATCATCACCTATCATATGATTATCTATTGCAGGGTCAAAGGTGCAGGCTGGCAACATCGGTTTGAATTGTTAGCACATGCCAACACAAAGGGCTCTCTATTGTCGGGGACTTCACCAACACATCAACAAGTTTCACAAAATCTAACAAAGTTAACATTTCATATTTCAGCTGAAAGCGATATACCACAGTGTTACTGCAAGCTTTTGGATATTTTGCTTTCGCCACTTAGTTTTCTTTGTGGTTTTTGGCAAAGCTGAAACTTTATCACCTTTCAGACATATACATTGGACCTTTTGGACGACAGCCCGAGTGCTTTTGTAACCTTTTGACAAAACCTTGATCTCTACATATAACCTCTACCTTCCTTGGAATAATGTACACAAGACATACATGTGTTTCAGCATCAAGTTTTTAGATGCCTCAGCATAGAAGCATAAAGCATATATACATCATTTAGGGATGGGAGCTTCAACTTCAACTCCAAGATCAAATGACTTTAACATTCTAGCCAAAATTCTCAAAACTTTGATTAACTTTACTTCTGTTATTTTAACATTTTCAGGGTATCTTCACGAAAGTTGTCTTATTGCCATGTTTTCCAGATTTCAGAAGCAGTTTTCTGATCAAGATTACACAGGAGCTTTGCAAGCTTCCAAATGATTCATCCCGATGATTTTGGCAAATCGACAGCACGCCAAATAACCAATTTATCTCTGTTTATACTTCCTTTCTACCGCTGTGCCTCTGATAACAGGCAACTACCGGAGAGTACTTCAAGATGGGAGCTTTAATGGGATATAAATACCACATGCTGAAAATGTGTTCTGGATAGAGCGAACATGTTCAGGATTTTTTTTATGATAGTATTAAGTTCAAGTGTAGCCTTGGTGTCCTGGACTTACCAGCTTCAAAATATGATGTTCTTTTTTTTAACCAGCTGATGAAAATTAAACTCTGACTTCAAACTATTTCATTTAAATTATATAATAACCAATGCATGATTTAGCTGGATGCAATACAGTGATGTGATTGTTCTTATACTTGAGCTGAAACAACTCCATCTCTTTGCAAAACATGTTATTTTTGCTTACTGAGGTCGGACCATCATTATTAGTCTGAAATTGACACTTGTTTCTTGGATTTTAAATTTATGAAAAATTGAAATTAAAATCAGCTGAAAAGAAGACAAATCACATCACTGAAAACTAATGAAGTTGATGTTACTTTTGCCTTTCAGATATGAAACAAGTTTGCTGTTGATGAAAAACAAATAAACAATAACCTATCACATAACCCCACCCACCCCCATATACCATTAATAACTGTATGACAACCCATCAAATATAAGAACCCATCTTTAAGGGTTCAGAACAAAGACTAGATTATCAATGGATCTGAAGATCTAGTAATAAATATAACATGATCATACAAAGGAAAACTATACTTAAATCCTATGAAGTTATGATGCAATGTTTGAAGAGCTGTGGTAGGTTTGGTACCACAAGGGTACTCATGCCATGTGGTCCTTTAATTACTCACAGAGGAAATGTCATAATTAAAGATTCAGACAATTAACTTGCATAGATATAATTATACATTTCAACTATGTTCACTATAAAATTCAAGAGTTTAGTGCAAAACTATGATAACTACCTCAATTTAATTATTGAGGCATGTACAGCAGTTGAGCACTAAGCACTCCATATGGTCTGATAAAACTCTCAACACATTTCAATACACAAATTATATAAGTTTTAACATAAAAATGTACAGCTAGTTCTAATGCACATTGGATACCAGATCAATGATTGAAATTAATTATACCATATGATTGTTTGGAGAATCATAAAATAATTTCAAATGAAAGCCATATAATATGGTATATAAAATATACATGTATTGGCAATAGATATATACATTGTCAAAATTTATATATTCTTATACCAATAAAACTGTAAAAATGTTAATAAAAATTCTGAGACATTTGGTATCAAAAATGATTAGTCAAAGACTAATTGCATTTAAGTTTGGCAGTACATACATGAGTAAAATATTTGTCAGACGCTGTATATTTGAAACAGACCCTCAATGGACCATTTAATACATACCATATGTGCATTTCCTTCCCATGTGGGATTGGTTACATGGAAATGTGATATTTATAGACAAGGGCTCCATCTCAAGTTAAGGGGTCTGATAAAGGGATGGTTTGTGGGGAAAGGAATTTAGCAAGTTACAAGGTTCATTAAACATTTTAACTGAAATAGAAACCAAACAGAATAGAACTTGATTAATTTACTATTAAACTAAATGTGGGGGGGGGGGGAATTATATACACAATGAACCGAAATATAACCAAATAAGCTGCACACAAGTGTTAGAAAAATAACATGTTCAATCAAACCTCAAAACTCAGAAGACCACAATTTTCAGTTCATTTTTTCCATTCATTAATTGCACTTTATTATTTAATTCAATATTTATTTTATTTTCAAAGAACTAGGATTGGGAAATAGGCTTAGTCTTTATTAGCTCTCTCCTAATGCACTTTATTATATAAATTAACCACAATATTAAGACAAACTCAATAATGATACCAGTTTTTAAAGTGACCAAAGGGGTGGTCTTGCTATGAACGTTTTACTGTATATGTTTTTTCAGCTATGTATAGGAAAAGTTGTTTTGGTCTTAAAATTGGAGAAACATGGTAATAAAGATTAAGTTACAAATAACAATCCAAAACATGTAGATTTGTTAAAATTTATTATTTTGTATGATTTTAAAGGAATTTACTTTTTCAGACACATAAAGACTTGAAAAAAGCCTGATTTTATATTCATTTTATTCAGTCAACATCGTGCTATAGAAGTTTTGTAAGACATTCAATGTTAATAGAAAACTCATTTCAGGTCAGGAGGAATTTACGCTTGGCATAAAAACAGGTTTTTCATGGGTGTTTTCAGTTCAAGATTTCCAGATTTTATTCCGGGGAGATATCTCTGAACAGAAGCTTAGGTGTATGCAGTGTGTGATAGGTATCTGTGAATCTTTGATACCAGGACCAATTATCTTCATAATTATCTCTATTTCTGTGAATGTTATCTCGTCTTTATAGGCAAACATCCACAGGGGCTCATCTACTGAATGGCTTGACTGATAAACCATGATACCAACATTTCCTTTGAAATGAAAAACATGAACTGCTACTTTACTGCCATAGGGAAAGTCGTCTCAAAACAACTTATGAGTCCATGAAAATGGAACAGCCAAAAAATTATTTTAAGAAATTGGGTCCAATCCCTTTATAAGCCCATGAAAATGGGATGAATCCAAAACAATGCACAACTTACTTAAATTCAAGCAAAACCACACAATCCATAGTTTTTCTGGTTCAGAAACCCACAAAGCAGTCATTCAGGGATCGAGCCAAAACCTCCTGTTCTCTCAGAAGACATTTTTCGTCATATTTTAACACCAGGGCAAGTCAAACATATACAAGAAATCTGCGAGTTCAAAGAAGCTATGCAATGAGCCTCTTAAAAACACCCTGCAAAATGTTCATGAATCGTTCAAGACATATTCTTGGATGTTTCAGGTACCAAATAAAGTAGGTACACAAGCAGAAGAGTTATCTATGTATTCACTTTATGAAGACAGAGAGATGAAATATTTGAATCCATTACCCAGCAGGTGTCAGATACTGAACACCTTTATCATAAACTCATGTTCCTTCAACTAAACACACTAATTTTATTTTAATTCTCTACAACGATTATACTGGAGATTAAACCATCAAGCTAGAATCATGGAAATAAATCACAGAAACATTGAAATGATAAGCTGAAATAAAACACAAAACAATCAGATTTATCTAACATACCAATGCAATAAAGTCAAACAGTTTGTTCATATTTCATCAGATTTGTTTTTTGAGATTTCAAAAAAAAAACTATTTATAAGACTACCAACTAAGGAAGATGGTTGGGTGCAAGTAAGAAATCTAAACAAATCTATTTTTTCAACATTGTTGCTTTTTTCAAAATGCAATGCTTTACAAAGCTTGCACATGTAGCATTTCATACTCAATGCTGAGCTAGTTTTAAGACAGGACTTGTACCCCACTGATTTGATTAGGATGTTATTAAATACTTGCTATATAAACTATAAGCATTCAGTCTTCCCTTTTTATATTTTTTAGTTTATTTTTAGTTAATTATCAAAAACCCAAAACCTGCACTGGAATTATCAGGTTCGTAGCCACTAGCAACGCTGAGGCACACAAGAACACAAAAAAATTTAGACAAATACCAAAAAAGCTTGATTTTTGAAGAAAGTAAAGTGCCACATATGTACACAAGAGAAGATGTTTGTCTAGATTTTTTTTGCCCCAAAGATAAAATCTGAATTGGTTTATATTGGCCTGAAAGGAAACAAATGCAGGGCAAGAAAATCTAGCTACATTCTTCCATATGGGGATAATTATACATAATGTATGTGCTGACTGTTGATGTCAAATCTTAGCAAGAAATACATGATACTGAATGCAAAGTATGTAAAAAATATGTTAAGTTCCAAAGAAACAATTTTCAATGAAACAAATGCATGTTCTAAAGAAACAGCATCTAAAGAAACAGCATTCAAAGAAACAAACATCCTTAGCCCATTATGCAATTTTACCCAAGTACATGTTACATGAAACTCGAAATTTAGAACCCACTAGTTACATGCTTACTCAAGTCACTGTGGTTAAGTGCCTCTACAAACTGTATACAGGCTACTCTACACCAAGTCCACATGTATTATCCTACAAATATTTTAAGAGTACCAAACAAAATATAAAATTTATTACCAGTATGTACAAACATTTGCCAATGATCTTATAGCAGTTGACCAACCAGTTTTCCTGGAATTATCAGCTAATACTTGAACTCATTACCCACAAGCAATTGGCAACTTGACTGGTCAGTTCATGCCAACAGAGAAACTAAGCATTTCTTGCCATCTAAACTTTGTAGTCAAAACCAGGTATGAACAGTCAAAGTCATAGACCTCAGACTCAGTCATCCCAACTCAGGAATCAAAACCGCCTGTGGTTAGATGTGGCTCTAGGTGGTTTATAGATACACACAATGTATATACAAATATAGTCAAAGACATAGGGGACCAAAGTTTCTCCAATCTAGGATTGGAAACCAGGCCTGTGGCTGGATATATTTAGTCAAGACTGACACTTAGAAACGAAGCCTCTCTAATCTAGGAAAAGAAACCATCTCTGTGGTTAAGACACACACACTCATATGCACATACATGATCGGAACATATTGCAGTACCATAACCAGCTACCATATAATACATCTGTTGCTTTTCTAATTACATATTCAATTAATAACATTGAACAACTGTTTGTTCAGGAATTATTGGAAATATCTTACAGATGGTACCTGGTATACAAATTGCATTCAAGCCTTGTCCGGAAAGCCTCTGGTACAATTTGGTAAAAATGAAGATTTTTTTCTCATTTTTTTATGAAATAGTTTACATGGACACCCCCTATCGCATGTGTTGACAAAGTTATCAATCAGTATATTGAAAGTAATGTATAGTGAAATGCCTCCAGTACCAACCTCTCTAGTTCAACTACAAGCTGTTACAATTTTACTTCTCCAAAGCCACAACCTCTGTTTAATGGCCACACTTCATATCAGGGCTTTCATTAGCCTCCAAAGGTGAAGAGTCAAAATGACCCCTGACTCTCAATTTTCAAGAGTCAAAAATTATTGCATGAAAATGTGTATTATAAGTATAGTAAACTTGAATCTTCAGCTTTTATTTTCAAGAGAACAAAATTGGCACTTTTTGCAAATTCAAAATGCAGTTTCAAGAGTCAAATGAAAGCCCTGCATATGTCAAGTTGTTGTTGAGTGGTAATAAATTTTTAAAGTAACTGACAAACGAAAGTCAGTGGACAACTGAATTAAATCCATTTAATCAAAATAAAATGTGCCAAATTTATAATAAATCAACCTGTATTTAACAGTTACATTTATGATGAATCACCTGACTGGCTACTGAGGAAGGGTGGACTGTATAGTAAATCAGACAATGACAATCAAAGTGTTAACCATTCTATCTTTATTACTTGTATTTTCATGGACATCAAGCTATTTTCCTTTAGCACCCTGAAATGTATAGCTTTCATCTATAGCCTAAAATGCATAGCAATTTGTACATTTGGTGTAAGAAGGTTGTATCGAAAAATGTACTTTTTAGTGAGATAAAACCTTGTTGCATCAAATGAACGGATTGTCAAGAAGCAGCCGACAGGCAGACAATGCAGTCAGAAAGTATGGAAAACTGAAACCAGACAAAAATTAAGTGTTTCAACTCCCAGCAGACTATGATACAATGTACCAGGACTGTTTCAGGCTTTAGTCATCAATAACAATAAATCTATATATAAAACATTATAAATCCAGGCATTAAAACAGTAACACACTCTGACAGGCACCAGAACATAATACACCCTGACACAAGTCTTATTGTGTAAAAAAACCCACCAAGAAACGCAAACACCAAAATCGTCAGCAATGCAACAATGCGTCTGCGAATTTTGTCTATTTCCTCCAACAAGCAACTTCATTAATATTTTTGTTCATTGGTATCTCAACTATGATAGGACATTCTTCTAAGCAAACACATTTAACTGATAAAAATCAACAAAACATTAAATTCTGTGTACTGTTCGACCCCATATTAAGGCTACTTTACATTATTTGCAAGCAGGAATAATAATTATTTAGTATTAATTTTAGTTCTCGAATTTGGATAGGAAATTTAGAATATTTTTTATGTGGGCAACCAATTAAATCAAAGAGCAAGAAGTCAAGAAGTTTGTTCATCAGAGGGTCAGTCCACTCCATGACTCCACTCCATGTTGGTCATAAGTCATTGTTAAATTTTCATGGAAGGGTATGACCTGGGGTGACCAGGAATTAAACAGTAAACATAGATCACAGGATTATTCATGGAAGGATATGACCAGCAATGGCGGGGATTCATACCTATATTGCTTGGTTGTATTTTAAAATTCAGCAGACTTATCAGGGCTTTTCCTGATTACAAAGTAAGGGTAATAGTAATACAGATACTGTTTTTGAGTTGGTTTTCGATTATGTTAGATTTTGGTATTGTGATAATGGAGCAATGTCCCCCCTCCCCCAACATCCCACACTGGAAGCGTACAACTCTACCACAGCACTTCAGAGGTATTCTGGATTATTCCAGTCAGAATGATACATACAATGACATCATTATATTGTATCAGAATCTGGAAACAAATCAAGGACTCAGTGCAAAACTATGTTAACTACATCAATTTATAGAGGCATGTACCATAGTTTTGCACAGAGCACTCAAAATCCTCCTCCCTGTTACCTTGATATGTAATCACCTACTTCTAATGTACAATGTAATTAATTTACATCTTTCTTTAGCAAGACCTCCAATCTTAATAGTTTCAACAAATACAGAAATATCGAGACTCCTATCTAATAGTTTCAACAAATACAGAAATATCACCTCATGTTGGTATCTAAACCCCTATAGTGTATGAATACCAGACTTTGTTTCATTCATAAGAATTAGATACAATGATTAAGTACATAGTTTATATTTCAACAAAAGCACATTTTATTTTGCTACAAAACTTATATATTTAACATTTTTAGATGGAACATGTACACAAGTTGTTTCAAAGAGGTAACAAGCGGGGTGGGAATCTCAAGTTTTTACATTTCATTCAAGAATTACCAATTAATTCTGAAGATTTTTACCCAAAATCCCTGTTGGGTTACCTCAATAATTCAAGAAGCTTTCCAAACGTGTTTCCATGGCGACTAGATTATTTATTAGCAACAGCTGAGGTAGCGGGTCATATCTTGACATATAGAAGCTGTTATAATGGATGTCTGCCAAAGTTTGCACTGTGTGTGCTACTGTATACCGCGCTACCGTGCTACTGTATACCGCTTCTGTATATTGCTACTGTATCTGGCTTCTGTATAAAACATGGGAAAATTCCAACACGGCATGTTTTAGGGGTCTGTATAGCAAGGCAGCGCAAGGGAAAAGGGGGCTAGAAAGGGGCTAGAAAAAGGGAATAAAGGATAAAACTAACATTATATGCATGGCATGTATAGGGCACACTGCAAACTGAGAAAAGCAGCAACAGACCATAGCATTCGGTTGTTAGCTGCCAAACATGCAAAGAAATTGATTCCTTCAAAAAGACCCCAGCTTATACAACAGTTTGAACTTGAAACAAAACATCCAAATTTAAAGAAGGCGGTATCAATCAGCCTATAGTCCTTAAGTCTTTTCAAAATTTCAGTCAACATTTTCCTTGGAATTTGTAAACCTTATAATGAGCAAACAATAAAGCAACAAAGCTATACCAATGCAGTATTTGACTCATTGGCTGGTATGGCATAGCCTGGGATCAAACCTGCCACCACCAGTCCCTTAAATAGGGCAGATACTCAAACCTGTCTAAATCAGTAGTCCACTGAAGCTAGTAATATTAAGACCTAAAATGAAATACTGTAAAATCATTAAATTTCAATGTGACAAAATTTCGTGGATTGAGTAAAAAATGCAATTTCGATGGGACGTTAATTCATGGAATTTGCATTTCAGGTAATAAATACAGGGTAAAATTATTGTTTGATGGGATTTGATTTCTCGGTTGAAGATAAACCACAAAATCCATGAAATTTAATCCCCTATGAAAAATAATGATTTTACAGTATTGTTTGTCGGGATGATGTCCATTTGCATACTGCTTGAGGCCCACATGGAAGATCAGGAAACAGAATGTGTCATTCTCGTTAAATCAAGGCATTACGTACTTACCTACATACTGACTAATTGCACGATGAACTACACTGGCAATATTTTGAACAATGAAAATAATTTCAGCAGACTACCCTACGAATATATTCTACCAGGAAAGTGGCACAGGAAATAAGAAATTTACGTCTGACCTCACCAGAGATCAATGAAAATTGTGAACAACTACAGTCCTTTCAAAGTCAAATGAGAGCTGTTGTAAATATACTATCGTCCGGCAGGTAACCTATGTTTATCTAGTATACCTGAGTTAATGGTATCCACTGCTATTCTTTTTCTACCTCATTAGTATTAGTTTATTGAATCAACTATACAGTGACCAAGAGACCAAGACAATGAGCAAATGAAATCAAAATATTTGAAAATTGGCATCATACTCTGAATTTCAAAATTTTACAATGTCCTAGATCTTGGTAATACTAAAAGTCAGACACAACTAACTTGCTGCCAAAATAGAACAAACAGACCCCCAGTATAGAAGTTCATTATACATAAATATTTAAATCCTTCCCTTGTGTAATAATACAAATGAAGTTACACAAGAAAAACAGACGGATCAAGTCGGATAAACAAAATTGTGTAATGATTAAACTTTCAATACATTAAGTACATCTTCCAGACAGTACAAATACAAAGTTTCCCTTCCAAGTAAGAGTACTTTTTCAGTTCAGGCATTATGTTTGAAAATGGCCAAAAAATCTAAAATGGCTCAACTATAGGCATGCTTTTCAATTCAGCATAAGAATATGTAAGGCCATTATCAATTCATGGCTTGTTCATCATCTAATCTTTTGTAATACAAGAAGGGGGAATAAATTTAATTTTTAATTTTGAAAACTTGATTTATCATCATTCTATTTAAAGGATTGTCCCCCTTTACACAGTTCATAATGTTTTTGGATGAGTCTTTTTTATTATAACTATCATTCTGCTTATAATTGTCTTATCTATGAAAAATGCTCTTATTGATAAGTTCCATTGTTTCTTTATGCTTTTTTAGAAGTACTTAGAAGCCAATGCACAAGCAATATATTTTTTTATTGGGAGAGGTCTTGAGTTTGATCCCATTCCATGAAATGCCATAATAATGTGGCCTGTAATTCAACTTTAACCCTCAGTTCCCAGGAAGACTGCAAGGTTATATTACTATGATCTGTGTTCCTCTCCTAACTGTACAATCATATATAGAAGTTTATCTCCCTGGGTCCATGATGTTAGCAATCAGCAAAACATTGAAATATATCAGTACCCCAAAAGATTCCCTACACATAAAACACTAACAATTTCATCTAACTGGTACAATATTTTATACAGGGATACAGTCCTCTTGGAATCCCAGGCCCTGCAAACAGCTGATTGATCATACCTGAGTCATGGAGCCCCACATAACCTAAAATTTTCCTAATACTGGTATGATAGTGACTGGAAAAATGGTCTTCACTTGGAATCTTGGGCTCCGGCAAACAGCTGATCAAACACGTCAGAGTCATGGAGCCCCACATAACCAAATATTTTCATAAAACTGGTACAAGAATAAAGGTCCTCTCATTGAGCCCCTGACCCAGACAGCTTGATAGTCTTCAGGCCCCTGACTTGGAGCTAAGGTGTGAATTGATACAGGAATAATGATGTTTCATGGAACCCGGGCCTTGCAAAAAGGTCATCATACTTGAGTCATGGAGCCCCAGACCCAGACAGCTACAGGGTCTGCAGGCTCCTAACTGGGAGCTATAAATCCTGACTCATTGAAGAGCCTATATTCTCACACAAGCCTGAACCAACATTCATAAAAATGATAACAGTTTTTTGGTGTTAAAGGAAACACATAAAATATTATTTTTATGAAATGTCTACAGAGTTAGAATAACAGAGACTATGTGATTATCAATGTATGTCTGGGGTAGATACCCAGGGACACGGTGGGAAACAACAATAGCTTATGTAACTGATGTAAGTATTCTATCAGAACATCTGCTTTATACAATGAACATATGTATAACAGATTTCTTGTTTTAAGCCATTGTGCCAACAAAGTCTGAAGAGCACACACACATATCTTTAAGGCCAGAGTACATACATGCCTAGATTATTATCCCCTAGAGTTATCCCCACCTACCTCCTAATGCATTAATCAGGATGGACATATACCATGTGAATTTTCACATAAGTTTTTTGTTGACAATTTTTTACTTGCGTTTTAAGCCAAAACGTCATGGGGGAAGGCTACCGTTAATGTTTTCTTCCTTACTGAATGATTTCTTTTCTTTGAAACATTTGTTAGCACCAATAGTGGGATTCATACCTGTTCTTTACAGCACCATTACCTAGCAATGCAAAGTTGAATGCATTAGACCATTCAGCTTTTACGCCATGGATTATTGCAAAAATGTTTGACACTATCTTTTAAAATAAGGAGGTACCAATTTTTAAAAAATCTGAAATATGGGATGACAATCTTGCAATTACTTTTTACAGTCCTAAGATTACACAGGGTCAAATTTTGGGATATTAGATATTAGTGCTGGTCACCTTGGGGAATGTCTCTCATAAGTAGTAATTTGTAGTAAAACATTCCATTATATCATTCAGATATTTGGAAATAAATCTGCAATATCTACACATCTACACAGATTCACATGTATAATCATTCATATACATGAATTCTATGAGAAAGTGAAATCCCAAATCATGTAATTACTGGTATATGATTATAATTATGTTTTGTTTCTAAACAGAAAGTGGAATCATGGACACAGCATTAACTCAGGTTTCCCTCTACCACAGTTAGGGGCAACAGATGCTGGTAGATAGCTTATGGTGCATGTAACCTAAGTCACGGTGGAGTAAAGATGAAAGATTAGGAGAAATGTTTGAAGTTCTCCAAACAAAGTATCGGCACTACATACAGCTGGTCAGTGAGATATAAACATGTCCATCATCCACGGAGAGCTGCAACAAAGCTAGACTGGCTGGTGCTCCAGCAGAAATTTCAGGGATCCTCATAAAAGCCAAGCTTAGCCTTTATTTGCCAGTCAGCTTTGTGCTGAAATATGGCAGGCATATATTTGATTTGAACCCGGGTTGCCAGATTAGACGTCAAGCACACTTACCACTGAGCTATGGAGGCATATTTCCCAAACCTGACAATAAGATGCAAGTCTGTTTCTAGTCTGGCTACCCGACTAGATAATACATTTATCAATCAAATACCGTATTTTTTCAATTTTAGCTAGATTTTATTCTGGACTTGATTATCTACCAATGTTTGAGTGTGCAAAGGGAAACAATTTCATGATAAAAGAGTAAATTGAGGAGTTGTCTTTATAAACATAGAGTATGTTAGACAGACTAGTCTGTTTCATAAGCCATTAACACACATCTCTACATCAAACCTATGAATGTTAATATTCAGCTTATAATATTAAATTTTAAATGACAATAACTTTAGTCAATACAGTATTTCACTATTATGGAGACAACCTAGTCAGAGAATCTGAACACTGGGAAAACCAGCAGTTACCAGTAGAACTAACTTTGCTGAGTATTAAGCAGCAAGGGAGATAACCCCTGTAGGAAGTACCAATTTTATTGAAGTTGGAATGTTGCAGTCTGGGATTGTAGTTTGAACCCAGAACCTCTGATTGTGGAGAAACTTGTGAAGGCGACTAGCTGGCTTATTTCGTAGAGATTTTCTTCTATATGTGAAGGGTCTCGAGTTATAGCTCCAGGCATGTTACATATTTCTCAAACCCATTACATTGACAGACAAATTCATAATCATGTACAATATACAGCATTTTGATTAATCTATTTTAAAAAAAACCTTAAACCATCATGAACTTGCTATCAAGACCATCATTTAACAGATTAAAATAACTTATTATATCAAACATTATCAGTTCTCCTCTACCAAAGATCCGATTGACCTGTCGTGGCATTTCAAATTTGAATAGTTGAAAAATCAGTGCTTTTAATCCAAAACATTTAAGCACTAGTCATGTGTATAAACAATTTTATCAGCTGATTATATTTATTAATGGATATATTTTTAATTCAAGGATATATATCACTAGGTTACAACTGACAGACTAAGATCCAAATCATAACATTAATTTTTTTCCTCACACCTAAATGGCCGCCATTTTCATTTTTGATATGTATCAGTAGAGTATGCATAGAGCATATGATAGACAGATCTAGTTATGATTGGTTCCGTAGCCAATGTGCCAGGTCTTTATCATACATTATCTGCTGGTAATATCATTCATAAAACAGATTTTCTGAAACTTGCTTTATCTCTAAGGCTAATCATTGAGTCACATGACCTGATCACATGACCTAATCACATGACTATATGCAACTACCCAGAATGCCAGAGTGTGAGTGTGTATCTGCAGCTCAAGATGCCATATTTGTTGATGTGGGTGGAGTTATGTGTATGAGTGGGTGGGGTTATGTGTGGGAGTGCAGGCACCATATTAGTATTACCTTCCAAAGTTTTTTCCTGTTTCAATATTACATGCTAAACTGTGGCTCATTTATAAAACTCTTTTTATTATTACACAGACTTAACACATTCAGTAAATATATTCAGCTTTCCAATTTTCTAGCTAATCTCTCACAGAAGTTATATCATATACTCTTTGACTATTTATAATGTAATATTCCAATACACTTCGAAATCACAAGTAATTGTAGAAAAAAACATTTCTTATATGATTGAGGATATAAAAATTAATCAGAATAAATACCAATATAAAAACAAACAAAAATCATGAAAGTAACGTTATCAAAATTACGAATTTTCGATAAAAAATGTTTTTAAAAAATAGCTAAAGCATATACCCCATACCCCATGTTACCAAGAAAGACATTGAAGTAACCAAACTGTAGAACATTAGCAGAGTTTTCTACAGTTCCAAGCAATATGTCTACACATGATCAAAGGTATACAAAGTGTGATATTGGAGTACAGCATCTCGGTAACCATAGCAACCTGAATGGCATTATGTGGAAATCCCAGACAAAAAACTAAAATGTCTGTTGCAGGCGGCTAAATATATATACATGTACTGAAATGGTTGGCATTCCGGAGTCATAGCACCTGGTTGTTTTCTGTAGAAGATAATCTCAACACAAGCATGATATTCACTACAAGAAATGATAGCACCGTTATGTTTATAATTAGCAAGAAATAGGTCTCAACATGTATATTATGCTCTTTGCGTAACGGGGTGTAGGAGAGAGTTACTCTGCTATAAAGTTGGAAAATGGCTCAAAATGTTGACTGCACCGCCAAAACTATGTTTACATTATTTTTCTCTTACAATTGGTAGATTTATCAATAATTTACGACAACTTTTGTCTTATTTATTTTTGATGCACGCAGACAAATTAAAATTAATGCTTGGGAATTATACTTTCAATTTTCGATCTTCAATTTTAATTTTTCAATTAAAGCATTCTAATTGTAAAATTACATTAAAATTTTATCAAGATGTTTCTAAATTTTTGTGAAGCAAATCATTAAAAATCTGCATGGACAATAAAACCAACACATGGATTTAGATAACACGGATTATTAGCATTGCAAAATGTAAGTCGTTGAGTGTGATTTCTTACTAACCAAGTGTGAAATGACAGGGTTTGACTGTCAATCCTTCATGCATGTGTTCATTAGACTAGTTCCCTAATTTTACTCCTCCCCACCTTTAAGATTCAAATTAAGAAATGATGCAAACCAGTCTGAATTCATAGAGAGCCAGTCATAATGAAGTTTAATTGAGCATAGAGACTGCTTTACATGTGCAGATGTTCTGCTGTGTTAGGTCACCTACTAACCTCAAATTTTCGAGGACAAATTTGTAACTGTCTACTTTAGATGAAATGATTAGAATGCTAAATTTTATGCATGTGGGAAGATATAGTTTATATTGAAGTTACGTTTACTGATTTTATACTAATGTCACATGGACATCACATGACATCAACAATTAAAACGTTTATAATAATATGACTAACTGAAGTATGGGGTTCATGGCAAATAAACAGAAACAATTTCATAATAGTTCTGCAACAGAATTAAAGGATTTAGGAACAAACTTAATTAGGAATAAACATTCCTAACGTTTAGCAAATTGGGTCAAGAAACCTAAGCTTTTCCAATTAGGATAAATGATGACACATTAGGACACATAGCATAGGGTAACATATATACTACATAAGCACATTGAACTTGATATGAAACTAGAAACAAGGTCTCTAAGTCTATCTAGATTTTTTTAGATTCTAAGTTTCTTACATGAACAAAGAACTGTTTCACTTTGTACACAATTTCCACAAGCATGTTCACTAGAAGGTGTTTGTACCATTAGAAATAACTGAACAAACAATACCAGTGGAAAATAATGGGAAACTAAGTCACCAAAAATACTATGGAGTAATGACAAAATTATACATCAAGAGTGAAATTAAGTCAAAATTAGCATTGGAGGACAGGGAGAGTAGGGGGAAGTCACTAATGAAGTTGTCTATTGTTACTTTCACTGACATAAAGTGTACATACAAAAAAGTGAATATGGCATATCCTTGATGCCAAATCCTCAGAGAAAAGTCTATGTTTTGATATGTGTTTCATGTGTGTGTATTCTCCTAGGTACAAATATGAGGCATAGGCTACTAGAATACAGGAGTAATCTTCTTCCATGTATGATTATCATTATATTTCATTGTACACATAATACAATCAGATAAGAGATTGCAGAAGTAACGGAGAAAATCATGTATCATTATTACTAATCTACAATACCCTGGTTGCCTGCTGAGAAAATATGTATCAAAAACCTATCAGTATGTATGTAATTACCTCGGAAGCCTCATTCCACCTTTATCATGCATATGTGTATGTTACATATATAGAAATAGCTACTACAAGAAGAGTGATAGCAATCTTCTAGCTTCTGTATTGGATTACACCTATAGTACGGAACGAAGGTCGAAATAGGTTCAATAAAGTATACCCCATTGGGGTAGGGCTTGTGTACCTATGTCTTTGATGTATATCTGTTACTATGTGTTTATGGGTGTGTGTAGTTTAGGGCTCCTTCTATTACCTGACTGCATGTGACATGGAAGATGCATCTTACCAATATAAACTCACACTGATTGATTTCTGGCAGTAGTTTGGCTCACGTTCGACCATGACAATAGGGGTATATACCGGTACTGTATATTGTTTCCAACATCAGAGAGTAAGAGTTGTTTAGTAAATATAAATATAATCATGGGATATTATGTGGTACAACGACCGGGACCGTTAGGAAACATTAATATCAAAGTTAATATACTAGTAACTGGATTTATGTGATAATAGTCAGTTAACCATGAAAGTCGACATTTGTTAGTACTTAGTGTTTTCATATGGCAAAAAATCAAATATGGTGGACAGCATTCTTAGCGTTGCCATAGTAACCTATAACATGGCTGAGAACAAGAACTGGATAAGATTTCTAGTTTCACTTTGGACATTTCAGTGAAAAGTGCTTCTTTTCTCAGAGGATTCTATACTTGTCGAGTTGTTGGACAAACTTGTACCATTTTGTAATTTATAATTATATTAATAATAGACAATGGAAGGTGAGCAGACTGGATATACGCTATCACTGCTATGGAGATGTACAGGTAAATTGCTATATAATAAATTTCAGTCATTATTATTTGAGACGAAACTGTAGTGCTATGATACTTACAGTAAGAAATGGAATCTTAGCAATATGAAAAGGATAATAGCATTACTAAATTGTCATCAGTTATATATCGTCTCTGGATATTCTGCAATGGCTTGGAGCACCATTTTATCATGAGAGAGTACAGGATCAAATACATGGACATTTTACCTACGATATTAAGGATACATGGAATGAAGCAGGAAAACTGGATCACAGACAGACATGTGGACAGACAGAAGAGGATATAGGAGGATAGATATTAAATGCTTAACTTTCGCTGGTTGGAACTGGGTCAAATTGTGTTTTGTATGATTTGGTCCCCTTCAACCAGCTGTAGTTTTGCATTTTTGCCAACAGAGGGCGCCACACACATGGAGGCGGCCATCTTGGATTGGAAACTCTACACCAGTTTGCATATGTTGTTACCGACATGAGAGCATGCATCGCTGCCTTCGCCAGGCTTTTTTAGTAATAATCAGCTGAGCTATTAATAGGCATTCAGCAACAGAGAAAACTGGAAAACTGCGTAATATGAAAATTTGATGAGGTATTTCATCACCGTGTGCTGAACACAAGCTTGATAAAGTTGCCATGCAGTCTACCCTGGAATTGCTAGATAATGTTGGAAAGTCTTATCTTTAATATGCCATATGATTGTACAGATATGAAATCAAGAGATATTTTAATATACTGATACATATATCTGACTACACTTATATAAATAAATATGTACATTTCGTAAAAATTCACATACATGTACATGACGTACTTTAACATTTGGTTCAATTTCACTTACATGTATATTTGGTAGAATTTCCCATACATGTACATATTTCTTAGAGATGCATACACATTGAAACAACCTTTTTGTACTTAATCTAATTACACTTTTACATAAATTGACCTCATTCAAATCTTGTTCACATTTACCATGACATACTGTCATTTTGTTCACATTTACCATGACATACTATAATATCATAAAACGTTTAATGAAAATAGTAAATAGATATATCAAAGAACACATATGCATTTCAAATGTCTGCCTTTACCATGCTTAATTTATATTTAACATTTATAAATCATGATAACTTAAATAAGTCGGTCAAATTTTTTGAGCATGGACAACTAAGATGCCACAACAAAGCAACTGAGATAGGCATTACCATTTGTTATGGAATTATCTAATAGGTTATAATTGATCAAATAGAATTAACAAATATTTTTTATTTATATTTTCAGATATGGAAGGATGTCCGAAACAGGATCCAATGTCCAGAAAGAATTGATGCTCATACTATGGACAGATAATCAAATTATGTTGAAAGGATACTATAAATAGTGTCAATATTCAATTATTGTGTTGGAATAAAATACACTTTTGGATATTTGAGTACTCATATATGTTCAATATACTAAACCAGTGACCAGTTCATTGGGCAGTCTACACCAATATAAATGGATTCTAATAATAGTCGGATATACTCCTTCTAAAACGCAACAACTTCACAAAGCCAAGATGATGCGTCATGCCCAACTTCATACACATCTACAATTACATATACTAGCAGTAGCTACAAAAAATTAACCTCATTAGCTAAAACTGTAAAACTTTTTTTCACATTTTGACTCCATCTCACAACATATTCAGTCAATGACCTTTGGCAAAGTGTTGTTAAGTGATTTTTAAAATTTATTTGAATTTCAAGCCTTGAACACATTATTCAAAAACTTTATTGCAAGAAACGTAATTAAAAATAATTTTGTTTAAATTATTTCAAGTTCTGGTAGATTAACCCTTTACCATTTACCCAAAGCACAGAAAAGTGAACTTTATACAAGTGAATTAGAGGGAGTATATTCAAACATTTGTGTTTTATTTGATAAAAAGTTAAACTTGAAATAATAAAATCAGGACAGTAAGGACAATTCAAGGTAAGTCTGAGCAAATGTCAGTATGTATGTTGATTTGATTACCTGAACAACACTGGAATTGACCTCTTAACTGACCGAAATCCTGAAGCCAATCAATGATATATAATTCTTATATGTATTGATTCAATTTGGAACTAGTTCAATTTGAATTCAAATTTAACTTCATTTCTAATTTTTGAGCAATGGCCCTTAACTGAGACCAACAAGACAGGGTGGCTATGAAAGAAAATTCCCTTATTTCATGATGCACACTGGCATAATTATTCTTACATACAACTTCGTATGCGTTCCATAATTCATACATTCCCATGTTGTTCTAAATCTGTTATATTGTTTATATGTTATTTTGACCTATGATGCTATAAATTTTGAAAAATAAAAAAGAGAAACTATTGAATTTTGCTGTTGATTTAAACATATTGTGTTACTACTATATTATAAGACATTTTTGTGACAAATTATCTCCCTTGTCAGATGCCAATTCAAGGGAGACCACTATAAGCACCTTTAAACCCACTTGGTGTACTCTTGAATTTATCGTTGTTTCTTATTTATTAAAATAGTAGTGATATACCAAAACTAAACTTATTTCCGACTTTTTTCTTGAAATATGAGTAATGAACTTTTGAAGGCCTAAAACTTATGGTGAGAAAAATACTTATATACTTATTACCTTCTGCTAATACTTGAAAACAATCGAAACAACGATAAAACCAGAGTAATCCAATGTTTGGACCATGTGCTTATAGAGAGGTATAAAGGGAGATAATGCACTAAAGTTCCCCATTACATAACTTCTCAACTGGGAACCATTGAGAGGCAGTGGGACAAGCAAAGTTTACAGTGCACATACTGTCACATGTCACAGCATAGGAAGCACATTGGATGTCAGGTGATACTACTTTCACTTCCCATGGAGGAAGATGTCATCAGGGGTTTCAATAGAGCCAATTTAAAATCAGGAAAATCAGACGTGGTCAACCATTTTTGATAAACGAGAGGCCTTTAGCCACATTGTTTCCATATTTAAATCAGTTTTTTAGCAAATCCTTAAAAACAGATTAAATTGACCATAACTAGGCCATTTCTAAAGATATTTTCATCAAATAACTCCGAAAATTGATGCCCCTGATGTCATGTTCTTTTTGGACATTGACTACAGTCATGTTCTTAACATGTGGAGAAGATGGCGTTTGCTGCTTATGGAAGTGCAAATTAGCACTAATTGGTAATTACAATTCAAGGAAAAATGGAATTTATGTCAATGTGACAAAGAGTTGAATGTCAAAAACGGATGAACAAAACCAGACCAACGACACTATGAACTTACTGTACAAGTAGGATTTACCACATGCACGCACTTGTTACATAATAACACACAACATTGTTACAGTCCTTTCAAAGCTACTTGATAATGGCTGTAAACATTAGCTCGTCCAGTAGGTAAACTAAGTTTATCTAGGTGTAACTGGGTCTATAGTATTCATCGCTATTCTTTCGATTTGGGATAGTTCCCTCATTAGTATTACTTATTGAATCGACAGTACTGTTTTATGCTATGATTATACATGTCATGTTTGTATGACCCTTGATTGGTAAATAAAATTATTCTATTCTATTCACAACATGCTCGACATTCTCAACTTACCCAGGTCAAGCAACTTTTTGCACTGAGAATGACCGCCCACAGAGATGGTTTAAAATTGAAGCCAAAAAGATTTGCCTAACAGTCTATATTTAGCTTTATATGAATCTACCTGTGCACAAGACTATGGTAATATATATAAAACTCTATATGTTGATATCTAACACAATCAAATAGATATTAATCAGTCTATTTATCAATCTATTTTTTATCATAACACCCCATTTACAAGATATTTGAATCCCTTTAACAGCAGAATATAAGCAGTCATCACATTAACTTAATGAGAATATTTGAATTGATTACCTTGAAAAGGTGCCAAATTACTTATTAGTGTTAGTTTCGGGAGTTAATATTTCATACCTTACACAAGAACATGAAATGAACCACCATATACTGGAGAGGCTGAGCTTGGCAAAGTTATGTAGCACAGAAATCAAGGTGTAACTTCAGAGGTGAAAATTGCCCAAAGCTGTTTATTACCCAAAATTCAACCAATTACACAAAGAGGTGAAAATTGCCTCAAAGCTTTTTAATTACCCAAAATTCAACCAATTACACACAGAGTAAATTCAGTTATCTGAAGTAACATATTGTAACCATATACCTCCACATAGCCATGCTGTTCTGCAAACATTGACCTATACTGCCTAATGCCTTTTATTGAGAAATTTGCTACCTAGGCAAGTGTAGGCTCTTGAGCTGGTAATTATGATAGCAGTAGACTAGCCATTGGTCAGGAGTTCATTCAGTATACAGTGCAGTAAAACCTCAATAATACAACCACTCTTGCTATCCTTGACAGCTAGTAGTCTTTAATGGAAGTGGTTGCCTGTTGCTTATACATGCATATTGCATATCTAGGGTACCATTCCTTGCTATAATGGAGCATATCAGGTTACCCGTCCATGCTTATCGTGAAGCAAATAGGGGTACCAGCTCAGTGTGTGCATGCAACACGTGGTAGGGTACCAGCAATTATTGGTGTACGTTAAATATTTTGATACTGGCCATTGCTTTTTTGGGAAAATACTGGGCACCAGATCATTGCCTGAGCATGTAACACTGGGTGAGGTACCAGCCATTTCCCTAATGTAGCATTTGGGTACCAGTCAATACATGTGTAAAGAGCACTGGGAACCAGCTATTGACTGTGAATGTAGCACTGGGTGGGGCACCAGCCATTGTACTAATGTAGCATTAGGGTACCAGCCATGTGTAAGCAGTAATAGGGTACCAGTCATTGTCTGTATTTTACATCAATCTATGGTAACAGGATCAACCCAGGAACACATGCCTAGCACATATTGAACCAGTTAAGGAGCTTATGAAGTACACATTAAATGAGTTCAAATTTTACCACATATGTTCAGAGGGCTGAAGTCATTTCAACTTCAACAGCAATTAAGCTTAGCAAATATGCACCAAGGCATACCAAATGAGCGGGTAGCTATATATATCCGTAGCCTAGCAAGATCCTTGCTCAATTTGGATGAAGAGAGGGTTTCAAGATTTCGAGGTTCCAGTAAAGATTTTCAAGTTTCCAGTAAAAGATTTTGGAGTGTAGTTTTAAATCCTAACTCAGAACTCAAATTTTTAACTCAAAACTCGAAATTCTTGACTCAACACTGAAAGAAAACTGAATCTCAGAAGAGGAGTGAACAATTGAACTTGTACATGTCAGGCTTACCACAACAAAAATGAAGCAAACTTCGAAATTCCATCAATTTACCAAACATCAAACAGTTGCCAAACTATACAATCATTGGTACGATATAGATGGTGGAGATATATACATAATGATATTTATCTTTGTCTAGAATTTTATGGATCTGTGTCTGTCTACTGAGCTTTATAGCATTTTTCAAATACCAGTTCAAACATTAAATTGTGAAAGATTAGAAAATGTATGTTCACACACAGGCATCAAATATTGGTCTATGAAAATTTGGTCCATAGAAATGAATAGACACATAACAAATGTTGGTTTACACATGTTGTATTCTAATGAAACGGACGTTGTGGTCATTGCACATTTTTTTGCATATATTTTTGCATCACAATTTAAATCGACTAGAAAAAACAAAATAATGCATTAAATTGATACCAATTATTCAGACTTATTTATGTTTAAGACATCATTTAGAACAGGACAAAAGAAATCACTAATTTATTCCACAAACATACATGTAAGATGCAATTTCAGAACAAAGCTCACAACCAGGGATCAATAAATTAGTCTAACATATCTACACAAGTTCACCAAAACATCAAGACAATTTTTTTCAAACCTAAATAACATGCCACATGTACAAGTACTGATATACAGGTTCATGGACCCAAGTCTTTACACTAAGAATTATCTCAGAAAATCTCACATTGCAATTAAAGTTGCAGTTGCATTAATTTTATATGCACGGAGGCAAGAATTCCGCACCATTTTTTTGTGGCAGGATTTCTGAGAAAATGATGCAGTTTATTGTTGTTTCCATATGGGTTTAATTTCTGCAGACACATAAAATTTATGCAATTTGTATCCCCAATCAGTACATTATCACCACAAAACTACTTTCATGATCCATTTTATATCATAAGAATACAATATAGTCAGAAAATTTCTGCTTGTGAAAAATACATATGGTACTAATATTCACAGAATAGAGTTTTTGTGAAAGATTAATTTGTTTGCAATTTTTTTTTAGTCTAAGTGGAAAAGCTGACAATTTATGTTCATGAAAATTCCCATCAAACACAAAAAATACTTCTTTCTGACACAAATATTTTAATTTGATATCGCATACTTCTTCAGAATAAAAATTAACAAAAGACTGACCCTGCAAAAAAAAAGAATGATTTACAGTTTGGAGTAATGAATTTGTGAAATTTATGGGAAATCAACACTAATTTTATGCACAACTAATATAGCCAAATAAACAGTATTTCTTTCTGTTTCAAAAGTTTGACCCTACAAAAAACGTATGATTTACAGAATGGAGTAATGAATTTGTGAATTTACGCGAAATTTACGCGAAATTGTCACAAAATTTACGCAAAAAATAGAACCCAATCTACAGTAATTTCTCCTCATTCTACACACATTGGAGTACATTGAGAATATATATTTTTCAAAAGTTTGCCCTCGCAAAAATGTATGATTTTACAGTATGGAATAATGAATTTGTGAAAATTTACGCGAAAATAACACGAAATTTACATGGAATTTAAACAAAACAAATATTACTGGATAGACAGTATTTCTTTCTGTTTCTACACACATGGGAGTACATGGAGTATGTACAAACAAGCTTACAAATACCTTATTACACTAATCACATACACACATGCTTCCATGTGCCAATATCTGGTTAAATTAAGCACATAGAAGATTAGGTTCAAAGGCCAGAGGAGGTGAACTTTCATGATTCTCCATTAATCTCTATGTTTTTTTTGTTTTCAGCATGACTACAGCTAATGTTATGTTATGGCCATTGTAAAGTTAATATAGAAATAGAAATCTAGACAGAATTTGAGGAAAAAAAAGAGTGCAAATAAATGCATAACAGCTGTTCTTTGGAATGAGAATTTACATTTTATTGTTAATGCACGTCACACTATAAGAAACAGCAAGTTTCCAAGTTTTGTACATTTCTGAATACCTTGGAGTATGTGAACCCTAACAGGAACAAAAGATTCCGAAATACTCACTCTACAAGACTTGCCACTCATCAGTTTCTTTAATGTTTGGTATAATGAGAATTCTCCTGCAATCTGTATAGGGAGGCATTGTCATGTGAATGTGGCATTCACAAAAATTAACTCAAACCGAGGTCCTACTGAGGCGTAATGCCCTATCTTGAAAAAAGATGCTAGTCTGTTTTTGGTGCCATTATAGGACACAAAGCCGTAGCTATGTAGCGTAAAATTTTGATCATTTTCAGTAAATCTGTGCATATTCCTAAATAGTGGCGTCAAATTGTGTCACATTGAAGCAACGCTTCTAATAAAATGTAGCATGTTTGTCTTAGCAAAAATAAATTTAAGAATGGTTTCAAGTCACTCTTGTGTTTTTATTGACCTTCATTGTAGCATAATCTTTACAGGGAACCAGATGTAAATTGTAGAATATACCACAAAACATGGAACCAGCTAGCACGCCCTCATAGCACTCAGTGAAAAACTAACATGAAACAAAATACCAATTTCCCTGATATGTCAGTCCATAAATTCTCGACAAAATGAGAAAAAATCTGGCACATACAATTTATATGAAACCAATTATCAGCCAAATTTTGATCATGTCTGGAAAGACATCAAATATATATTTCAACCTTGTGGTGTGTGAGTTTACCAGGGAATACAGCTTGAGTCACTGCCAAATACAAATGTTGTAGTATGAAGGTGAAAGCCAGTGATTGAAAACTGCGTAGTAGTTAGACTTATATAACTTATATAGTTATATAACTTCTCAAAGAGGTAAAAAATAGACATGGATAAAAGATATGTGATAATTAAGACACAAATAAAATCTCAAAGCGAAAACAATAAAAATCATTTCTGGAAGAATGCATCAAGGGAGGTTACCCAGCACAGATCTGATGTAATGGATTGACAGAGTTCATGTTCCTGGATTATTTTTTATGTGGACTACAAGGCATGACCTAAGAGAAATTGCTAATGTATCAAATCTGGGATATATTCTTACCAACACTTTGATGAGCTCAAATTACCTTAACCCCATCCAATATCAAAACAGAGGAAAAATCACATCACATTTCCACACATTGATAGATAGTGAATGAATGGGTTTCAAGTGACAATAATGATGCATGCTGGGTATCAAAATAAACACACTCCTCCCAACTTTGAGGAAAGATAAACAGTGCATATAACACTAAACAGTCATATTTCATACAGTGATCACTCATTAAAGTAGGTATCTTCCCTTCATGCATATTTTTAAGTCATTTAGGAAAAAAGTTCTAAAACTTTTATTAATGAATCTGGAAACTTCATTCATGATGGTATCCATTGGCATGAGGGTAAAACAGAATTCAGATTCCTCTTTAAAATATGCTACCTAGATACACTTATCAGAATTGTTCGTATTTTAGGAAGATTGTAATTCTTCAGTCTAGACTGAAACCCACTAATGAGCATTTAAAACCAACCAGTTTAATGGTAAATAAACGACTCTTCATCTTAAATATAATGACAAAGAAGAAGAGTGAGATAACAAGACACACAGAATCGACGTTATCGGTGAGAAAACTGCGAAAAAAACATATTCGTAAACGTAATTACACCAAGTAAAACAACTGATTTGACAAAAGCTAGGATATGTTTTGATACAAAGTGAAACAAGTTTAGACTTGATGCATATTGGAATACCTCCAAAGATGATATAATCATAAGAGATGTTTTCACTCTTTTAGTGGTTTGGGTGGGTTTCAAATTATCAAACAAAGAATTATGGTACTTAGATATACAACTTTTATATTGCATAAGTGATGATAAGTCCCCCGCACTTGATGAAAGTATTACACCAAAGATGCATAAGAATCAACAGGTGAAATCAATTTACTACAACATGTCCACTTATTTAACCCTTTAACTCATAGTAACACCTTTCCATGCATCAAAGCCATCTCCAAAGCATAAGTCCCCCACACTTGTTGAAAGTATTACACCATTAGATGAACAAAAAGCAACTACTACAGTATAATAACTTATTTAACCCTTTAACTTATAGAAACACCTTTCCATGCATCTAACCAATTTCCATGCAGACATTTCACTACTTTTGTCCAATTTTCATGCGGATATGCGACAGTAGGAAGAATGCTAAATTAGGACTTGTTTTGTTTTCTGGACCAAGTAACTTTGAGTAACTATTGATTTGGACAAGTAACAAATTATTTTTGCTTATTCAGACAAATAGTTTCAATTATCTTTGATTCCGACAAGTAAGTTCAAATCCTAAATTCACAGTATGCTAGTAGGAGATATCTATTTCTGCTTTCAAACCACAGGTATGGAGATAATGTATAAAACATAACTTACATCTCAGAAATACCAAACAAAAAGATTATGGGTCTATGGTGCGATAAAAATATTATTATACACCAATAAACACAACAAAAACTGTCAAGAACTTATAGAAAATCTTAGGACAGTTGTTATACCATTGAAAAATTGAAGAGCAAGGTTTTGACTATAAAAGTTAGTTAAGTATGTAATAGTTACTAATATACTCCTAACACTATATTCAGGCCTGTTAATTAGCAATCGTTTTCTAGCCTGCAAATCATGGTTTCAAAGTCTGAATTTCCAATTTTCAATCTAGGCAAAGAAGAATAGTTTAGGATTCAAAAACCTGAAATTAGGCACAAGCCTGAAAACACCAGACCTGATATTTCCATATTTAACTGAAAATCAGTAACAGCAACATCAGTAAAAACGAAGATTAGCAGATAGTTATTTTAAATATCCTTATTCAGAAACTTTCGCTAACATGGATTGACACTGACAAGGGCATTAATCCTGAAACAAACTACATGCATCACACATCTACGCTGCATTGACATACCTTGGATTCCCTCGCAGGGCAGCATGGTGGAGGGCATTGAATCCGTTATTGTTGGTTATCGTCAGATCTGCATGGTACTCAAGTAGTAGTGATATCATATCGTCACGTTTCTTACTTATGGCATCGTGTAACGGCGTGTCTCCTTCAGAATCCTAGGTTTGTAGAGGGTCAAAAATGCATGAATCACAAAGAATAAGTACTCAAAAAGAATTTCTGAAACAAAGGGGCTTTTCTATGCACATAATCATTTTTAAATGCATATATTTTATCAATGAGCTACTGAATGATATAATATGTAGTTGGTTCAATTGGACACAGGAGGATGAACAATATCACAAGAATACTCAACAAATAAAGTAAAAGGAGGTACTTTACAGATTATTCTGAACTTTTATTTCAAAGATTGGAGTAAAAACCTCTGGACAAAAGTCACAAAATAACAGATAAAGTTACATAAACTATACTAAGTAAATATTTAAATATACATGTATGATTAAAATATTATGAGAGTGGCAAAGAACCTTGTTTCACTCAGGAACAAGTGTCAAGGACCTGTCCAAATAATTCTGTTGGCTACGGAAGAATGCAAAGAACAGTTAAAGGGAGATCAGTCAAAACTATTTATGATACCTGTAAACTTAGAGGTAAACTTCAAACATTTTGCAGTGTACCTGTATACAAACAATGGTCAAAGGGAGGTAATTCCAATATAAAAAACTTACCTGTAAACTTGGGTGACATCCTATCTCTAACAGAGCTTTCACAACCCCTATATGACCCTTGTTGACCCCTATGTGTAGTGGAGTCTGCCTACGTTTGTTTCTAGCATTTAGGTCGGCACCGCCTCGATGTAACAATTCTATAACAGCGGGTTCATCACCGAATGCAGCATGGTGTACAGCTCTGTCACCGTCTTTGTCCTGATATATATATACACAGGGGTGTCAATAGAGCCTAATTTAAAATCAGGAAAATCGTATGCAGTCAACCATTATTGACAAACAAGAGGCATTCAGCCACATAGTTTTCATATTTAAATCAGTTCTTATTAAGAAACAGAATAAATTGACCATAACTTGAGATATTTTCATCAAATATCTTTTATTTTGGTCAAAAAGCATGCCTCTTTCAGGATATGTAAATACAGAATTCTAGATTATTCCGGAAAATTTACACCCCTTATATACATGTAACAAAGTCATTCACAACATCAGATATAACTTCAAACTACAATGTACATCCATATACTATTCATATCAATAATAAACAGTGTGGAGAAGAATCAAGCTTTATATTCTAATTTCTAGGGTAACCACTTTGGTGGTGAGTATGGAACGGGTATCACCTATGATAGCTAATTGCAGGGAACAGCTTACAGGGCGATTTAGACGAAGAAGTTACCTTTATTAGCCTCATTGCGCTAAAATCAAAGTCCCTTTCAATTTGGAGAACTGAGAGACATGATTTCTGAATTTCAGACCACATTTTTAATTAAATTGACCGTCATAAACGGATAAACAAGTTTCAACATGCTGATTTATTGCTAAACTAGTATGTTACCCTACTTACAGAAATTCAAGTGCCCAGTGACCTTCATCAAGGTGCAATAAGTCACATTTTAAAAAATCAAGCAACCTTTGCACAGGGGCGCTAAAATGGCATAGGGAAAGTAGAAATTTCAGAATTTTTAGGTATTCCAGATTTGAAGTGAATGGCCCCTGACAGGTGATGAATGTTATCAATATTCGTTTTTTCCGTATTTGTAGGACCCCTATATGGCAGGGTTCTCATTTTCAGCAGACTGCAGGACAAATTGACAGCTTAAACAAGACTGCGTTCAATAAACGCTTATGCCCCCGTGGAAGCCATGTCCATAAAAAGCTAAGTCAATCAGGGGCCATTATTCAGTTAAAATGTTTGATAGTGTTACATGGCTTTGAACTATAAGGGACTTATGATGGTAAACGAATATGCCACATTTGAAAGCAGTGCCTTGATTGACTTCATGTGTGATCTGGTGATACAGGTGTTATGGTTCTTTGTCACTGCACTTCTCCAAGTTGCCACCAATTCATATACCAAGTTTGAAGTCAATATTTTAAATACTTTTGAAGATACGCTCCGGACAAACAATTATCATGAAAATACTGAAGGGGAGACAGACAGAGTTATAGTTCTTGGTCCATGCACTTCTATAATCTACCATCTATTTATATATCAAGTTTTAAGGCAATATCTTAAACAGTTTTGAAGATACATTCCGGTCAAAATTTTATTCTGAAAATACTAATGGGGAGATAATTAAAAGTTTAAGACAGACAGAGTTATATTGCTTGGTCATTGCACTTCTCCAAGTTGCCATCTTTTTATATTCCAAGTTTCAAGTCAATATGTTAAATAGTTTTGAAGATATACTCAGAGCAAAATTTGACTATAAAAAACATGAAAGGGGAGATAATTCAAAATTTAAGACAGACAGAGTTATGATTCTTTGTCAATGCACTTCTCCAAGTTGCCATCTATTTATATTTCATATTTCAAGTCAATATGTTAAATAGTTTTGAAGATACGCTCCAGACAAAATTTTATTGTGAAAATACTAAAGGGGAAAGTCTAAGTCCAAAATTAGGTCAAGGTGAAGGTCAAAATGGAGTCAGGTGATACAGGTGTGTGGAGAGTGGTCATATACAACATCCATACAAGTATGAAAGATTTGTAGCAAGCCATATTAATGCTAGAAGAAACAGTCAATTTGGGTTAACCAAGAATTTGGCCTTTCAATAAGTCTAAGTCCAAAATTAGGTCAAGGTGATGGTCAAAATGGAGTCAGGTGATACAGGTGCGTTGAGAGTGTTCATATACAACATCCATGCAAGTTTGAAAGCTTTGTAGCAAGCCATATTAATGCTAGAAGAAACGGTCAATTTGGGTTAACCAGGGCGGACGAACGAACGGACGGACGGAAGTACGGACGGACAGGTGCATTACTATATGCCTCCCGATCTATCGATACGGGGGCATAAAAACATTTTGGGCAGTCTGAAAATGTGCAATTTATACACAAATTAGCTGCATTAAGGATATTATCAGGCCTGTTTGTTAAGCATTCGTCCTGCTAGGTTACAACTTATTGAGAAGCCTGATAAGGTGATAATAATTACAGTGTATTCAGTATTCAAACCTCAATCTCCATGTCCAGATCATACTTCATGAGAACTTTGATGACATCAACATGACCATTCTGTGAGGCTGCTTGTAGGGCAGTATGACCAGCAAACACACCATTCACCTGAACAAAACACATACACAAACATTTAACATGTATAGCCCTTTAAATATTTCATATAATCAACTAAACATTTCTTATATACACCCAAGTAGTATATATAATAATAGTGTCAGGAAAGCGCTTACGCCCCAGTGTTAGCCTGTCCATAATTACAAGCTAAGTCAATCAATTCGAAAGTTTTGTCAAGAATTAATGGACAGAATAGCATAATAGCTATTTTCAAAGTGTTTCAACAGGGTCATAAATTGACATACCTGTCACCTGTGTGGTCTAAATGATTAATTGTGAAATAAAATTCACAACTAATTAATCAAGATGACCCAGAGCTCCCCTAATTCCAAATTAGCATATATTTCAATGTTTTTACTTTTTGATATAATTAACAGTATGTATGATTCTTCAAAGAATTTTTCCACCGGAATATCTAATCAATATCGCACAGATTTGTAACATAAAATGTGTCTTACATTGACTGTAGCGTCGGATCTCTGTAGTATTTCATCGACTTTAGCAGAGTCACCATTAGCGGCTGCTTTTACCAGCTCTTCATTCACGTCACCAGATACATGTGTCTCAAATAACTTCTTCAAAAGTGCGCTCAATCTCTCTAAATACACAGAATTTATACATTGTAAAACAGTTTATAAAACCCAAGAGAATTGATGCTGAAATAATATTTTCAGATTATTCCTGATAATTAGGAAAAGGGCCCAGCATCTGAGTGTATTGTAAATAATTGTTGGTATTCTGTTAGGGAATATGTTGTCATACAATAATCAGTATTGATTGTCAGCTGTAAAAAGTTGAAACTGAAAAAATTGAAGAAACTGCAGGATGCCCAGTTGAGCGTTTTGAAAAATTCAACATGGCAACCAATTCCCAGTCTAACCGAAATTAGTAAGTTTATTGCCACCATTAAAATGCAGTTAATACGCATCATTTGTTACGGATTCAAATAAACACATTAAGATTGATAGAAATTAATTATGATATTTAAACCATTGATTATGTTTAGAACAATTCTCAGACCAAGTACGGTAACTGTATAAATGTTAGGAAAATTATAGCTCATACAGACCTCCGGATGAGTTGCCGATAGCAGCACCATCAGATGACGCCACTTTAGCGACAGCAGCAGGGTTATACGTCCATGATGTACCACATACCTCTACCTTCAAGTCGTTATCATGGTAAACTTGTTGTACACGACCAATCTTACCCAACGTCTGAAAGTAGAAGTCATGTTAACTCATTCAACAGCTTATCAATGTAGTTTGATTCAAAATTTCACTGCCAGAAAAAAATGAGATGTCACATTTAATATTCTGTCACAAGTCTTTAATTGAACCAGTTTTGACAATTTAACCTCAATTAGTTATATCATGTTTACTAATATTACATAAAAATAAGTCACACCTTATATTTTTAAAAATTTTGAACAGGTCAACTGAAAAATCATTAATTTTCGTGGGGAATAAATTTCGTTGATTTCGTGGTTGAAGGTCCAATTGAAATGGTCTTTTTTACCAAAAAAAAACCACACAAAATTTTGTCCAACAGAAATAAAATGATTTTACAGTATTTGAAAATTTTAAAATATTTATTCTACATACAGGCATCATAGCTTCAGCCCATTCTCCGTGTCCTCGCTGTAGCACCTTTATTCTATCCACATCACTAAGTATCTGCACCAGATCACCAACAGCAAACTGAGGGGCCGACGCTGACCCTGTAGCCCCTAAATTGGTTCCATTTTCACTGGTGGCGGAATTTGTACTACTTGGTGTACTGACTTTGGTGAGCACAGCTGGATTAAATGTCCATCTGGAAAAACAAAACACAGATGTCTAGTCCATACTTAAGACCAGAATAAAGTAGATCAATGTACATTTGTAAGATTTGCAAGGGAAATAACTCTTCAATGCCTAAACTGATGCATCTTTACACTTCATGGTTATCAGGTGTATGCCAAGTTATTGAAATCCCTTTTAATGATGGCTTTGCAAGTAATTCATGTCCGCTATTTTTTTTGACAAATCAACCAACCTGCAGAAATAATGGACTGTGCAAGTGCAAAACCAAAATATTGACACCAATTAACAGGCATTTCAGATTACCAACCAAGTTATAAAATGTACCACTCTTAAATACTATCTTATTGCAAATGTTTTAATAATGTGACTGAAACGTATTCAGATGTGTAATATATATATAAAAGCTTGTCATTTGTTCACTAACCTGTTACCACTGGAATATGATACAACAATATCATGATCTTCATCAATACCAACAACTGTTCCTGTCTGACCCAAACACTGAAAGTATCATCATACATTATATAACAATATCATGATCTTCATCAATACCAACAACTGTTCCTGTCTGACCCAAACACTGAAAGTATCATCATACATTATATAACAATATCATGATCTTCATCAATACCAACAACTGTTCCTGTCTGACCCAAACACTGAAAGTATCATCATACAACATGTAATATCTATTCTATCTCCTTTTCTCTTGTTTAATGCTATTTCTCAACTACTTTTAATTTGCATTAAAGGCCTGCCAGTTCATCTAGCCGCTGATCAGGTGTGTCAATGCAGCCAAATTTATTAACAAGAAAATCCTATGCTATCAAACATTTTCAACACAAAAGAAGCCTTCAACCACATTGTTTCTATATTTAAAGCAGTTTTTATTAAGACATTTCTTCATAAAAGACTAAATGGACCATTACTTAGCCATTTCTCAAGACATTATCATCAAATAAGTTTATCTAGAAATCAGGGGTGTCAACGGAGCCAAATTTAAAATCATATGCGGTCAACCATTTTTGACAAACAAGAGACCTTCAACCATATATTTTAATCAGCTTTTAGTAAGAAATTCCTTCAAGACAAATTCAATTGACCATAACTTTGCTGCCATTTCTCAAGATATTTTCATCAAATAACTTTTATTCAGGTCAGAATGTAAATCCAAAATTCCGGATTAATCCAGACATTTGACACCCTTGTGAAATGTAATTGATGTAAGACAATACCTCAAACATGCCGTCAGCCCAGCCACCATGTCCATGTTGTAGAGATTGCACAATTTCAAAATCAAGATCTACGTTGACTTGATCCCCGATAGCTAGACCCCCTGGACCAGATCTGGAGCCCGGTCCTTGTTCACCTGTGAAGAGATAAGAATGTTCATACAATAATTACATAGAATATACCAAGAGCAAAATATATTTTCTCCCCAAATGTTACACAATAAATTACAGGTCACTTGTTAAATTTTGTCAAGCATACCTAGCAGTGCTGTAAAGCTGTGCTTGAAATATTGTTTAAAAACCCACATACTGACAGTGTGCAATTATTTTTTAATATGACGTTAGCTAATCCATGCCTTGATGCCCATGAATTTTATTAAACATTTTGAAAAAAAAAAAATTGTTGGCTAAGTGCAAAACTATGGTACTTGCCTATATAAATTGATGTAGTTACCACAGTTTTGCACGAAGTCCTTGAATCATGACACAGAGCAAAACTGTGTACTGAATTCAACATCATTTCTACAATGTACCAACTTCTCCTACATAGTGATACCCACTATCGAATTTTGAAATTCACTAGAGAAAGTAAGTAAGAAAGTCAGTAACTTACCTAAACATGGTAAATGGTCCCTGTACACGGTGCCACCTTTAGCATCAGTGACAACTTTAAGATCAGACTGAAATCAAAACAGCAACATTATAACAACACTTTTTTAAATCTAGAAACATTCTAACATAACCAAAGATTTTACCCATATAGAGCAAGAGAAGTATTGTATAATGCATGATATATGCCAATGATTTTTGGAATGATACATAGAGGATTTTTGTTGATTTTGGTGTAAGATCGAATTTTATTTCACCGAGTGATCACAGAAATCATTATTTTCACGAGTGGCTAATTTTCTGTGATCACGAGTGAAATAAAATAAGATCTTTCACCAAAAATCAACAAATTTTCTGTTTATTATTTGCTTCATTTTTTCGTAAAAAGGTACAGTAATTGGCTAAATTGGAAAGGTTACGTTGTATTAGAACGTCACGACGTGCCAAATATGACGTCACAATGACGTAACGCATATTTTGAAGCCCGGCGCTGTTGACGTTGCGTTTCTATTTCTGCACGATATTGGAACCAGCTCCAAAACCGTGAAAATAACAAAATGATAATTTCATTGTTATTTGTCATTGTTATTTTCACTGAAAATCACCATAATCCATTGAAAGCTAATTAAAATATGTTAAAATCATCATCAAATAATCATTAAAACATCTTGTTCTTTTAAAATAGTAGTGTTTTACACATTCTTCCATTGTATCCAAACATGCTATGTTTTAACTTCTGTTAAATTATGACATATGACCTTTGCTCAACATCCTGTAGGACTTACAGTAGACCAATAAATAAGTATTTGGTCTCAAATTATGATCACAATGTTCGAATACAGTTGACATCCTCTTATTTCCGTAGAAACACAAGTAAGGCAATGTGTAGTACTAGCAATGTGAATAGCTAACCCCCTTAAATTGTGTGATGATATTGTTATTATAGTAACATGATTCGACTTATGACACACAGTCGACTGGTGAGTGTAAAACCAAACTTACCATTCCTTCAAAGCCCACTCTGTAGAGATTCTTAGCAACATTATCCCACAAGACATATGCAGCACTTCTTGGACTCGCTGCACTCCAGTCCTAAATACACAAAAAGAGAGTCAGACATATAAAGTAAACTTTATCATTTACGAATCATTATACATTAAAGAAAAAAATACAATTTACTTTACTATATTCAGTGTACGGCTTTTGCTGGGTGGTGCATTGCCACAAAAATAATGCTGATGCCTTTACATACAGAATTAAGCTGTCTAATTACAAAAAGCCTAGGTTGCTGCTTAGGCAATAGTGTGTAGGATTTAATTATCAATAGGTTAGAAACTTATGTAGGTAGGCTGTAGCTGTCTACCTCAGTCGGTATAGCTTTCCCCCTGTAAGCGAAAGGTCCCTGGTTCAAGCCCTGGTCTGGTTGCATTTTTCTCCATCCTATTACATTGATGGAACTTCATTTACAAACAGTACTTACTTGGATTTCTGTAACTTTGCCTCTTCGACCGTTTCCACCATCTTGGTCTTCCCACTGCCAATCTACACCACGGATGACACGTGCGCCAGGAAATATACCACGGACAGTGATCTTCTTACTTTTACGTCTTGTTTCCATGCATACTCTTTGTAATTGAGAATGAGAAAGATCATTTAAATTGTCAACATTTCTAATAATAGGCTAATAATTCATGGAACTTTCCTAAAACACCGAACACTGTCAGAATTAGGGAACTTTTTTCGTCATTACTATAATAACAACTTGAAGTGTGTATGTTGCAGCCCGGGAATGGGACGATACTATTTTTAAAAATTTCAACGAAATATTCTTTAATTTAAACACCATGACGGCATATACTACACCACCTGCGATTCCATATTTACAAAGAAAGATGTTGGAGCATCCATTTATACCACTGTGGTTATTTAATACTTGTAAATTACTGCAAAATCATTAGTTTTTGTTGGGGAAAAAACGTGGTTCACATTCAACCACGAAATCAAACTCCATTGAACAATAATTTTAATGCTCGTATTTACTACCTGAAATGCAAAATCCATGAATCCCGTCAAAATGGTCTTTTTAACGAAATCACAAAATTTCATCACATCGAAATTAAATGATTTTACAGTAATTAATTTTATATATGAGAAAAAATTATCATTTAATATGTATACCTTTCACTTCCTGGAGTTGTGATTCTATAAAATCTGTGTCTGAGATTATGTTTGTCGGCATGGTAACATACAGAACATAAATCATAGTTTGTACATTCTGCACATTTCCAACGAATACCAAATATAGGCTGTTGTCTACATGTGTCACACATCGTACCGTCATGTTTAATGCCTGCAAGAATAAAAGAAAATGGTAAGTTTATTAAATTTCAAACAATTCAGGGGCCATTACTCATGTAATGATAATCGGAAGTAGACAAAAACTTGCTACACCACATGTTGTAATAGTCTGGATTACCTTCCCTAGATCACTACTATAGTATGACAGGGAATCAGACTAACCTTGTAATTGTGATAATTATAACCATTGAAGTTTTATTCTAAATGTCCAAACCGTATGAACCCAGTGAGTAAGAAAGCAGTAACTTAGTAAGTCAATTGAAGTGATGCATTATTAATCTTATTTCTTTTCTACCAGATTCCTTTTAAACACACTTCTGAGTTCTTTGATACAAAGAATTTTAAGATCAAATTAATGAATTATAAAGCATCTAAACCGTTTGTCTGTAGTCTTCCCGAAATCTATAGGTCCTGATTGATGATTTCAGGCTTGGACCGATGCAAGTTGCTAGCCTATCGGTCCACTGGACTAACAAAGAAATCTTGAAAATTGACGCAGATTTGTCAAAATATTAAGAGGATAAACTATTTGTGTAAGAAAATAATGCCGCACTGGTCAATGTCCCAGCAGCAGTCAATTAATCAACCCCTCTAGGGTGTGATGATAGCTGGTACCCAAGCACATGGCCGTAGCATGTATATACAGTGTTGGAAACAAGGAAACTTATGGGTCATGGTTCACTGCTTAGTTTGATCAATAAACAATACAAGAGGGCCTGAAAGGCCCTAGGGTGCTCACCTGTTGCACATTGGTCTAGGTATCAGTACAACCTACATTCTGACCATATTTCATGAAGATTGAATCAAAACAGTGACCCCTGGAGCGAACACAAAGTTTTTCTAAGATTTGACCTAGTGACCTAGTGTTTGACCCCCACATGACCCAGTTTCAAACTTTACCTAGATTTCATAAAGAATAACATTCTGACCAAGTTTCATGATGATTGGATCAAAACCACGACCTCTGGAGTGAACACAAGGTTTTTCTTAGATTTGGTCTAGTGACCTAGTTTTTGACCCCACATGACCCAGTTTCAAACTTAGTCTAGATCCCATAGAGAACAACATTCTGACCAAGTTTCATGAAGATGCGATCAAAATTGTGACCTCTGGTGTGAACACAAGGTTTTTCTAAGATTTGACCTAGTGACCTAGTTTTTGACCCCACCTGACCCAGTTTTGATCTTGGCCTAGATTCCATAGAGAACAACATTCTGCCATGTTTCATGAAGATTGGATCAAAATTGTGACCTCTAGTGTAAACACTAGGTTTTTCTAAGATTTGACAAGGTAACCTAGTTTTTGACCCCACATGACCCAGTTTCAAACTTGGCCTAGATTTCATTGAGAACAACATTCTGGTCAAGTGTCATGATGATTGGATCAAAACCATGACCTCTGGAGTGAACACAAGGTTTTTCTAAGATTTGACCTAGTGACCTAGTTTTTGACCCGGCATGACCCAGTTTCCATTTTGGCCTAGATATTATGCAAAACAACATTCTGACCAAGTTTCATGAAGATTGGATGAAATTGTTGACCTCTAGAGTGTACACAAGGTTTTTATAAGATTTGACCTAGTGACCTTGTTTTTGACCCCGCATGACCCAGTTCCAAACTTGTCCTAGATTTCATGGAGAACAACATTCTGACCAAGTTTCATGATGATTGGAACAAATTGGTGACATCTAGAGTGTACACAAGATTTGTCTAAGATTTGACCTAGTGACCTAGATTTTGAGCCCACATGACCCAGTTTCGAACTTGGCCGAGCATTCATAGAGTACAACATTCTGATCAAGTTTCATAAAGATTGGATCAAAACTGTTGCCTCTAGAGTGTACACAAGCGAATTGTTGACGGACGACGACGACGACGGACGGACGGACGACGGATGAAGAGTGATCACAGAAGCTCACCTTGTCACCATGTGACAGGTGAGCTAAAAACTAAAAAAAATACTTGCTTTGTTATGAAACCAGAGCGGGTATCAAAAGCTTACGGTTTTAAATTCAGTTAGTTTAACTTATGAATTGCTAACATGTGAAAATAATCATTCGCTGCATTTATCAAGAATGATTTATCTGCGATTCCTCACAGTTTTGTCAATTGGTCATTATTTTATTTTGTGATTAGTAATGATAGTGGAAATTAATTTTCTTATAAATGTTTTACATGAACATTTTCATATTTTAGCTAGCATAGCAATTTTAGAACAGCACTTTCATCGGAGTCTTTCCTCCCAGGTCATTTCAAATTTTTATTCCAAAACACCTTCAGACTGGCAGATTTTTTTGGGACTGACAGATAAAGTCAGTTGGTCCGTGGACCAGCAAGTTTTTCGGGAAGACTGCGTCAGGTAATATCTTGTTTGCCAGTATCATGAGTATGGCATTATGTCATTTATGGTATACACTCAGAAAATATCAAAGAGCAGCAACTGCTTTGAAAATTGATCAGACAGAACTTTGTATGCTGACAATATAATAACACATCCAGCAAAAGTGTCATTACAAATCGGAACAATTGTTACTCTGATAAGTTTAAACATGGAAAAATAAAAAAGGACAATAACTCCCCATAAAATGATAAATATAAAATATCGAGTCAGTTATTAACGACTTGTGATGATATCGTAGAGAGCCCTAATACCGCCTCTGACCTTCGATTGCCCGCCATTTTGTTTTGGCTCTAGTCTCGCGAGATATGGACGATGCGCGCGAATTTCTTGAGAAAATGTTTACAAAATAGTATTTTTTTAGCGGGAATACTTTTTTTCTGAAAATACGAGGTCATAACATGTAATTTTCGATTACTTTCACAAAAAATCATAAAACTATACCATTTTCACTATTCCCAAAAAGTCGTGTAGTTGAAATACCCCAGTAAACGCTATGTGCAACGTAATCGAATATTTTTTCACACGTCTGCATTGTTTACAGTTTCATGAATGAAAGTCACGTGGTCGGATTAATTATTTTTTAAGGTCAAACCAAAAATATCTTCGGTCAAAGTTGCTTCCGACCTTACGGTCAGAATAGCAAACAAGACTGCGTTCAATAAACGCTTATGCCCCCGTGGAAGCCATGTCCATAAAAAGCTAAGTCAATCAGGGGCCATTATTCAGTTAAAATGTTTGATAGTGTTACATGGCTTTGAACTATAAGGGATACGAATATGCCACATTTGAAAGCAGTGCCTTGATTGACTTCATGTGTGATCTGGTGATACAGGTGTTATGGTTCTTTGTCACTGCACTTCTCCAAGTTGCCACCAATTCATATACCAAGTTTGAAGTCAATATTTTAAATACTTTTGAAGATACGCTCCAGACAAACAATTATCATGAAAATACTGAAGGGGAGATAATTCAAAATGTAAGACAGACAGAGTTATGGTTCTGGGTCAATGCACTTCTACAAGCTACCATCTATTTATATATCAAGTTTTAAGGCAATATCTTAAACAATTTTGAAGATACACTCCGGTCAAAATTTTATTCTGAAAATACTAAAGGGGAGATAATTAAAAGTTTAAGACAGACAGATTTATATTGCTTGGTCATTGCACTTCTCCAAGTTGCCATCTTTTTATATTCCAAGTTTCAAGTCAATATGTTAAATAGTTTTGAAGATATACTCAGAGCAAAATTTGACTATAAAAGCATGAAAGGGGAGATAATTCAAAATTTAAGACAGACAGAGTAATGGTTCTTTGTCAATGCACTTCTCCAAGTTGCCATCTATTTATATTTCATATTTCAAGTCAATATGTTAAATAGTTTTGAAGATATGCTCCAGACAAAATTTTATTGTGAAAATACTAAAGGGGAGATAAGTCTAAGTCCAAAATTAGGTCAAGGTGAAGGTCAAAATGGAGTCAGGTGATACAGGTGTGTGGAGAGTGGTCATATACAACATCCATGCAAGTATGAAAGCTTTGTAGCAAGCCATATTAATGCTAGAAGAAACGGTCAATTTGGGTTAACCAAGAATTTGGCCTTTCAATAAGTCTTAAGTCCAATATTAGGTCAAGGTGAAGGTCAAATGGAGTCAGGTGATACAGGCGCGTGGAGAGTGTTCATATACAACATCCATGCAAGTTTGAAAGCTTTGTAGCAAGCCATATTAATGCTAGAAGAAACGGTCAATTTGGGTTAACCAGGGCGGACGAACGGACGAACGAACGAACCGACGGACAGGTGCATTACTATATGCCTCCCGATCTATCGATACGGGGGCATAAAAAATATTGAATTCTGTATTTCACACATCACTATCGGCGATTATCTTAAAATTCATTTTAAAAAGTGATCCACACCCGTAATGGCGATGTAAAAAAAGTTTGTTTATAATGCAGCCAAAGTCTATTTATTACCCATTAGAGAGGGGCGTGTGGCAAGACCAATCAGAATTAATACATGAAGAGTAAATATCACTTAACAGTGACAAATATGCTGTTTTTGCACTAGATTTTTTTCTTAATTCGATTTAACAATGCTCAGGCTTAATTTCATAATTGGGACGTTTAGCTAAAGTGAATAGTTTTGGCCCAATTGATCACGCGCGCCATGTGACGTAATTAGGTCACGGTCAAAATGGCCGACTTTTATTTACTATGACGTTTGCTTCATTCAATTCTTGGAGTATTTTATTATTTTATTGGTGTACCTTTGAGTTAGATTAAATGGAAAGAATTATATCACAAGTAAGTGGCTTAATTTAATATAAACATGACGTTTGCCATTATTTATTGCGTGTTTAACGCTTAAGTAGGCGATATATGGTCACTCGAGGATAGATTCACAACTTTAGGCTTTAACGTTTAATAGTCTTGCAATTGACAGTTGTTGAAATATGAACATAGTTAATTGAGCTACATAGAAACAGTGCTGACAAAAGCGTGAATGAAAAAATCAAGGGCAACTCTGTGTAGAGGAATGAAGCTGAGTGATTTAGGCCACTGAGTCTGACACCAGCCTATCTGTTCGGCTAGCTCTTTAGTAACATTTGCTAGTCTATCATCAAAATCCCTATGGAGAAATCTATTTTCCATTATAGGCCTATGAATTTTCTCCGACCCGAATCAATTCGACGAATATTGTACGACAACATTGTCATCTGCGGCCTGTCATCTGAAATGTTCCCAAGAGTCTGTGTCATTACCTGTAGGGGCACTGTCTAAGATCCGCAAGTCGTATGCACCAGCACATCTGTAATTCGCTGCTGTCCCATTATCCCAAACCACAACCACTTCTTCTGGACTCTCAAAGTTTCTGACAGTGCCGATATGACCCTCACCACCGTCTTGCTTTCCCCACTTCCAGTCGGGGCCTCGGATAACCCTGGCACCGACTCCCTCCATCATGTTAGCCCGTACGACCCTATTGGATCCCGAGGTGGAGGGTTCCATTACATTTAAATCCATATTTACTCTTGATTAGCTTATCTAGGAAGAAAATAAGTCGAAAAATGTGGAAAATGTCATATTTGTGACAGGATGGTATTGTTGTCTCGTTTTGTCTCGTTGAAAATGAGACTTGAGCTACGCTTGATTTTTAACGTGTAAAATTAGTAATCCTAACCAATTTTGTGGGTTGTTTCCCCTTACCGTAACGCCAAAATTCACAAAATTTTAGCATAGACACCTGTATATCCCATAGCAAGTATACTGATATAAAATATAACTTGTGAAACATCAGGATTTTGTAATTATTAAGGTATTTCGCCTCCCAAATTCTATACAGTACAGTATTAATACGGTATAGAATTTTAAACTATTCTCATTTCAATTGCCTGAAATTTACTCGCATGTGATGAAAACGAATTTAAAACCAAACCAAATACTTCATAGATGTCTAGACTGAATTTTGTTTATGTTACTGACCGATCGAGTGCATAATATTACTCACAAATCATGCTGAGAGGAAAAATTAAACTGTTTTTAAAAGGAAAAACACACTGGTGTGCACGGATGTTCAAAGTGGTAAAAATCGATCATTTGCAATAAATATTTCTTATAGCAACAGTAAACAATGTTCTATTATATAAATACTTAATTTGGTAAAAAAAATGTATATATTGTTTTGAAAAATCGCTCCATCTGTGAGACAGGCCCTTTTATTGATTGATAAAAAAGGTACCGATTCGACGAAAATGTTTCATATTAATGTACATTAATTATCATATACAAGTTTTGAAAACATACTTCACAAATTATAAATAATTAATAAGCTCCTCCCACCTAATGTACAGCCATAAAGCCCATTAATGCATATCTATTTAGCTCCTCCCACAAGTCACATTGTGCAATATTATCTATGCAGTTTTTAATTAGCCCCTCCCTATTATGTAACATTACATAATCCTAGCTAGATCTATATTTTGACAATAAATTCGTAATCAATTATTGAAGCTGCATCGGACAGGAAATAGACCATAAAAATCGGTAAACTTCAAGGGATTGTATATTGGTAAATCAGAACAGAACAGAAAGTTTATTTCAGACAAAGCATACATAGCTTATAGCCTTACATAATATATACATAATATAAATAATGCATGCAAAAGAAAAAAAACAGAAAAAAAAACCGAAAAATAAAAAGGACATATATAACACGTTCCTGAAGACAGAAAATAGTAAATAGTAAGTGAGAATGTTTTGTTATTGTCAATGAGTTATTACGGAATCGAAAAGGAGTATACATACTGCAAACGTTTAATGTAGTAACATATTATTATATTAATTTCTTATTATGAAAGCCTTAGTACAAAATATGGCGAGTTTTACTAAAACAGACTTATTATTAGTTTGGAGCAATTCAATGAACTTAAAAACGCTTGGTCTTTGATAATAATACTTTGGAATATATGCTATTCTTAAATTGCTATAAAAAGGACATATAAGAACAAAATGAAACTCATCTTCCACATCGTTTAAATTACAATTATTGCACTTTCTATCTCGCCTGTTAATTCTATTATGTCGTCCTATCTCAATGTTTAATTTATGTGAAGAGAGTCTAAGTTTCGATAAAATTTCTCTATATTTAATATTGTCAAGAAGATATAGATATGATGATCGTTCAAAATTAGTTTTAACTTCTCTAAATATATCAAGCGATGAACTATTCCTCATACCTTCTCTCCATTGTGATATATAAGTATCTCTAAGTCTTATCCTAAGAACTGGTATGAACAAGTTAATATTAGCAGATTGTGGAAATTCCCAGATATCACCAAAACCAGAATTTTGCAATATATTTCTTACTTTAGCAGACCAGTTATTAAAATTATGATTCTTTTCTATGGTTTGACGTTGGTCCATTAATACGCATTGTAAAATACAATTATTAGATTTATTTTGATGCAATTTTAAAAAATATTTAATAATTCGTATATGTCTTTCTATGATTAATGGGAACCTTCCAAGTTCCCCATAGACTGCCAATGAATTTGTAGAACTTTTCACATTTAATACATATTTACAAAACTTTTTATGAACTCTTTCAATAACTTCCATATTTTGCATTCCCCAGACCTCTGCATTATAATTTAAAATCGATAAAACATATGCATCAAATAGATTAAATAAGATATTAACAGGAGTTTGAACCTCTCTCGTAATCGATTTCAACGAATATAAAGAACGAAGGGCTTTACCAGCAAGTGTACTAGCAGCGTTTGTAAAGGATCCACCACAAGAAAATACAACACCCAAATAATTAAAATTACTAACGATTTCAATTTCCTGTCCGTTATAATACCAATGACTATTTTGTGACAATCTACCCCCTTTTCTGAATACAAGTATTTTAGTTTTTTCAACATTAACCGTTAGATTCCACTTTTCACAATAATTATAAAGACTATCCAGTATACGCTGTAAACCGTCAGCCGTTTCCGATACTAAAACTGCGTCGTCCGCGAATAAAAGTAGGTATATTGATATTTGATCTATAGTAATGCCGAGATGTCGTTAGTAACTTGTTTTGGGACAGTGGGGGTCATGTAACACTGTTACACAGGGATCTATGTTATACAAGGGATAGAACACTGCTTGAGACAGGAAATGGGCCATTAAACTATTCTGAATTGAATGGGTTCTATATCGGTTTCTTGTAAATTACTTTGATTTGGAGACAGCTGCAGAAGTAAGGCATTTATGGTCATTTACTGGTATTAGAAGGGTTTATAACTTTGATACTTTAAAAGTTAGATAATAAATATCGCCCGCTGATTAATTAGCGCGAGTTCATATTTCGGAACAGAATACACAATATTTAATTAATTATCAATACATGAATAATCGTCAGATTTAAAAAAAATAACTTGTGGTATATTCCAAAATATATATTTGACCTGTTTTAAATATGATTTTATTAACATATCGGACAGAATGCTATATAAATGCAAAGACCTAAATTACTAATTTAGGTCTTTGATAAATGGTAATTAGATATGGGCATAAAAACGAATCAACCCGACATTCGAACAAGAAAATTTGTTCACTGTAGTTTTCGCTTTCAATCAACTATTTCAGCCAACAAATGTATCGTAAAATATAGTCCACACACTCTACAATAAACTCATTTTTACGACTTTATTCCATGAAATTGATGTGTAAATCGGCAAACCAATTGGTACGAAGTGGCGTCTTCCTTATCGGTACGTTTGTGACCGCTTGATTCAACGGCCGTGTAATCACGTCAGAAACGCTATTTAGTGTTTCCGACCCAACTAGAGATGATCCTGGTTGGTAACACAGGGGTAGTCTCGCGTGTATCGGTGCTTTACATCGGGCACGTTAAAGAACCAAGGAATCTATTCGAAACGAGCTAGGGTTTCGCACCCGGATTCCTTGTATCTCACCTCTGTCTCTAATATTTACGATAATGCCCAAGAGTGGGCCCTGCAAATTACATTGAAGAAGAAGATCGGCGCGTTAAATGATCCAATTTTAGTCACGACTTCGCGACCCAGTCTCCGGTCAAAACGAGTAGAACATGTTCTTGTGAAGTACATGCTGATAAACAAAACAACCGTGCGATGGCGACTGCAAGTATGAAACATCAGAAGAAAACTTCGCTTAGGCGATTGGCTGCCAAGAATTTCTTGGCGAATATTTCTCTTGATGGAACACACAGGGATACTAATTATTTCTTCCACGTTTGGAAACGCCATAAACACAAGATAGACGCGGAAGACGAACTCTCTGAAAGTGCAGTAGAACCCGGACATAAAAGGTCGGATAATCAGATTTCACATGAAGAATTGAGAGATTCAGATAATATGAACAGTTCTTCGTTTGAAAATACTTCACGACCACGTTCACATACCATGTATCAGATTGATAAGATAGACTTGCATGAAAATAGTGAAAAAGACAAATTTTTTGATAAAATAATCGCCAAAAGATGGAGGTAAAAATGTTGTCAATGTAATCTCCTGCTAGCCAGATTACTCACTAGTACTTGTGGTGGCCACGTATTGCACTCTACACTATCAAATATAATCTTACAATTACTCTTGCCTTCTTATTCTCATATCTCCTGTATAATCGCCTAATTTGTGTTGATTGACTGTACGTAACAGTAATATACTTCGTAGTTTGTCATGTTGCACGGTTTATGTGGTACTTGTATGACATTCACACTTATGACTACGCAAGTGTTCCTTCATTTACGGTGTAAGCAAAATCATATACTTCTGTACTAGATGACACATCAAAAAGAGAAATATTGATAACAATCTTGATTAAATCGACTTAATCAAAGTTTATATTCTAAATTCTAATTTCTTGCGTTGTTAATTATACTTTGAGTTATTGCAAGTAGTAAACAAATACATTTTAGTGCCCTAACTCAAATACATTAAACGTTGCTAAAAGGATAACATGTTGCTAATATTTGAAGTTTAGGAAATTGTAAAATTCCTCTCCATCCCTTTGATTGAAAGTTGAATAGAATTAATTTAATTACAAATTTTCTAAGTATATTAATTTTTAACTGAGGATTTAGCATCAAGTTTCCTATTGCACCTTAAGTAATATCAACATCTAGATACAGCACAACCTCTGTTGTACAACTACCTTCCAGTAAATATTCCAATGAGAGCTGCAAATATTGACCGTAGTTTTCATATTAATAGTGGTTGCTGCAATTTATTGATGAATTTAAATCTATACTTAATCTGATCCAATATTTTTACTTTTCATGATGCAATGACCATTTATGCTGTAAACTTCATGAAAATGTTAGACTATTTTGTTTTGTGGTTTTGTACTGTGGCACACTCTAGATAGACTGCAAATTTTCAGAATGATTGATCTGCATGATATTTTCTTAAAAGGTTGCCTTTTAAATCTTGAAAGTCTTTATCAGTTTATCTATTATGTTCTTTTCTAAATTTTAGCAGGGGTTCCGCTATAATCTGAATGCGAAGGGTCATTTTGACTACATTTTACATTTTATCCATGTTTTAAGGAGACCATTCAAACAAAATTCTGGAGGGTCCAAATGATGATAATAATGTGGCTCAAAACCCCTTTTCCCAATTTAAATGAAACCCTGATGGAGATGGATTAATGTTAGCTTTCTTTGACCATCTTACATTGTCCAATTAATTTATACACGCAAGTATAAAGAGTTATATAAGATAAATATAGTCTGTGAAATGTAATGTACTGAAACTGCGTTTTTGATGTTAAGATTTTAATTGGCTGTAGACCATGGTAAGCCCGATGATGACTGAATTATCTGTAAGGGGACTTGCGTTTAAAGCTAGACTAGTAAGGGAGCAGGTATGTCTACACACCAAATTACTGAAGAATCTGAATTTTGGTGATCCTCACTGTATATACAGTAGTTATTTGACTTCTACCACAGTGATAGGTGTTGCAAGTTGATACTCTCTTACTTGACAAATCTGTTAATTAACCAGAAGCAAGTTAAATATTATTGTACTTGTAGCCTAATTTAGAATAGATGAATGTTGTCTGTCTAACATTTGTCAACAATGAAAGTAAACATTAACAATGTCTGTGTCATAACACCAACTCACAACAACAACATTAATTTTGCTCAATTTTCTGTGAAAGACTGGTTATAGTGTGTTAATATTAGACTGTTGTCTTATTAGGTCCAGTATGTTATGAAGTCTAAACTATTCATTGACATTGATTGCAGAGCAGTATATGTAGAATCTAACCTCGGATAAGTAACTATATAACATCTACTGCAAAAAGTGCAGTCATGGCTCCGTACTCTGTTTCAATCTTTAATGAAAACCCACAAACAATGATGACCTCCACTTTAATCTGACATGTTGCGTAATACTATAAATAAAATAATTACTCTCATAGTAAATTAAGACTTTATATATCTCAGATTTCAACAATGTTAAATGACATACATTTGTAGAATATTATATATGGAACTATTATTACTATTATAAGTAAATTATCACGAGGATTGGAAAAAATAAGAAAGATGCTTCACTTTATGATACTAGCTTAACCCATGTATACAGAGTATCTCTCCCTCCTTCACGTAACAATACATGTTCACATATCCAGGAGTCCTCTATAATAGTATTATACTCTGCACCCTATAGAATTACTATGAATCTGTATGCTTTGTATCATTTTCACTATCTAATTATTTGTGAAACTATTTTGCTAAGGGGTTGATTTTGAGATGCTTGAAAGTCTGTTGTGCCTCAATTATTTCTTTTTGCTCTTATTTCTTACACTTCTGAATAGATTTAGACCAATTTGCACAGAAATAGTCTTTAGGTGGTCCTCTTCAAACGATAATATGAACTGTTTCAGGTCTGGTTTATATGTATATTTGTTATTGGTAATGCAATACCATATCCTTTATATCCAATTATAGCAAAGTTACGATTAAAAATATACAAGTGTTCTGAATTAATTAGGAGGTATACTTTACCAATGTGTAGATTATTGCTGTAGTACTCCTTGCATTGCGATGCTAATGAGTTATATATTCGAAATCTATGCCAACAGGGCTGCACAGAGAGTGGGTTGATGTGTTTAACAAATGCATTATTTCATTACTGTAAATTGATAAGAAACTTTAAAAAAAATAAAAATAAATGAACACACGATATTCGATGTGAAGAATTGATAACATCAGTCTTTGCACCCTTTTACAGTGTGGAGAATCACATGATCAAGTTAATAACATTCAAAGTCATAACAACGGTGTTTTCGTACACTGACAAGTTTTTTTCTTGATTATAGCGATCATACAATTTACATTTAATATGGTAGCCTAACGAATATCTCATATATATGATATATGTAGGAACACTTGGCAATTACTGATTGCGCTCTATCTTTAGCTTTTTATGCCCCCGGAACCGATGGTTCGGGGGCATATTAAAATCGCACCGTCCGTCCGTCAGTCCGTCCGTCAGTCCGTCCGTCCGTCCGGATTCGTTTCCGCTCAATAATTCAAGCAGTGTTTATCCGATCTTCACCAAACTTCATGAAAATGTGTAAGGCCATGAGATCTAGGTCAAGTTCGATAAACAGTCAAATTGACCTAGCCGCTTCAGAGTTACGGCCCTTGACACATAGAAAAATGGCGTTTTTTTTTGGTTTCCGCTCAATAACTCAAGCATTTGTCATTGGATCTTCACCAAACCTCATGAAAATGTGAAAGGCTACGAGATCTAGGTCAGGTTTGATAACCAGTCAAATTGACGTAGCCACTTTAGAGTTACGGCCCTTGACACATAGAAAAATGGCGTTTTTTTTGGTTTCCGCTCAATAACTCAAGCATTTGTCATCGGATCTTCACCAAACCTCATGAAAATGTGTAAGGCTACGAGATCTAGGTCAAGTTCGATAACCAGTCAAATTGACCTAGCCGTTTTAGAGTTACGGCCCTTGACACGTAGAAAAATGGCGTTTTTTTGGTTTCCGCTCAATAACTTAAGCATTTGTCATTGGATCTTCACCAAACCTCATGAAAATGTGAAAGGCTATGAGATCTAGGTCAGGTTTGATAACCAGTCAAATTGACGTAGCCACTTTAGAGTTACGGCCCTTGACACGTAGGAAAATGGCGGTTTTTTTTGGTTTCCGCTCAATAACTTAAGCATTTGTCATTGGATCTTCACCAAACCTCATGAAAATGTGAAAGGCTATGAGATCTAGGTGAGGTTTGATAACCAGTCAAATTGACGTAGCCACTTTAGAGTTACGGCCCTTGACACGTAGGAAAATGGCGTTTTTTTTTGGTTTCCGCTCAATAACTTAAGCATTTGTCATTGGATCTTCACCAAACCTCATGAAAATGTGAAAGGCTATGAGATCTAGGTGAGGTTTGATAACCAGTCAAATTGACGTAGCCACTTTAGAGTTACGGCCCTTGACACGTAGGAAAATGGCGTTTTTTTTTGGTTTCCGCTCAATAACTCAAGCATTTGTCATCGGATCTTCGTCAAACCTTTTGAAACATGAAAAGGTGTACGGCCATAAGATCTAGGTCATGTTAGATAACAAGATTTCAAATTGACCTACACGCTTAAGAGTTATGGCCCTTTACACAAAGAAAAATATGTCAATATCACATTTGCCCAATATATTATGACACATCTGTGACGGTGCTGATATCTTAACGTTACGTTACTATCAAAGCATGCACGGGGGCATGTGTCGTCCTATGGAGACAGCTCTTGTTTTAACTGATGCTCAACCAAATTATTTTTATTTGTTGAAAACTGCATGGAAAATGTATTATCAAGAAAAAAATCACCTTTTGTGCACGAAATTGCCATTGTTATGACTACGACCGTTTTTTGTTTGATCATGTGATTCTCCACACTGTTTTATTTACTTAGAAAGTGATTTATGGTCTTTTCTCTTTGGTTTTGTTTAAACAATGATACTAAATGGCTTTACATTAGCTGCACAATTTTCTTATTAACACTTAAAATTAAACTTCAAAACAAGTCATAATATTAATACATGTATATGAAGTTAATTAAAAGCATTTCAGAAATATTTTATAAGTGTTTTATATTTAATTGAAATATTTTATAACTTTACATTGTATTTTGAAATGTCTTAATTACTGTGAACTAATTTAACTTTGTAGGATGAAAGATTGCTGGAATAACATACAATGAGTTTCATGCTTAGGTTTTACTTCCACATCAGCTTGATTTTGCCCATTTAAGGCAATTAAACTAAAAAAGTACTGTTTATTAAAATGATAATATATTATTCTTGATGGTTGGTAGCCACACTAATCAAGGTTTAACAAAAAAAATTCATCCTACATAGATACTGTAAAATCATTGAATTTCACGGGGTATTAATTTCATGGATTTCGTGGTTCACCGTCAACCGCAAAATCAAATCCCATCGAACAATAATTTTGATCCTCATATTTTCCTCCTGAAATTAATGCAAAATCTACAAATTAACGTCCAATCAAAATGTTTTTTTACCAAAACAAAGAAATTTTGTCCCATTGAAATTCAATGATTTTACAGTAAATGATTTCACAGTGAATTAGCACTTTGTTGGTTCTTTAATAGATCATCTTGTTGCAATTCATGTAATGATTGTTATTGTAGGGCGTCGTCCTGTGCTGGTGATGTGAGATCTAGTCTGCGTCAACGACTCGTACAACTTCCAGCAGATCAAGTACGCAGCATCAGGGAAAATGTGGCTGAAAAACTGGGTAAGACATGAAACTGTTTCTAAATTTCAAATTGATTCATACATGAACAACAAACAATGTTTAACATGTATAATAAGTGACCAGGGGTGGTATTCAATATTGATCTTACTTGACCGAAGGATAAGGACAACCAATCAGATCACACCATATTAAACTCTTGGTCTGTAACAGGAGATATGATTGGCTATCCTTATTCGCTATTGAATAAGATCAATATTGAACATCACTCCAGTCCTGTTGGTTTAGCAGTTGAAATACATCTATCTTAGGAGTAGCATTTTGGGTGTTGATCTCAGACTGTGACCTAAGTTGTTAAAATAAAGTTGTTAAAATAGTATAGGTTAAGGTAGACCTTTTTTGTTTGGTGATCTACATTCACAATAGTTCCAGAGCTGTATTGCAAAGTGTTATTCAGTTAAATAATAAGTCGTGATGGTCTATGTATGACTGAATTATGCAAGTTTCAAGATATAATTTCCATAGTAAGAATGAAATGAAAATATGGCTGATCAATAATTTAAGGTAATTATTGTGATAATGATGGAAAAGTCAGATAGATCAATCAATCAATCAATCAATCAATCAATATATCAATATATCAATATATCAATCAATATATCAATCAATCAATATATTGATCAATCAATCAATCCAAGAATCATATGCTATTCTCAGAATATAAATCTGCTATCATCATAGAAGTCAAGTGGGTGCTATAGTTTATTCAGCCTGTCTGATTCCTGTTCTACTTGACTGATGCTTTTATTTAACTTTCTCTCACTAGATAGGCTCATAGCTGATCCTGATTGACATCACTGAAGCATTCCAAAGGCTTTGTCACCGATTTTTCTTTTGTTAGCATGTCACCGATTTTTCTTTTGTTAGCACAACTACTTGTTACTTATATATGTCTATCATTTGAACAGAATAATTGGAGATCACTTTGTAGGATAAAGTTTAGATAGAATGTTAACCACAAGTCACTTCCTTAACTGAATAGATATATATATATATATAAGTTTAACTGGGGTTTAGAAATTTCTCCTGGTGAATTTTATGTCATTCTGTAAATCAATTGGATTTATTGTGGAAAATTGTGGTGTTGAGACAACTATAAGTAGTATCCAGTGTCTACTGTTCGCTTGGCATGTTTAAGTAGACACTTTTTGTGTCATTTGTTCAGATACTAGTAAGGCTCAGGGTTTTTACTAGGATTTCACGTCGGAGGCGTTTTGTACATTTGATGAGGCCAAGGTGTCTGAGCACTGAAGTTGGAAGGCAGTAGGGAGTAAATTGGAGGCGGTCCAAATATCATTTTAAGCGGCCAAATTGGCCTCCTGCCGTCTTCTTATGACAACCATGAGGCTATTGGTCATTTGTTTAAGAGTTGGGGTTTTAATTGGTCGTATATATTTCAGATCGATCAATGAGTCGGTACTCGAGTTCTGTGTCGGGAGAGTCGTCAGATTCACACGATCATGATGTGAAATTTATTTCACCAGATAGTCGTCGGAGGATTAAACATGAAAGGTAAATTATTATTCCAGTATATTTCATAAAGATACATTAAAACTGAGTTTTAGGGTTCCCAGATAATAATAGAAATATCAATTCAAAAATGTTTGTGTAATACTAAATTATTTTTTGTTTTTGATTTATATCATCAGTAGACGTAATGCTTGCAAAATTCCAGTGGAAACTTAATCAGATCTGTGAATTATTGTATGAAATAGTGCTTAATACAGGAGTTAGTCTACCAAGTGAAATGGTATCATTATTATTATTATTATACCATATTTATATAGCCCTTTTTTCATGTATACACGCGTTCAAAAGTGCTGTACAATCATGACTAATACATGGTTAAAACAGTATATAATGTACATAAAATATAAAAGTAGGACCTACTAAATCCAGTAGGCGGGGGCTCTACTTAACCCAGTAGACGGGGCTCTACTTAACCCAGTAGACGGGCTTCTACTTAACCCAGTAGACGGGCTTCTACTTAACCCAGTAGACGGGGCCCTACTAAACCTAGTAGTAGGGATCTATTGAAGACAGTTGACGGAGCTCTACTTAACCCAGTAGGCGGGGCTCTACTTAACCCAGTAGACGGGGCCCTACTAAACTTAATAGTAGGGATCTACCAATAGGTGGATGGGGCTTATAGTACTGGGAACATGTGGGTCGTTGGGCCCAATGATAGGGCGCCAAGTTAATGGGAACATAAACACAGTCAGCATGAATAAGCTCTATTAAAATAGTGCGTTTTCAGCGCTTTCTTGAAGGACGGTAGTGTTTGACTGTCTCTGAGCGCTGTTGGCAGTGCATTCCAGAGTTTGGGTGCAGCAGCTGTGAAACATCGGTCACCGTAAGTCACAGTCCTTGTCCTTGGCACAACTAGAAGAACAGAATCATTTTGAGACCTTAGCTGTCTTTGTGGAGTGTATACTTCCAACATACTTCTGATGTAGCCAGGTGATTTTCCATGTAGTGCTTTGAAAACATGAGTCAAGACCTTGTACTCTACCCTGTACTGTACAGGTAGCCAGTGAAGATCCTTCAGCACAGGAGTGATGTGATTGTAACGTGGTGTCCGTGTGATGAGGCGGGCAGCTGTATTTTGAATAATTTGTAGTTTATTCAAAATGATTTTCGGGGTGCCACATAATAATGAATTGCAGTAATCCAGCCTCGATGTTACTAAAGAATTGATCAGGGATTTTGTGGCATCAACAGTTAAGTATTGTCTGATTTGACCTATTTGTCGGATCTGCATGAAACACGACCTTGAGACAGAGTTTACATGTTTGTCCATGTCCAAATGCGAATCCAACATGGCCCCGAGGTTTCTCACCATCGACGTTGGTCTGATCACAGCATCACCAACTTTTACATTGAGATTGTCAACTGAACTGGCATTCCTTTTCGGTACAAACAAGATTACCTCTGTTTTTTCGGCGTTAAGTTTCAGCAAATTTTCTTTCATCCAGTGCAAGATACATAGTTTAACATTGTAGTCATATTATTCTGATGTACATTTGCAATTAAATTTGAGAATTCAAGCTTGTTTCATTCTCTGATTCAAACATTGTGTCTTACCAATTGCAGTGGTTTAAAAATATGTCACCTTAAATTTTGGATTGTCATCTTGAGTTTATGACCTTAGAAGTTACTGTATACTACTATAACAATTTACCGGTACTGTATAATTTTGACATACTCCAAATACTTCCTCGTTGTATACTGGTATCTTTATATCACATAATTTTATCAATCCGATCTTTTTCTGTACATTGCTATATAGGGGTATCACTAATCCTTTGATGAAAAAAAAAGATTATAAAAGTTGGACTTGGAAGGCAGCACTAAACTTAAATGTATATTCCTTGTACGCACTCTGTTGCTCTGATGTATTCTGTTTTCCAAATCACTTGAAAATTACTTGTCTTGTTGACTGTGATCTTCCATGTGCTTGCTCTATTTATTTATGTTTATTTATTTAAAATTCAGGAAATGCCATTTTATTTGGTATTTTATAACTTGCACAATGATTTTGGTACTTGGTTGATAGGGAAACTGGCTGGGTCGATCAAATGGAAGCCTGCATAAATGGTAAAAAGTGGATTTAAATCTAAAAATAAATTAAACAAGAATATTTTAGCCTTCTTTTGCATCAGAAATTGATTTATTTATAAAATGAGTATTTTAGTCTAAGAAACTGTCATGAGACCTTGAACACATTATTAGAATACTTAAGGGTATAAATTGTATAAAGCTTAATAATCATCTACCGTTCTTCAACCGGAGAGGACTATACCCTCCACCCATCTGTCTGTCAGTCAGTCAGTCAGTCAGTCTGTCAAGAAATCTGGATCCTGTCATAACTCAAACTAGTTTTATGAAACTTGGTACTATGTGGATAGCGACCAATAAGGAGATCATGCATCTAATTTATTTTTGATTCGGACAAAAATTGTGGTTGCCATGGCAACAGAAAACCAGATATGGGGCTTCTGTATTGCTTTCAAATCCTACTTACTGTACTTTGTTTCAAAAAATCTATGCCAGACAATAACTATTCTTACAGTACTTAGTAGTTACTATAGCAAAAACTCACAAGGATTAATTATCGCCTGGTCAAAAGTTATGTACTATAGTAGTACATAGAATTGGTGTCTATAGTTAATCTCCTTTGAACAGATGTGGTACATTGCGTACATGACAACTTTTCTTGATGGATGTCCTTCAACTACAAAGTCAGTGTAACACAATCGCATTGGGATATTAACAATTCTAGTGCTAACAGGATATTAAAGTGTATAGAGCTATATCGGAAGATATTTTAAAAAAAAAACACTAAAGCTGACAAACAATTATGCTTTCATATCCATTAGATCATTTTTCGCTTCAGTTTTAACAGAAACTCTCTCTGTAGGCCAGTAAACGAAATCTTGAGTAGGATCATGTCTCGGACTAATTGCAACAAAAACTTCTCCATTGTTTTCGTAAACTACAATATGTGTAGTAACACAGGGAAAAAGTTGCATTCACATAGACCTGGCATTACTGAGAAAATGACCTTTCTTTAAGGTCATGTGAAATCATTTTAAAAACCTCTGATCGTTACATGTTTTGGTCGTTTAGTACTTACCTTTGATACTATTGGTTATTTTTAAGCTGTACTGTATACACCATGAACTTAGATATCTTTTAACGCATTTTTGGCCATTTTCTACATACGATGCTATAAACAAGGCATTAATTATCCTTCTTGGGGGTGAAATTACCCCACCCACTTTTAGGTCTATACTTAAATTTCATAAAAATAACAAAGACACACCATTATGTTTGTTAGTTATTATTTATTTGACAATGTCTTTTATTTGCCTTATTTATGACATATCAGATAGCACCCTTGTTATCCAGATAATCCTAAATGATTGGATAATCCAAAATGATGGATGAATGTTTTCGAAAAAAACCTATTTTTGGTCAATTTCACTAATTTGTAGTGATTTGTTAACGTAGGAAGATGGGATTGTTAGTAGTTTTCATGAAACTGAAACTATTTTACAGCAGTTTTGTGAATATGATACACGCTATTTATAGTGACCTATGTGTGAAAATGGATAATAGCCAAAATTGATCGCGGATAAGTCACAAAATGATTAACCTAAAAAAATAACTGAACTCCAAACTGTTAAGCAAATCTACCAACTGCGGTATACCGTACATCGGATCTTGCAAGTCAATTTAACAAATAGCATTACTTTTCGCGACATTGGACTGGAATAGACTGTAAGTTCAGTCACGAGATCCACAAGACTGATTCCTTTACGCATCTTAAATGGTTTATGCATCTTCAGATTTTATCATGGTCATAAAATACATCAAACAATAACAGGTATTGTTCAAGTGTTTTAAATCCCTTGTAAAGAGCGACTGCTCACTATCAAGTAATGGTCATGATGCTGCATATGTCATAATGTGTCTGGAATTATTGCATTACTAAAGTATCATTGCTTTTGAATTGAACATTCTGTTAATGATGATCCAAAACAAAAAAAGATCATAAGAATGACGGAAGTACAAACAGATCCTAACTAAAACAGGTAAAGTAACTGTGCAGATTATTGATTTTACTGTACTGACAACTGCCAACTGTCATGTTTGTGTACGGAGTATAGCACTATATTAAGTCTACATAACTCATTTACTCGCAATACCCAGTGTACACGTGTCCAAAGTGTTAGTGTAACTGCACACATACGCATATTTTTAATGGTACCGTCCAAATTGGAGGAGTGCGTGCACTTTATCATTTATATACGTGTATATTTACTGTATAACTTATTTGTTTTGCTGATTTAACATCAGTATTATCCCCACCTAAATGATCAGTCAGCAATGTATGTATATATTCCTTTGTAGACGAATCAGTAGAAAATGATGAACACAATGAACATAATTCTGGATGATCTATGTCGTTATTACATGTAACACAAAATAGCTTAAATTTGGATGTTGTAGTGGGGTAACTGAAGTGTCTTCTGTAGGTTGCTTGCATCTCCCAGAAGCATGGTCTCAAAAGACGTGTATGTTGGTAGAACCTTCTGTGGTGCTTCCTCCAGATGAACAATTTATTAAATAGTGTCTAAAGATGACTCCATGCGATTCTGTCTTGTAAACATTGTCCACAAATCAATGTCTTTAAATGGAATCTGATAGCTTGACTTTGTATATTAAATATGAGGCCTGGCATCTATTCAAACTCCTTAAGAATCAGGCCATTTTAAGTTTTGACATGTTTGGCATTTCATGGAACCAGCAGCATGAAGATCAGTTATGCTAGTGACTCTTCCAGAGTTGCATCTTGTACATAAACTACTAGTATGCCAAATACGCTCGATGGAATTGTGGAACGTATGCAATTATGTATCACAATTCTTGTTTACTAGCATTAAAATTACAAGAAATGTTTCGATTACAGATATGGTCTGTTCTACAGTTAATGTGAATGAATTTCCTGTCCAGAAATAACATGTATATTTGATTGACTGTCAGTAAGGCTTGTTGCCTTTGTCTTGTAGATTTGGCAGTGTAGAACAAACAGCTATCTATCTGAAATGAATAAGTATGTCCAGTTTAAGATCTATACCAATCGGCTAAATTCTACAATATAATCAATATAACTTATTCATTTTAGCGAAAATAAACACTTAGGCAAATTGATCAAGACTTCTTTTGGAATTTCAACCAGACTTGTTCTTACCGGTAATTTTCTAAAGTTTTCCATCCTAGAATTACTTACTGGTATTGTTTGTCTATAAAATATTAGACTAAAAAGTCTTATATAGTGAGATCATTTGTCAAGTAATATTTTATTAGTATTACATGAACATATACATACCATAGTTATGTAATGTAAAACTCTTTTATACTACTAATACTGATCGGTATATCTGTAGGTACGATAGTCTGCATAGTTGAGTTTCACAGGATATGTATTGTGAAATAACTGAATGATTATATTCAACTACTGAGGCCCAAAAGATCAATTTAAAGTTACATATCAATATATTATCATGTATGTGTTTAGCATTTAATACCACTATTGTTAACACACTGTTTACAAAAATGTTATTTAATACAAGTTAGGAAAGTTATACATACAATGTTCAAATTTCTCATGTCCATTTACTTGGACTTCGTTGTTAGTATCTATTCAGCAACTGAAATAGAAAATAAATATGAACCAGGTACTCTGGATGATCCATGTATAATAAACATGTATGTTATCATTGTTTAGGCTGTAACACACTAGAGATGTAAAGAGTGTAGATAAGTTAATAGGATCGTACATTACTTTTATGTGCAGAATAATATCAAACATGAAATTATAATAAACAGCTTATCTGGGTAATAATTGATAAGACTGTGATATATTTATGTAGCATTTGGTTGGCTTGATTGAGATAGGCACAGGTCAGGTACAAAATTAATTGGAAACAAGTGCAGGCTTTCGATTGGGATTTAACTGACAGCAGGGATTACCCTGGTGCAGGTTTTCTGCGTTCCTGACGCAACTTTGTGACTTAGGACTCTCATTTCTGCATTACTGTGCATCCATGGGACCCCCAATCGGATCCTTGACCTTCAAATACATTTTTGTTTCCGCTAGAACATTTTTTCTGCTACTTTATTTATTGCACTTGTGGTTTATTGAGCAATCTGTATTGTCTACTCTACACGCTATAATAAGTTAGAGGCGTCTTATTGCAATCATGGCAGAGCGTTCCATTCCATACTGCTGTCCAATTAAAATATTCATGTAAATGATTAACTCATGTGCATGTGCTATTTCATTTATAAATTGGATACTGTAACAGTGAACTTGAAATGCATACCCGTATATGATTTGATCCCCAAAATGTCTCAGGGACTCACTAAATATAAACCTTAAGGGACCCTTGTATGAAAATTTCTAGGGAAACCCTGATTTACTTAAATAAAAAAATCTTTAAAACGTTTAGGAGCATGCTCATATGGGCTAGATGCAAAACAGCTTCAGACAAAGAGTTTCTTTCTTTGAAATTGTGAAGCTGATTGTTTATTCTGATTAGAAACGTATCTTTTACGGGTACAAAACAATGGGGACATCGCTAGCATAACAACATCAATATAACTTGACAATGGTAGTTTTTATTCTAATTGCTAGTATCAACCAGCGTGTATTTTCAAAATATATGTATATCAAAATCATGAACATCATGAAACATGCAGTATGCCAATCAAGCAATGCAGTTTGTGACCATATAATATACGGTTTGACGTGTTCTAGTACCGTTATGTACGCTATATTCAGTAACAACTATCAATTAAAGGATGTATTTAATTGACTATCTATAGTAGATCGATCTTTTTAGTCTTGAGAATTGTGCAGTAAAATATGATTTTAATGGTTTTTCATATTTAAAATCGAAAGGATATTACAAACAAGGCACTTTTCGTCGTCAAATTCGTAAATTTGATAATTTATCAAGTGTCGTCAAAATGATGGCAATAACGGCGTTCCATACTTGGAAAAATGATATTTTTTGATAACCCATAAAACACGTTTCTATTATCAAACAAGTGCTTTTTATTTATTTTTAACCTTGATATGTATTTATATAATTATTAAAATATCCCATTCACTTTAATATCTCAATGTTTGGTAGTTTAAACGACATTTGACCTTGGCCCCTACTTCGCCGTAAAACGACGCTCATGCACATCTGTGAAGACGTATTGTAACGCGTAAACACAGACAAACCACTCGGTAATCATTAAAAATTAACATAATCGTTACTTACCTTGCATATTCCATCGATAATAATACTTCATGACGTTTGTTATTGTTTTTTTACTGGGCGCCGCCATTAAACTTCGTACGTAAATCGTACCTCCCGCTGAAGAGTACTCACTACGGTGTGCTTTACGGGCCATAACTTCATTTGGAAAATTTTACATCTTTGACGGTCTAGAGTTTTGTTTTGCCAGGGTCTACAGGTTGCAACTTTTTTCTTGAATATACTAACATGATGTACTTTCGCCCAGTATAAGTTTAGTTTTTGTTGCAATTAGTCCGAGTGAAAATTTTCGTTTACCAGCCTACTGTGATTTATTGGACATGCGAACTGTCCATTTTCATACGAAAGTGTTCTAGAACACCCTATGAAACTATAAGAATCGTCTATTTTTCAACGATTGAATCAAAGTACATGGAACCCTTCCAAAGTTTTAATTTGCAAATAAGGTAGTCTAGTATCATACTAAAAGCGATGCAAGTAGTTATTTTGCCATTGAATGACTGTTAAAATATAGCTAGAACACTTTAATTGGCAGAAAATATATCTGATATGTTTGTATAACATTTTACAGTTTTATTCAGCATAAAATATGTCCATATTCAAAATCAGATAAAGTTTATTTTCAAATACCGCAGCTCATTTACAAAGGCTTATGGGTATTAATGACTGAGAAATTGAATATGTTTTGTACAAAAATGGTAAAAAACGCAGTGTTCCTTTAAATACTCAACAGTCTCGATAGCTTAAAATGAGATTTAATTAATATTTGTACTTATAAATGGTCTTTGACTCTGTACTGGTGTTACTTATTGATTTAATATCTAGTATTACCTACTCACTGCTTGGTCATCAGACTCAGCTGTAATAGATCTACCAGAAATGTATACCATTTGAAATTGGATAAAAATGAACTATTGTGAACTATTGTGTACTACTCTGAATTTTTCTCTGAGATGCTATACATGTATATATCATATGGTATGCATGTAAGGTTATATATGACATTTGTGGTATCTGTGGCTTCTATATGTTTATAATAGATTAGATAATTGATTGTCAACAGTTTTCTTGACCGGAGAGAGTGAATAATTTTTTATATTTATCAACTTTTATTTGACCTATTACTGTAAAATCATTTAATTTCGATGGGATGAAAGTTCGTGGTTTTGGATAAAGACCATTTCAATGGGACGTTAATTTGTGGATTTTGCATTTCAGGTAATAAATACAAGGGTCAAAATAAGTGTTCAATGGGATTTAATTTCGTGGTAGAAGGCGAACCACGAAATCCATGAAATTGAATCCCCCATGAAAATTAATGATTTTACAGTACCTTTATAATAGTCTATTGATTGTTATAAGGTTAATATGAACTATAGGAGCTGATGAGGGTCATACTGGTGATAAATTGTGAATGTTTTTATTCTTATCTTTAAAGAAATTTATGGCAGTTAGATGTGGCATTTCTATTGGATGAGACAAAAACAACAGGTAACTGTATTGTTGAAAATGAAAAAAAAACAAAACATTTTTTTTTTGGAAATTTATATTTTTATGTTTTTTTTTTGGTTTGCAACAATACAGTTACAAGTGACAAAAATAAGTTGTTTCATACCTGGAGCTTATTAGGTCTCAAACCGGGTTTCCACCGGAGGGAGCTATAGGTTTGCCCTCCATCCTTCCGTCAGTCTGTCTGACTGTCTGTTCAGAAATCTGGATCCTACAATAACTCAAACTGTTTGAAGCTAGTTTTATAAAACTGGGTATGTGGATGGTGACCTGAATAAGAAGATTGTGAACTTCTAATTTTTGTTGATTCAGACAAAAATTGTGGTTACCATGGCCACAAAAACATTTAAACCCTGAAAACCAGGTAGGGGACTTCTGTATTGCTTGCAATTCCTAATTACTTGTTGAATTTCTAAATGCGGGTAATATAATTATGGTGGTATTTGATTTTTGTATAAATTGACAAGTGTTGACATTTCTACTCTGCAGGCTATTGATTGTCTCCAATAAAAAGTCTCCGATTGTCGTCTCGTCAACACTACCGTACGGGAAGAAGAGTGTTCCAGGAAGGTGAGACATTTTATGTTTATAGCACGTTGGATGTGTTTATATCAAGTTTGTCATAGTTTATTTTATGTGGTGGTGATGATTCGTACTGTGTGTGTTTGTTTTTTGCGGGATATTAAGATTTATGGAAAACTTCTGTGTTAAAACATAGGAGTGGTATTTATGAAACACCTTAAAAGTTTGTAGAAATCTGTGTTACTATATCTGTGCCTCCGTAGCTCAGTGGTTAGTGTGCTTGCCGTCTAATATGGTGACACAAGTTCGAATCATGGTGGAGGCACATATATATGCCTGCCATATTTCAGTAGAAATAAAGCAAATAAAGGCTATGCTCGACATTAAAAAACAAAATTCTTAAAATTTGAAAATTTCAAAAGTGTAGCAGCTAACCTAGAAAATTGAGAATATTGATACTTTAAAAACATAGTTATACAGCAGTATGTAAATTGCTACCATTGTTACTTGGTTAGTCTTCAATCATAGGAAATATAAGTGACACACATTATGAATTGAAGAAAAAACATTTAAAATGCTTTATGAATGTCAGCCCTGGTGCACATACCTATGTTTTGTATTTGTGTGCTTTTTGAACACTAAGTAAAGCTATTGGACTTCCATCTAGTGTTGTATCAGCTTTGGTGTCTCCTCACATTTAGTTTTTGGCAAGTATTTCCTGTACACAATTTGACACACATCAATAAACTTTACATGTATGACGTATTTGGGGCCAAGGTTGAGTTTGATTGGGGTTGAGCTTATCTGCGCTATCTATAAAATTATTGAAAATTAATCTCAAACAAAAGTTAATGATTTTACTGTATATTGAACCCATTGTTAATGGGTATTTATTTGTCACTATTTCAGACATGAGTTATATGATGATATACCGTCAGTAATCAGTATGCACAGAAGTCGTCATCATTCTGGTACCCGGTCTATCAGTTCACAGGAAGACATGTTCTTACTCGGACAAAAACTCTCCCGGGGTGAAGATGCTCCGGTAAGCTTGCCATTTAATTTTTTCAGTATTGATGATGAAGCTGTAGTTCTACTTACTTAATCATCTTCGCGCAGTTTTGTGCATAGGGCCTATGAAGCTTTAGTAAACAGCATGAAATAGCAGTAGGTGTGGATGCTCTGTTACAATCTCATGTTGTTCTACGAGAGGCAATTATCACATACAGGGAAATGTTGAGATGTGATGCTGTTTATAACATGCGTCTGTAAGGATAAATGTATCATATACTATTAATTATTATGATTAGTTTGTTACGAAGGCTAAACATACAATGTAACTTTTATAATGATGCCATTGTGACCGACTGACCGTGCTGGTTGTGAGCATGGTATAAATTGAAGAAGCAGATCAGAAAATTGTGAACATAGCATGGCACAGGTGCTCAAACATAGAAGACAACATACCACAGGGAAAACCTTGCCCTATACTGTAAAAGTCAAGGTCACAGTTTGTAGTTAAAGAAAGATTTATGTCAGTGTAAATGAGCTATTCAGGATCATCATTGTTCGATGGACCCTTCATTTTAAATTCTTAACATATTTGTAAGTTACTTACAACATTTATTTTTTGAAGCATTAAATTGGGTATTTGGAATTTTTGGTAATATAGTGTCTTGTATGTGCTAATAACCAATCCACATGTGTTTTTATTATCCTTTTTTTCAGGACATTTCCTACAGTCATCTATTAGAGCCATCAAAGCCGACAAAAGAAATACGTAGAACTTCATCAGAGTCTCGATTAACTGGTCCCGATTCTACTTCAGGTATAAAGTGTGTTGATATTGTCTTGCATGATATTCTGTTTACGTATACTGTTGCTTTTGTCCATTCTTTGAACACAAATCATATAGTGATTTTATAGTCTTCGACTGTTTTATTGATATGTCAGTGCTTATAGTTAGGAGATTAATCTAGGTGCAGATCATAGTATGGGCATTTTTGACAGTTTGATTAATTTGCCTTTGCTTATATGTAGAAAAATGGAAAATGATAGGGCAGCTCATCATTTTACTGTAAAATCATTAATTTTTGTGGGGGATTAAATTTAGTGGATTTCGTGGTTCACCTAATGCCACAAAATCAAATACCATCCAACAATAATTTTGACCCTTGTATTTATTTCCTGAAATGCAAAATCCACAAATTAACGTCCAAGCGAAATGATCATTGTTACCAAAAGTTGAAAACCACAAAATTTCGTCCCATTGGAATTACATGATTTTACAGTATTTAAGATTTTTTTATTTGGAGAGAGTATTTGAATCAGTAATAAGAAGTATACATGAATATTCAGTATAAATATCATAAGATCAAAAATAAGGCAAAACTATTTACTTCGTCCCTAAGACTTGTTTGTGACATTTTTTATTAGATCAAAGTAAACCAGTGAAACATAATGCATTTACTGTTCTGTCATGGGTGTGCTGACTTTATAATCTGTTTATTCTAATTCATAGTCTACATTGTCTGAGATCTAGCTGTTTCTATCTTCAAATGAACTCCTCAGTTCTCATTTAAACAGTATGATGATAATGATGTACTGTAAAAATCTTTTTTTTGTGGGAGATTAAATTTCATGGATTTCGTGGTTCACCTAACGCCACGAAATTAAATACCATCAAACAGTAATTATGACCCTTGTATTTAATTCCTGAAATGCAAAATTTACATGCCATCGAAATTGGCTTTTTTTACCAAAACCACGAAATTTCGTCTTATCAAAATTGAATTATTTTACACTAGATTGTCAGAAGTGTGGTTACTATCCTCAAATGAATTCCCAAGTTCTCAGTTTAACAGTGTGACAATAATGGTGATAATGAGGTAACAAAATTACCAGTGATGATTCGAATTCCATTATTTATGATAACAATTATTCTAGTAATCATTACTAATGATAATAATTATAATAGACTGTGAACTTATCAACTGTGAAATTATCCGGGAATAATCCACTATTATTTCGCCGTAAACCATCAATAAGCATGAATTAAAATGATATTGAAAATGATGATATTAGTAGTACTAAAGACTTTACAGTATTTTAATGGCCATGTGAGCCTAATATATTTCAGTAATTCATTGATAGAAGGACTAAATTCTCGCAAATAAGTAAACATGTTAAAATGATTCATTTCATTGTAACTTTAATATCGAATGCTGGAAAATTCAATGTGGTATTCCATATATAATAACTGTTCATACCAATATATATATAACTTCTTGAGTACAGTATCCCAATGTACCAAATTCAGATTTACATTGCTATCATCAAAGTAAATTATTTACAAAAAATACTTTGATACTATCATGTAAGAACTATCATGAGACCATCGTTATTTCCGAGAATCTATCATTTTTTAGAAATTGACATTATTCCCATTAGTAATATGAACTAAGGTGCTACCTTATTGGAGTTTTTTAATTTAAAAAAAAATCGATTTTTGTAACATTTTGATCTTTTTGAAGTGATTGCAGTTGACATGTGATTTTTGTTGTACGTCTATCAGTTAATCATGAAGTGTGCTCCATTGTGCTAGTCTGTCTAAAAGTATGTGTACATATCGTAAGTCAGAGTCTAAAAGTATGTGTACATATCGTAAGTCTGAGTCGTCTTAACTTTGTCTTAACCTTCCTTGTCTGGTATTATCTATTGAAGTTTCTATATTGTTAGTGTAAAAGTATTGTGACAACTGCACAAATTGCACTGAATTTCATGACAAAACACTGAGAGCACAAATTATTTTCCCCAAACTTTTGTATGGTGATAGATTTTACATGGTTTACTAGACTTCAACTCATTATCTCATGACTAAAATATCGAATTGTTTAATTGCTTGGAGAATTCTTGAAAATATCTTTAGGGGATATTCATATAAAAGATAAAGAGTTGATACCATAATTTTAATATAATCATATATTCTTAGTTATTGTATATTGTTTTTCCTAGGAATGTCAATGACAAAAATAATATGGAAATCAATGAGTAAATAAATGACATGCCTACATTAAATATCATATACATCTTTCAGATTAGCTTTATTATTGAAATACACATATTATATTATTTTTGCCAAGTGCCTTTAGATATTGATTCGTCATATTGTTTCTACTAATAAGTTTTGTTATAGAAGCAAGCGCTCAACATCATGTAATCTACACTGTTATATCAATGATTATTTTTGTAAGCCAGTTTTTCCAAAGGTTTACTGTTATAAAACCTGGTTTTCAAATTGGCTATTGGCTTATTTGGCCGATGGTCCATTTCAGATTGGCTGGCAGCAAGCTGGCTGGCTGGCATTAGAACTTATCGTGTGAGATAATACTTTCCCTTGTATTTAGCTGTAGTCAGGCAGTAATGTTTATCAGCATGTAAAATCATGCATTAATGGGAACCAACTTTCAGCAGAGTTTCAGGCATACAGCCCATATTTGAAAACCTTGTTTTCATGGAATTATATACCATATTTTCTGGTTATTTTTACTTATTTATCCATGATTTTGTTTGACGTTATTGGAGTGTGGTTTTTGAATACCTACAAGTATTTATATGATAGTTGTTATTATGCATGACTCTGACTAAATTCCACAGGTCGTATCTATACTCGAAGTGTTTCTGAGGACCCACATCTTTTTTCTGCCCGCGGTTCTATAGCTACTTCAACCCTTCATCGAGGTATTTTTCTGTTTTTCTAAAGCATGCTAGCTGTCTGTGTTTTTTTCCTCTGCATGTCCTTTGACCTCTGTTATATTTATCCCAGAATTCCTCTGCATAGAATCTTGTTTGTGCTTCCTGTTTAGGCTCTTATGCCAAAAAATTGTTTTTTTGGTTGACAGGGTTTTTCAAAATTGCAATTTCGTTGTCCGTAGGAGCGACTGGACATATTACAAGAGTTCCAAAATAGTTATGCTGTCTAGTGCACAGGTAAGTGTATTGTTGAAAACAAAATAAAGTTTTTTTCTATAGATAATTGGTATGCATAAAGCAGTTTTTTTTATTAAAAACAAAGTGCACCTCTTGAACCAGCTCGTGGCTTTCTGTACCAATGGGCCTTGAAAGAAAAACATAAATTTTCATAACATTTTTTTTTTCATTTTCAACGATACAGTTACCTGTGACCTAGTGAGTTACCAATGTGCATCTAGTTATATTTCTATGCTCTCCTACAGACTGTGAAATTTAATGAAAAATCTTGTAAAACCTAAAAATGAAAACTTTGGTCTTTTGTCTGTGTGAGTTTTATAAAGGCTCTGTGTGGTGTTTGGTATTTATTATAACATTTTTAGAATTAAATTTTACTTCCTGTGCATAGCATCTTTAGAACTGTTGCATGGGTAACCTTTGTTGGGTGGAATAACTTTGTGGTGGGGACAGGGCATAACTTGGGCTTGCTTTAGCCTTGCTAAGATTAGTTAGGCAATATCTTCATCTGCCCGTCCATTCTTTTGTCAGTTTGTCATTATTTTTTGCACCCCCTTTTAGATGTGGGTAATATTGCTTTGACCAAGTGTGTAGTTTTATATGTATAATGTTCCGTATGATTTTTGATCATAACTTAAACTTAAGAACATGTTTGCATTGTATATAGGTTAAATAGGTATATATTAATCCCAATGCACAGGTTCTCAGTTCTGTTGGTGAATTGTACTGCTTTCCTATGGCTATGGCAGAACATAGTTCCTATGTTGAGTGTTATGCCAGTTTTTAGTACTGTCATAAGAAAATTGTACAATTCTAGTATATCTACTCTGTATTTTGGGATTTCTGTAACCGGGAAAGACAAAATGTGCAATCAGACCGGGACTCAAACCTGGGACCCTTCGCTTACAGGGTGATTGCTCTACCGACTGAGCTTGCCGGTTGCTTACACAAGTTTCTCCCCTATTAGTTAATAAATCCTATACACCCGGCTTGTAACATTTCTACTGTGTTTTATCCTTATTACCTGTTGCCTAGATTTGGTGTGTTGTTCACCACCCCTATTGATATTAAGGGCACCAGGTCAAAGGTCAAGGTTGCCATGTTAAAAAAAATCGCCCGATTACCTCTTGCAATGCAAACGTAATATAAACATATTTTAAATGGATCAGATCAAATTTGACCCCTGTTGACCTTGAGTTCAGTAAAGGTCAAAGTTCAAGGCCATAATAAGGTGAGCTTTTGTATCATTTAGACGGGACTTGTTAATTGTGATTCTAAATATTAACCATGTGTATATCCATGCACAGGATAACAAAATCAGTGCTAAGTATACAATGTCATACTGTATATATCTTAGATACTTACACACTATTCTACCTTATAGATTAAGCCTAGGTACCTCTCAGCATTTTTGCCTATGCGATGTACTCCCGATATAAAACATGAGAATTGGAAGGCATCAGGTAAAGGGTCATCGTAAATGGGAAAACTTAAGGGAAGTCATTTGAAAATTTGTTAAATCCCTGTTCCCGATGCTTCCCAAAACTCATTTATTTCCATCGTGAGTACATCGCTGAGGAAAAAAAAATGCTCAGTGAGACCTAGGCTTTAGATAGAGCTGAAGCTGGAATAAATATTCACAACCGTATATGATTCCTTTCCTATGATAACCAATTGTTTACACTCTCCTTGACAGCTAACGCCTTTATCACAACTATGTAACCAGGACAATTATCCTCAAGTGTTCATATGATCAAGTTTTACTGCTTGCTGTCTTACTAGTACTACACAAATCTTTTTCTAGAATTTTGATAATTTATTAGCTGTAACAAAGGGTTTTTATTGTATTATTTATTACTCATTGAGTCTATTTTCTAAACATTTTACATAATTACTCAGCCAATGCATGAGAGCGTTTTAGGGTATTTGACAAAATTAAAGTAAAGCAGATGTATTGAATTTTAAAATGGTCAAAACTTTCTATTTGTTATGATTGAATGCTAAATCTAGATGACTACTAACACTGGGTTGACTCCTATGTTTCATTATACATATAAATGTGTCAATGCATTGCTCCCATATAAGGATATTTGTTTTTAACCTTTATTTATTTTTGTTTTTCTTATTTTATATTATTCCTGTTGGTAATAGGTACCATGATTCCTCTTCTTTAATTATCATGCGCATTCACTAACACTCGCATGTTACATATTTGGTATCCGGAAGAAAGTTTTGAAGTTAAGTATTTCCATAGCAACCAATATTGTAGCACAGACAGACATCATCATGTTTCCAAAACAATTTAAAAACACATGTGATGTCACCAGCTTTGCCTAGTAACCAACATTTTAGCGCAAAATGTGATGATGTCATCAGATTTTCATGGCAGCCAATATTATATCACATGTGCTCTCACCAGGTTGCCATAGCAACTAATATTATATCATATGCTGTCTTTCTAGGTTTCCCTAGCAACCAACATAAAAGCGTGATCTCATCAGTTTTGTGAAGACAGGATGCAATAAATGTTCTTTATATACATTTTCATGTATTTTCCCTATAATTTCCGTGACAATTTTCTGTTTTAATTTATTTCTGTTTTAATTTATGGTGGTAGAAGTTTTGTGTTTGTCTCTGCATATTTGTGTTTGAGAATAAAATGTGTATAGTGCTAACCCTAGAACTATTTAGCAGATAGGTAGAGTTGTTCAAAAGGTTTAGGATTCTTGCGTTCAACAAAGTTCCATGTTCCAGATCTCAGTTTATTGTAATGGTAACTTTAAATTATTGACTCAATTAAACTACTGTTGCCATGGTAACTTTATTTAAATTTATTGATTCTGTTAAATTATTGGCAAATTATCTCTCTGAAATCTCTGATTTACAGTTTTATTCATCTTACGAACCGAATGAGTGCAGTAAAACTAGACAATTTCGGTACATTTATACAACCTGCAATTACTTTACAATGTAATGATGTATTTTGTGGCACTAATAATCTTTGAATGAATGTCCTGGTATGTGCACTATCTCACAGGAGACATTGTCACTGAAAATGTTGAAATGGTGGAAGTTGCAAAAAACAAATCTTAGATTTAACTGCTGATGTCTTGGTATCCCTCGATAATTTATGAATATGCCTGGGATATTCGTGTCTGCAAGAGACAGGGTTCTCAATAAATTTTAACCTAGCAGGCCGACATGCTTTACCATTTACAGGCCTGATAAGGTCTTTAATGCAACTTTTTTCTTGAAATGGCGTATAAATTTCACATTTTCAGTCAGCCTAAAATGTTTTGAAGCAGTCAATTTGGCCTGCAGCTTGGTGTTATTGAGAACCCTGTGAGATATATTGCTGTTTGAAAGACATGGCTGTAGTCCAGTGGTTGGCACACTGGATTTGTAATCTGGCTATCAGAGTTTGATGTCAGTTAGCTACTGGTCAAAGAAAATATGACAATAATGCTAATTATAATTAATTTTCCTCCACATGTGGAGAAGTTGCTGATTCCTTGTGGAAGGATAAATTTGTGATGGTTAGGATACAGTCTTGGTTAGCCTCTGCACACCTGATATACTGTCAATGGGTGTTCAAACCTAAAGATAGAAGTTGTAGAATTTATAACTTTACTCCAACATAATTGTTTATAAATCTTTGCATGCATGTAAATAATTCTTCAAAATAGAATATTGAAATCATGTTTATGAATATGAATATGTTTTACAATGCAACAAAATACAAATTTGCATGTAAGACTATTGTTTAGAGTTACTTCACAGTTAGATGTCTTATTACTAAAGTATTTCAGATCTATAATTTCTTGCACATAGTTTGTTTTTATTTTTCCCTTTTACATTTTGTTTCTATTTTCCCCTTTTATTTTCTGCAAATGTCACTTCAAACTTTTGCATATATAGTGAACATTGTTGCCATGGTTTCATACTGATATAATCGAATTTAATTGTTATTTTTGTGATGTGAATACACTTAGACAGCTTAACATTTGCCTGTGTTGTGTTTTAGCCAGTTAATATTAAATTTCATATAATTACATGGTTTATGCGTTCATTTTGCCCGTTTGGATTTTATAGTCATTTGTGTCAGCTTACCTGTTAGGTTAGTACAGTCAGTGTTAGACATCAGCTCTTGATTGCCATTATTTCTGATTTTACAATTACCATGAATGCAATATTTTCAATGCCTTCAACTGGACTTAATTAATAATGTATTGATATTTTGCACTTGCACTATTATTTGTCTCTTTCAGCTGTCATAAACCTACATTTTAAGCTCACCTGTCACATTGTGATCACTCTTCATCCGTCGTCCGTCTACAATTTGCTTGTGTACACTCCAGAGGTAACAGTTTTGATCCAATCTTCATATAACTTGGC